>OZ024743.1:83484901-83494901 GCA_964016885.1 Eledone cirrhosa
GCCATACTCGATAACGAGGGGGCAGCCATCATATATATACATATATATATATATACATATATATATATATATATATATATGTGTGTGTGTGTGTGTGTGTGCGTATATAAGGGTATGGGCGCTCGTACGTGTGTGTGTGCGCGTATGTATATATATATATATATATATATACACACACACATGTATATGTGTGTATGTACATGTATGTTTATGCATGTATGTATGTTCTTCTGGTTTCATTAATTTTAAGATGTTTACCAATAGAGAGCGAGTCGGACTCCACCATAAATACAAGACTCTTTCATGGGAATTTAGACAATATCAACTAGGTAGATATATATATCTGTATGCGTGCGTGTGTGTGTGTGCAGGTATGGATGTTATTGTATGTGTGGATATGCATGTTTTGAGTTATATGTGTGCATGTGCATATGTTTTGTATTTATATATGCATATATACACTTATTATATATACGTGTATGTATGTATGCATATACGTGTATGTATGTATATATGTATGCATGCATGGATGCATGTATGTATGTACGTGAGTATGTATACATGTATGTGCGTAGGTATGTATATATGCATGCTTGTATCATATATGTATGTATGTATGTTAAACCACTGGGAGTGAAGGACCCCTAACCTTTGTCAGGGCATTCTTCTAGGAGAAGGCAACTCAGGAAACTGGTATAACTCCGCCATAAATCCTGCGGCTCAGTAGTTACCGATGATATTGATCTTTTCTTCTTTTCGGGTTATAGCTACTGTCGCTCAGAGAGTGGGATTGGCTCAGTGCACAGTCTTTCCTCACTTTAAAAAAAATCTTCACCCACAGGCATTGCAGGATAGAATTAATTAATAATTATTAATAATGTTATATCGTGCAATAGCCTTACTCGATAACGAGAGGTCAGCCATCATGTATGTATATATGTATGGACCCGTAACTTCTGATGGAATCGCAAGAATGCCGTCATTACATATAGCGGGCCATGGGAAGCTTTTAATCCTGGCGAATTGGAAGTTTCAATACAGCCAATTTCTTCTAGATAGAGAGAGAGAGAGGGGGGGGGGGAAGAAGTCGTGAGGAAGAGATATGGAGGAAATTTCGATCTCAGTACTGGACTGGCTTTTTTATTGTATTCCGAAAGATGAAAGGGCAAGTTATCCTTGGTGGTGTTTGAACTCAGATAACAAAACATTCTATCCGGCGCATAATCTATCACACACACACACACACACACACACACACACACATATATATATATATATATATATAGTAGGAGGTGAGTTTTATTGTAGTACAATAAAGCAATGCAGATATCGGATAAGTAGCATTCTACAGTTTGTAGGACTGGAGTATAAATAATAATAATATATAAGATCAAAAGATGGTTAAAAGAGTTCCATGTATTTTATTATGCGCATTTCAAAAACAAATATCATCATGCAATAACATTTGCGTTTTCGTCAGATAAAATAGGGAGACATGATATGAAGGTTAAAACACACTTGTGAATAGTGCAGTTTTAAATCAACATATCATGATATGTTGATTTAAAACTGCACTATTCACAAGTGTGTTTTAACCTTCATATCATGTCTCCCTATTTTATCTGACGAAAACGCAAATGTTATTGCATGATGATATTTGTTTTTGAAATGCGCATAATAAAATACATGGAACTCTTTTAACCATCTTTTGGTCATATATATAATATATATATATATATATATATATATATATATATATATATATATATATATATATATATATATATATATATATATATATATATATATATATATATATATGTAGGAAGTGAGTTTTATTGTAGCACAATAAAGCAATGCAAATATCGGATAAGTAGCACGCACTCAACAGTTTATTGGACTGGAGTATATATAAGAAGAAATTAAAAGATGGTTAAAAAAGTTCCATGTATTTTATTATGCGCATTTCAAAAACAAATATCATCCTGGGACGTTATTTGCGTTCTCATCAGATAAAATAGGGAGACATGATTTGAAGCTTAAAAAAATAAACACTTGTGAGCAAGGTAGTGTCTAATCAAGATATGATAAATAAATTTAAAAGGATATAGGAGATTGGAAAAAAGGAAAGGAAAGGGAAAAAAGTAAGGAAGAGGAAGAAAGAAAAAAACAGGAAAAAAGAAGGAAAGGATAACGGAGGAAGAGTATAAGAAGGAGGAAGGAGAGAGAAAGAGAAAGGAGAGAAAGAGAGAGAGATAAACATTTAAACCGAGAAACGCTGTCTCCATAAAGAAATAACTGAAAAAACGGTTGTAAATTTATAAATAAATAAAAAAATTAAAAAATTAAAAGTTAATGAGGTTTATGAATGATGATGTTTATGATTACAGATATAGAAATTAAGTATACTATTTATTTAGGGTTTATATATTTAGGGTTTATATAGTGAAGGATTTATTAAGATGTGCGAAAAATTTATTAAAATGTATTATTAAGATAAAATAAAGTAAAATAAGATAAGGTGAATGAAAATAAAATGAAATGATTTATAAGCTTAGAAGACGATATAGGGTCCTAGTTTGTTTCAATAGATTGTAATAGAAAAAGTAATTATTTAAGTTAATACAAGCATGGAAAGAGAGAAAAAAGAAAAATACGAGGAAGAAAAATATTACGTCAAAAATTTGTTTACAAAATTCACCTAATGTTAATATTAATAGATTTGAAGTAAAAAAATTGGGAAATATAGCGACTTAAAAAGTAATGTTGAGAAAAAATGATATAAAGATGAACTATTTAAAAGAAAGTTGTATCCCCAAGCAGATAAAGGAATTTGCTATAGTGAATTAAAAAGTTTAAAAAATAAAAAAATAAAAAAATTAGGGGACTAAAATCGTCATAGTATGAATGAACTTTGTAGAATGTACTGAAATATGGTAGAAAAAAGGGGTATATGTGTAAAAAAAGAGATATATATGTGTGAGAAAAAGTTTTTAATCTTAATTATGGAGTAAGATATTAGCTGTATACTTCGTGAAATGACCAAAGCGATTTATGGATGCAAAGCGAAAATAAATCTGTGCGTCTATTTATATCATGTCTGTACGTCTATTCATATCATGTCTCCCTATTTTATCTGATGAGAACGTAAATATCGTCCCAGGATGATATTTGTTTTTGAAATGCGCATAATAAAATACATGGAACTTTTTTAACCATCTTTTAATTTCTTCTTATATATATATATATATATATATATATATATATATATATATATATATATATATATATATATATATATATATATATATATATATATATATATATATATATTAAAATAACAGATTCAAGTTTAAGCAAAGAATCGCTGCTTTCACCCTTAACGGAATCTTCTGAAGATCCCGTTAAGGGTGAAAGCAGCGATTCTTTGCTTAAACTTTAATCTGTTATTTTAATAAATATTTGCTCTACGGTTCTTATATATTTGATATATATTTATCCTTATCGAGCCCTCTTTGGATTTTGGTCTTCAAATTTATTACTATATATATATATATATATATATATATATATATATATATATATATATATATATTTATTAAAATAACAGATTAAACTTTAATCTGTTATTTTAATAAATATTTGCTCTTCGGTTCTTATATATTTGATATATATTTTCCTTATCGAGCCCTCATTGGATTTTAGTCTTCAATTTTATTATTATTACTATATATATATATATATATATATATATATATATATATATATATATATATATCATTTATATATATATATATATATATATATATATATATATATATATATATATATATATATATATATATATCATTTATATATATATATATATATATATATATATATATATATATATATATATATATATTATAATAAAATGACAGGAGGCTGGACTTGTGTAAATCCTTGAAAGGTTTATTATACTATGATCATGTCAATGACCGGGTTCCGTATGAATCCGGTGATTATCACCGGATTCATACAGAACTGATCATAGTATAATAAACCTTTCAAGGATTTACACATGTTCAGCCTCCTGTCATTTTATTATAATATTTAACTCCGTAATAGCAGCACGAACTACAAAAAAAAAAGACGATTGAACTGCTTTACGTTGAGTACTCTTCATATTATTACATTAAGATTGACCATACGGAATTGACCAGCTCTATCCAGTGGTGAACCTTCAAACCTGAATATATATATATATATATGTGTGTGTGTGTGTGTGTGTGTGTGTGTGTGTGTGTGTGTGTGTGTGTGTGTGTGTGTGTGTGTGTGTGTGTGTGCGTGCGTGCGTGTATATATATATATTGTTGGATTTCACTTCAATCTAGTGTAAACTCCCTGTCGGTTAGTTTAACAACCGGATAGTTGTGTTTGGAAATATATATATATATATATATATATATATATATATATATATATATATATATGTATGTGTGTGTGTGTGTGTGTGTGTGTGTGTGTGTGTGTGTGTGTGTGTGTGTGTGTGTGTGTGTGTGTGAATGCAATTAAGTGCTATATAAAGGGATGTGTGTGTGTATGCAAATTATATAAAATGCACCTCTATCGGTTTCGGCATGTGTTACTAGTTGTTTTAACAACAGAATAGCCTACTAGAGGAATTTCTCTACTAATGGTTGAGTATTCCACAGACATGTGTACATTTAGCGTAATTCTGAGAGTAAGGGTGTTGAACTTACGATCATAATGCCGTGGGTACGATTCCTGGCTGGACAGGGTTGTGTGCTGTGTTCTTGAGCAAAACACTTTATTTAACGTTGTTCCAGTATACTCAGCTGAAAATGAATACCAACAACTTTAGATAACACGGTATTAGGAGTAAAGTCTATGTTATATTATTGTGTAAGTGGCTGAGGGCGGTGGATTGGCAGTATCGGTAGAGGGTCGGACGCCATGTTAGGGCGGTGGATTGGCAGTATCGGTAGAGGGTCGGACGCCATGCTTTGCAGCATAGAGTTACGGCTCTTTATGATCTGAGCTCAAATCCCGCCGAGGTTAACTTTGCCTTTCATCCTTATGGGGTCGATAAAATAAATTACCAGTCACGCACTGGGGTCGATTTAATCGACTTTCCCCTCCCCCCAAATTACTGGCCTTGTGCCTATATAAGAAACCATTATTGTGTAAGTGGCTGAGTACTCTACAGACATGTCTACAGATGACATTATTCTCAGTCAGATTCAGCATGACAACAACATTCCATCCGACAAGCATCCAAAGAGTTTCTATCTATCTAATGTGTAATACACACACACACACATTCAGAATACATCTACTTATATTTTGAATATGTACCACTGTTACAAGTCACACGGTATTTTCTGAGGCCTATAATACATATATATATATATACATATACATATATATATATATATATCTTTTCCTATTACCCACTCTACTACCCGAAGTAACGAGTACTCTGGTGGGTTATGGTCCACCTGGTTTTTTACGACACCCTATCTGATATATATATATAACGAAGGAGAATTGGTAAAGTAGTCAATACTTAGGGTAGTAGAGTGGGTAATAGGAAAAGGTATGACCCCGACGTCAGAGCTCAAGACGTTTCGACGGCTATTTCTGGACTAAATTAGAATTTTTAGCCTGGTAAATAAATAGCCGAACTTATCAAAGGAAGATTGTAGATGTCAAGAGGATTGGTCAAAATTTGTTGTAAACACAAGTAAGTCTATCATGGCATTTGGTGGTAGGTAGGGGTGGCTGAACTTGCCTATAGAACAATGAGGGAGTGAGTTGAGCCGGTCAAGCGTTGAAAGTGATATCTATGCAGCAGATTCTAAGGATAGTGTATGAAAAGTCGAAGAATTATTCTGAAGAAAAATGGAGGAGGGAGGGTATAGAATAGGTAAATCAGATGAGAGTAAGAGTATTCCACTATTATATTTGGTAAGGTGAGAGAAGCTCTAAGCACACTAAAATCCTCAGCTCATAGAAAGTTTAAAACAGACGAAAGTTTTTGTTGTTGAGGACAGTTCAGGTATCGGAGTATTAATGGATTTAAGTTAACCATGGTCATATATATATATATATATATATATATATATATATATATATATATATATATATATATATATATATATATAGGAACGATGGCTAATTCTGGAATTAGCCGTCGAAACGGCTTGAGCTCAGCCGTCGGGGTCCTACTCGTTCCTATTACCCACTCTACTACCCTAAGTATTGAGTAATTTGGTGTGTTATGGTCCATCTGGTTCCGTACAATATTTCCTTCGTTATATATATATATATATATATATATATATATAGAAGTGGTTACACAACAGTTAGTTCACCATACCGAGAACAATTGTTTCACCTTAACGGATCCTCAGCTCGTAATGGACATGGTTATACGGAACAGGAAGGATCTCTCTTTTTATTCTTCCACCGGGACAGGTTCGACTTGGTCCTAATGGTCTTAACTATGTATCTAAGTATGGCCTTACTGACTAGTCCCATATCTGTGCGTGCCTGGTTTATTAGTCTACATGTGGGGTTAGAAGTAAAGTTTACCTTGTGATCTTTCAGGGTGAGGAACGCCTCTCGCTTAGCTAGAGATTGTAGCTTCTTATCTACAATTGTTCTCGGTATGGTGAACTAACTGTTGTGAAACCACTTCTACCTAACTCGTCCCATGGACTGACTGCTCTACCACTACGGATATTATCTTCCAGTGTTCTACCACTATATATATATATATATATATATATATATATATATATATATATATATTATATCTGTATAAATAATACAGAGTGAGTAACAGTGACCGCACCAACATGTAAACATGCCAGAAAATACGAATTCCCTGAATTGAAAAAATGATAAACATCTTTAATCGATTTTCGAAGTCTATTGAACCCTCATCAGAAGACGTGGATATCTTCCAATCAACCACAAGGCATTAGATGGGTATATATATATATATATATATGAATCAGTCAGGACCCCGACGGCTGAGCTCCGGCCGTTTCGACAGCTAGATCCGAACAGTTCGGATCTAGCTGTCGAAACGGACGGAGCTCAGCCGTCGGGGTCCTGACTTGTTTCCTATCACCCACTCTACTACCCTAAGTATTGAGTACTCTGGTGCGTTATGGTCCATCTGGTATCTTACCACACCCTCTTTGTTATATAGTCTTGTCACCCATTGCCACATATTGTTTTAACTTTCAACGATCTGAGTTCAAATCCCGCCGAGGTTGACTTTGCCTTTCATCCTTACGGGGTCGATAAAATAAAGTACCAGTAATGAACTGGGTAATTTCTGGCCTTGTGCCTAAAGTAGAAACAATTATTTTTTGAGGTCGATAAAATAAAGTACCAGTAATGCACTGGGTAATTGCTGGCCTTGTGCCAAAAGTAGAAACAATTATTTTTTGAGGGTCGGACGCCATGCTTTGACGCATAGAGTTACGGCCCTTGCCATTCTGAGTTCAAATCCCGCCGAGTCAACTTTGCCTTTCATCCTTACAAAATCGATAAAATAAAGTACCAGTAATGTACTGAGTAATTGCTGGCCTTGTGCCAAAAAGTAGAAACAATTAATTATAATATATAATAATAGAAATATAATTTTCTATTTCAGAGCTCCTACAGTTTGGAAGAGAGGCAGCTTGCAAGCGTATGGACACGTGATCGTGTGCATTCTGGCAAGAGCATGGAGGATGTGCGACATGACTTCATTGCAAGATTCGGCAAACCAGCTCCTCCGAAGAGGACAATACTGCGATGGGAACATAAACTGTTTCTCATTACCTTTTGGTAGAGGGTGACAAGACTTTCGGACCACCCTGTATATATATATATATCCATATCTTCATAGTATTATTCTGATATTTGCTGGCCTTGTGCCTAAAGTAGAAACAATTATTCTGAAATGGACAAACTAATTTGTGCTCAATTAGCGTTCGTGTTTGTGATTAATTAAGATATATATTAAGAAGTGTGCTAACAGCCGACATCATAATCTATAATGTATGATAAAGTTATATGTATAAATAGTGTATTTATGCACCAGCGTGTATAAATATGTATACATATCTTATATTTATCATTTATTTCAATTTACAGAGAAATTCGTGTTTTCTGGCATGTTTACTTGCATGTGTGTGTGTGTGTGTGTGTGTGTGTGTGTGTGTGTGTGTGTGTGGTAATTACACCAAGCAAATTAGGTTTAAGTGAAACAGCAGATATATATGTGTGTGTGTGTATGAATTTATATATATATATATATATATATATATATATATATATATATATATATATATATATATATATATATATATATATATATATATAATATGTATGTGTGTGTGTATGTGTGTGTGTGTAATGATAGTAATTTCTATGAGAATGGAGTTGCCAATTTTGTTTTGATTTTTAAACAACTTTCGTTTTCATTCTTAAAATAAGGAAATGATTTGAACAAAACTATCACCAACACCACCACATGACCACTACCACTAACACTACCACCACTACTACAACAACAACAAAACTATCACCAACACCACCACATGACCACTACCACTAACACTACCACCACTACTACAACAACAACAAAACTATCACCAACACCAGAACATGACCACTACCACTACCACTAACACTACCACCACTACTACAACAACAACAAAACTATCACCAACACCAGAACATGACCACTACCACTAACACTACCACCACTACTACAACAACAACAAAACTATCACCAACACCAGAACATGACCACTACCACTAATACCACCACCACTACTACAACAACAACAAAACTATCACCAACACCACAACATGATCCACTACCACTAACACTACCACCACTACTACACAACAACAAAACTATCACCAACACCAACACATGATCACTACCACTAATACCACCACCACTACTACAACAACAACAAAACTATCACCAACACCACAACATAACCATGACCACTAATACCACCACCACTACTACAACAACAACAAAACTATCACCAACACCAACACATGACCACTACCACTAATACCACCACCACTACTACAACAACAACAAAACTATCACCAACACCACAACATAACCATGACCACTAATACCACCACCACTACTACAACAACAACAAAACTATCACCAACACCAACACATGACCACTACCACTAATACCACCACCACTACTACAACAACAACAAAACTATCACCATCACCAACACAACATAACCACTATCACAAATACTACCACCACTACTACTACTACAACAACAACAAAACTATCACCAACACCAACACATGACTACTTCAACTAATACTACCACCACTACTACAACAACAACAAAACTATCACCAACACCACAACATGACCACTACCACTAATACCACCACCACTACTACAACAACAACAAAACTATCACCAACACATGATCACTACCAGTAATACCACCACCGCTACAACAACATCGACAATAATACCACAAACATCAATAAAACAACTACACTAACAACACCACCACCACCACCACCACCATCACCACCACCACAACCACTTCTCTCGGGTCCCATATAATAAGGTGGGGTGATATAAGCAGGTGTGTGAAAAATTAGCAACTTTTTTAGGTTATCTTCCTTGATTTTTTAAAAATCAAAGTTAGTCATTTAGTTTACATATTGAGACCCCAACCCATCCTATATTTTATAACGTATGGGATTTCTAGTAATGTAGTTTTTTGTCATATATAATTGCTTTTACTTTTGGCACAAGGTCAGCAATTACCCAGTACATTACTGGTAATTTATCTTATCGACCAAGTAAGGATGAAAGGCAAAGTCAACCTCGGCGGGATCTGAACTCAGATCGTAAAGGGACGTAACTATGCTGCAAAGCATGGCGTCCGACCCTCTAGCGATACTGCCAATCCACCGATAATGTTTTTTTTT
>OZ024743.1:83497401-83579901 GCA_964016885.1 Eledone cirrhosa
TAAACATACACATCACTTTGTATTGTACTTAACTGTACATACACACACACGTACACATACAGACACACATACGCACACACATAGACTTACATACAAATACACAGCGATTTATATAGTACTGTTCCGCACACACACACACACACACACACACACACACACACATACCCATGCATACATACACACTTACATATACACACACTGTTTTATAAAGTACGGTACCGCACACGCACTCACTGATATGCATACACACACACATACATATCGCATATATAGTGCTGTATTACACACACATACATACACACATACAAACACAGGGTTTTGTATAGTACTGTACCGCACACAGACACATACACAGCATATTGTAGTATCTCACACACACTCACACATATGGACACATACACACACCATATATATATATATATACATACTCACATACACATTGATACACGCACATACATACACACACACCATATATATATATATATATATATATATATATAGTACTATCTCCAACATACTCACATACACATCGATACACGCACATACACACATACACACACACACACTGACCCACTGACACATATTGACATACACACACTCACGCATATACACTCACTGACCCATACACATACTGCTTATATGGTACTATACCTCACACACACACATTGCTTATATAGAGCTATCACACACACACACACAAACACACACAAACACACAAACACACACACACTGTTTATATATCACCATACACACACACACACAGTGCTTATATAGTACTATACCACACACGCATACACACTGCTTATAAAGTACTAACTCATTGACACATACAGTACTATACCACACACACACACTATCAGTTTACACACAACACACACATCTTATATAGTACCACCTCTCTATCTCACACACACACACACATCTTATATAGTATCACCACTCTATCTCACACACACACACATCTTATATAGTACCACCACTCTATTTCTCACACACACATCTTATATAGTACCACCTCTCTATCTCTCTCTCACACACACACACACACATCTTATATAGTACCACCTCTCTATCTCTCTCCTACACACACATCTTATATAGTACCACCTCTCTATCTCTCTCATACACACGCATCTTATATAGTACCACCTCTCTATCTATCACACACACACACACACACATCTTATATAGTAGCACCACTCTATCTCTCTCACACACACACACTGACACACACACACACACACATCTTATATAGTACCACCACTCTATCTCACACACACCACACACACACATCTTATATAGTACCACCACTTTATCTCTCTCTCACATACACACATCTTATATAGTACCACCACTCTATCTCTCACACACACACTGACACACACACACAGCTTATATAGTACCACCGCTCTATCTCACACACACCACACATACACACACATACACATATATAGTACCACCACTCTATCTCTCTCACACACACACATCTTATATAGTACCTCCTCTCTATCTCTCACACACACACACTGACACACCTATAGTAGAACCTCTCTATCTCACATACACTGACACACACTGACACACACACACACAGCTTATATAGTACCATCTCTCTATCTCTCACACACTGACACACACACACATCTTATATAGCACCACCTCTCTATCTCACACACACACACAGCTTATATAGCACCACCTCTCTCTCTATCACACACATACACGCACACACAGCTTATATAACACCACCTCTCTCACACACACACACAGACACACACACAATACTATATGTATTTCTTCTCTAACATAGTTACTTTCTCTCTGTTCTCTCTCTTCTGTATCTCTCTTTCTGCTTTTCTACCCCTCTCTCACTCACTCACTCTCTCTCACTCACTCTCTCTCTCTCACTCTCTCTCTCTCACTCTCACTCTCTCTCACTCTCTCTCTCACTCTCTCTCACACTCTCTCTCACACTCTCTCTCTCTCTCTCTCTCAGTCTCTCTCACTCTCTCTCTCTCACTCTCTCTCACACTCTCTCTCACTCACACTCTCTCTCATTCTCTCTCACTCACTCACTCTCTCTCACTCTCTCTCTCACTCTCTCTCTCACTCTCTCTCGCACTCTCTCTCTCACATTCTCTCTCACCCTTTCTCTCACTCTATCTCACTCTTTCTCTCCCTCTCTCTCACCCTCACTCACTCTCACTCTCACTCTCTCTCTCTGACATTCCCTCTGACTTCCTCCCTCACTTTGTTAATGATCCCGGAGATATCAGAATGGATTGGCAGTATCGGTAGAGAGTCGGACGCCATGCTGTGACGCATAGAGTTACGGCCCTTTCCATTCTGAGTTCAAATCCCGTAGAGGTCAACTTTGCTTTTCATCCTTACGGGGTCGATAAAATAAAGTACCAGTAATACACTGGGTAATTGCTGGCCTTCTGCCAAAAATAGAAACAATTATTTATCAGTAGTAGTAGTAGTGGTAGTGGTAGTGGTGGTGGTGGTGGTGGTGGTGGTGGTGATGGTAGTGGTAGTAGTGGTAGTGGTGATGGGATGGTAGTGGTGGTGATGGTAGTGGTAGTAGTGGTGGTGATGGTAGTGGTGGTGGTAGTGGTGGTAGTGCTGGTGGTGGTGGTAGTGCTGGTGGTAGTGGTAGTGGTGGGGGTAGTGGTAGTGGTAGTGGTGGAGATGGTAGTGGTGGTGGTGGTGGTGGTGGTGGTGGTAGTAGTGGTGGTGGTGGTAGTAGTTGTGGTGGTAGTGGTGGTAGTAGCGGTAGTAGTAGTGGGTGATGGTAGTAGTGGTAGTGGTGGTGGTGATGGTAGTGGTGGTAGTGGTGGTGATGGTAGTAGTGGTAGTAGTGGTGGTAATGGTAGTGGTGGTGGTGGTGGTAGTTGTGGGGGTAGTGGTAGTGGTAGTGGTGGAGATGGTAGTGGTGGTGGTGGTGGTGGTGGTAGTAGTGGTGGTGGTGGTAGTAGTTGTGGTGGTAGTGGTGGTAGTAGCGGTAGTAGTAGTGGGTGATGGTAGTAGTGGTAGTGGTGGTGGTGATGGTAGTGGTGGTAGTGGTGGTGATGGTAGTAGTGGTAGTAGTGGTGGTAATGGTAGTGGTGGTGGTGTAGTGCTGGTGGTGTTGGTAGTGGTGGTGGTGGTAGTGGTAGTGGTGGAGATGGTAGTGGTGGTGGTGGTGGTGGTGGTGGTAGTAGTGGTGGTGGTGGTAGTAGTGGTGGTGGTAGTGGTGGTGGTAGAGGTAGTAGTAGTGGTAGTGGTGTTGGTGATGGTAGTAGTGGCAGTGGTGGTGATGGTAGTGGTGGTGGTGGTGGTAGTGATGGTGGTAGAGGTGGTGGTGGTGGTAGGGTGGTGGTAGTGGTAGTGGTGGTGGTAGTGGTGGTGGTGGTGGTGATACTAGTGGTGGCAGTAGCGGTAGTAGTAGTGGTGGTGGTGGTGGTGGTGATATTAATGGTGGCAGTAGCGGTAGTAGTAGTAGTAGTAGTAGTAGTAGTAGTAGTAGTAGTAATAGTGGTGGTGAAAGTTTTTTTTAAAATGACCGTGGGGGTGGTTGTTCTTTTTTTGTTGTTTTTCCGCATGTCAAACTTCACCGAACATATATACCATCACAAACTGTCCAGCCGTGACCACCTCGTTATTTTTATTCAAAGAAAATATAGAACCACACTATACAATGCGTCCTTTTTAAGACGCCGGGAGTGTGGCTGCTATTTCTAGCAGGTTGAGAAACAAAATAAAAGTTCACTTGTTGCCACACATGGTAGTGCTAGTGGTGGTGGTGACGGTGGTGGTGGTAGTGGTGGGGGTGGTGGCGTTGTTGTTGTTGTTGTTAGTAGTGGTTTAATGGTAGCGGCGGTGAGTATGAATACACACATATATGTATATATACACACACACACACACATGTTTATACATACACACACATATTTTTCCCGTCCCTTCCTCTTCTCACGCTCTATCTCTCTATTTCGTCTTTTAGTTATGATTCTCTTCTTTGATGAAGGACTACTGTCTTAGACGTAAAAAAACTCTTTTCCTACTATGCCAAGCGTTAAACTACTAAATTTCTTCATTGTACTATATCGTTTACGTTGTTATTTGTTTACTTTTGCATACATATGGATATATATTTATATATACATATATACATATTTATATACATACATAAGTATATATATATATATATATATATATATATATATATGTATATATATAACGAAGGAAATGTGGTAAGGAACCAGGTGGACCATAACGCACCAAAGTACTCAATACTCAATTAGTACTTAATTAGTCTCAATTAGTACTCAATTAGTCCAGAATTAGCCGTCGAAACGGCTTGAGCTCAGCCGTCAGGGTCTTACTGGTTCCTATGTATATATATATATATATATATATATATATATATATATATATATATATATATATAACCAGGAAAAAGATCTTAACGGTTCAAGTTTTTCTTGGAACCGTTAAGATCTTCTTCCTGGTTATGGCAATATTTATAAAACAAATTTTCTATTTTATCTGATGAGGGCGTACCAAAGTTTTGGTACCCTTCAAATATATATAATAGAATATATATGGTTTTATAAATATAGTTTCCATTTATTTAATATCATTGAAAATATCTGTCGAGTGCTTCGAATCAGATATAAACATTTATATTTGTTGAATTACCAACAAATTAAATATCCCTTTTGCTTATATATATATATATATATATATATATATATATATATATATCACCTTGACCGACCAGTCTGTCGGGCGCCAATCGGTGCCGCTGGTCACAGCACGTCGTGCTGTTTTAGCCATAAGATAACGCCGTCCCACTGGCTGGGCGGGCAGGTCGGTACTCATTTCTACAGCTGAGTAAACTGGAGTAACGTGAAATAAAGTGTCTTGCTCAAGGAAACAACACATCACCCGGTTCGAGAATTGAACTCACAACCTTTCGATTGCAAGGCCAATGCTTTAACCACTAAGCCATGCGCCATCACACACAGGCACACACACACACACACACACACACACACACACACACACACACACACACACACACACACACACACACACACACACACACACACACACACACACACACACACACACACACACACACACACACACACACACACACACATATATATATATGTATAAAGAAAAAGAGATGAAATCGAAAATGCAACTGGAGTCTTATTTTTTTAAAAAATATATATATTTATTTGGTTCCTTTACCGGTTTCGCAGTTCTTCTGCTTTTCAAAAGGTGAGTTGAGATGGAGGGTCTGTGGTTTTTCTCACATCTGAGATGTGAGAAAAACCACAGACCCTCCATCTCAACTCACCTTTTGAAAAGCAGAAGAACTGCGAAACCGGTAAAGGAACCAAATAAATATATATATTTTTAAAAAAAATAAGACTCCAGTTGCATTTTCGATTTCATCTCTTTTTCTTTATACTTTCACTCGTGTAGGACACCTCGGTTATTTTTCATTTTGTAAAAAAAACCTCACTTTCTAATATATATGTATATATATATATATATATATGTATATATATATATATATTTGTATATATATATATATATATATATATATATATATATATATATATATATATATATACACATACATATATATATATATACATATATATATACATATATATATAAGTATTAATAAAATAGATGTTCTTTTGATCAATTACATTTTATTATACATATTTCGGATGTACAACAGTACCTCCTCATCAGACAAAATATAATGATACATGACATACCCTGAGATGTTAAATGGTTAAGATTTAATCAAGGTAGTGATTACCCGATAGAAAATTTTGCTTATATAATATCTGTGTGAGAGTGCGAAAACGTAATGAATTCATTAGAGAATGTGTGAATAAGAAAAAACGTTGCATACTTAAAGTGTTCTAAAATTTAAAATTGTATGATACTATAATATATCTAGGGAGACGTCTCATGAATCATAACAGCCAGTGATAGCCACTGGAAAAAGATTTATAAGGAAAAAGATAAAGTGTGTGTTGTGAGGGGGGGGGGGGTCGAAAGTTAAACGGTTCGAATTTGGAAATATTTAATTTATAATATTAATGTGAAGACTCCAGATTTCAGGATTATTTGCTATTTATTTATATTATTTATATAAATTCGATAAGTGTGTTATCATTTCTAAACTTCTGAATTGTGAGAATAACATTATAAAGGATTTAGCTGGCGCATAAAGAATGAAATATTATACGGTTGATTAATTACCTAAATCTAAACTTTAGCAAATATCTCGACATATTAGGTATGTAAAGCTTTTATAGTACTTATTGTTATAAATATTTAAATAACTATTATGTATATAGGTATATATTAATGAGTCAGTATGTATAAGGTAAAAATAAAATAAAATAAAATAGACATTATTTTTAATTTTATACATGCACTCATTGTTCGTTTTTCTTATATGCATGTATATAGATATTTAAATGTAACATGTTGTTAAGAGTATAACTGTTATCATTTACCTAAAGTATACTACATTAATTGTTTCTACTTCAGGCACAAGGCCAGCAATTACCTAGTGCATTACTGGTACTTTATTTTATCGACCCCGTAAGGATGAAAGGCAAAGTCAACCTCGGCGGGATTTGACATTAATAATACCTAATATATATCTATATATATATACATCCCTATATCTAATAATACGTTGATATCTTGGTTGAAGAATAATTATACATATCTATAAATCTTATCTGTAACATATTATTTTATTTTATTTTATTTTATTTTATTTTTACCTTATACATACTGACTCATTTAGATATACCTATATACATAATAGTTATTTAAATATTTATAACAATAAGTACTATAAAAGCTTTACATACCTAATATGTCGAGATATTTGTTAAAGTTTAGATTACAATAAATGTTTAGGTACAATAAATGTTACTGTGTTTGATGATGTCAGTAATGTCATTAATGTAGATGATGAAAAGAAGTGGGCCCAACACAGTGCCTTGTGGGACGCCACTGCTGACTTTGGCAGGGCTTGATTTTACTCCTTCGACTGCAACATGTTGGGTTCTGCCTGTCAGGAAACATTTGATCCACTGTAGTAACCTTCCACAGACACCAACATTGGATAGTTTTTTCAGTAGAATCTTATGATCAACCCTGTCGAAGTCCTTGCTGAAATCAAGGTAGTTGACATCAGTGTTGGAGCCCTCTCCCAAGGCTCTCAAAATATCGTCAAAGTGATGCAGGAGCTGCGTTAGGAAGTCCCTTCCATTACGGAACCCATGTTGGTTGGAGTTCAGCAGGCCGTTGCTTTCAAGAAAGTGGGTTATTCGTGATCTCACCACCCTCTCAAATACCTTGATAATATGAGAGGTGAGTGAGATCGGACGGTAGTTCACTGCAAGGGACTTATTTCCCTTTTTGAAAGCTGGGACAACGGACTGGGACAGAAAGTTTTCAGGAATATAGCCAGCATCCAGTGAGTTCCTCCACAGATTAGCAAGAGGAGTTGCAAGTTGGTGTCGACACACCTTCAGGACACAAGCAGGGAACCTGTCGGGGCCTACTGCTGAATTGTGTTTAATTTCGTTTATTGCCGCTAAGACATCAGGGGCGCCAAACGTTATGTCTGATATAGTGTGTTGGGGGTTAATATTACTGATACGGCCCAGATCGGCCATATCAGGGTTGCTGAAAACAGAGCAGTATTGTTTCTGCAGTATCTCGCCCATGGTTTTGGCATTGTCCTGGAGTGTGCCATTTTCATCAACTAGGGGGCCAACAGTGGAGACCGTGACCTTGTGTTTTTTAGCGAATGAGAAGAACACTTTGGGGTTGAGTTTTATTTTCTCAATGGCCCACCTCTCTTCAGCTATTCTCTGGTTATTGATGATGGTCATCATGCATTGCTGGAGGTTATATTTTTTTGATTCAAGCAGGGTGATAGCCATTGAATGTGTGTTGCTGTTGGCAGTATTTTAGTGTGTTAATTTCTTTGTTTGTTCTTTTTATTTTTCTGATAATTGTTTTTCTGTTTTGGGGGATACTGCACTTCGTTTTGTTCACAGGTTTTGGTGGGGTGTGTTTTATACATATATTTGTGACAGTGTCTACAAAGATCTGCCAAGATATTTTGATATTGGTAGAAGTGTGTGCGTGTGTAAAAGACCAGTCGACATGCGATAGTTTGTTCATAATTGCATCCCAGTTGGCATTGTAGAGATCCATGTTATCAAATGGGTGGGCTGGAGAGAGGACCCTGGGATTAGCTTTCGGCTGGTGGAATCTCAGGTTACAAAGAACCATGTCATGGTCTGAGAGAAGGGTTTTTTCCACTGTAATATTATGTATAGTGTTAGTGTGATTACTAAACACTAGATCCAGAATGTTCTTCTGATGCCTCGTTGGTGCAAGGACAAGTTGGGACAAGAAAAACTCATTCATGAAATCAAGAAGTGACTCGACACCCTCTTTGTCAGTGGTTGAGGTTGTGAAGCCTGGTTTCAAACTACATGTAGACCAATCGACACAGGGTAGATTAAAGTCTCCCATCAAAAGTATGTTGCTAGAATGGCACTGTTTGATAAAGCATTTAATACTGTTGGGGCATTCTTTAAAACAGATTATGGGTGTTTGTGGCGGCCTATAGAGCCCAACTAATGTCAGGTCATTGGCTTTATTGTGCACAGTGTCTGATTCACAGTATCCATTAGAGAATGTTGTGTTGTCATCTGCCGTAAAGGAATCATGCAGGAAAATGGGAGTTCCACCCTTCCTTCTGCCAACACGATCCGCACGGATGGTTGTAAAATTTCCCACTCTTACTTCGGCCTCCAAGTGGGAGTTGTCAAGGTGGGTCTCAGTAAGAATGAAGAAGGGGATGTGAAATGGATGGTTACCAACCCAATCCTCAATGAATTGGATCTTCCATTTCTGTGCATTGATGGATGGGCTGATACCTTGTGTATTGAGTAAGAATGTGGAGGCGAGTGTGGTGGCTGGTTTTGACTGTTGCAGGGGGCTTGTTTTGTGATTGTGTGTTAGTGACAGCAAGGTTGGCGTTGGGTGATGGCAAAATGTTTTTCTCTATCTCTTTTGCCAGGTTCATGGCTAAAAAGATTTTTTTTTTGTTCAGGGAGCAGTTTTTGATTGGATTTGTGGTTACAACAATGGATAGGGTTCCCTCTTTTGTTGTGGTTGTTGTATTTGTTGTAATTGTGTCTTTGTGAAAAGACTGGAGCAGCGTTATTTTTGTTGTTGTATTTGTTGTTGTTGAGATCGTGTCTTTGTGATAAGACTGGAGCAGCTTACTTTTGTTGTTTTTGATGTTGTAATCATGTCTTTGTGAGGAGACTGGAGCAGCATTACCGCAGCAGGGGGTGGCTTTATTGTGGTTTGTGGGTTGGCATGAAGCCCCTTTTCTGTTCGTACGTTGTGTCCCAGGAAGATGAGTGAAGGGACAGTCAGTCAGCAGACATAGCCTCTCACGTTGGGAATGTTGGCAGATTTTGGGACTGCGACCTATACGTGCAGGCAGTTATTATTTCTAGCATGGATCTTTCTATAGTCATGTTTGTGTGTGTGTATGTGTATGGTGTGTGTGTGTGTGTGTGTGTGTGTGTGTGTGTGTGTGTGTGTGTGTGTGTGTGTGTGTGTGTGTGTGTGTGTGTGTGTGTGTGTGTGTGTGTGTGTATGAGTGTGTACATGTGTGTATGTCTGTTTGTGTCTGTATGTGTGTGTATATATGTGTATGTGTGAGTGTAATGTGTGTGTGTGAGTATGTATGTGTGTGTATGAGTGTGTGTGTGTTTGTATGTGTGTGTGCATGTGTGGTTGTATGAGTGTGTGTGCATGTGTGTGTGTGTGTGTGTATGTGTGTCCTGAGTGTGTGTATCTTAAGGAGTTAATTCAACCATCCAACTGTGTTCACTCTATTACTCTTCACAGAAATGAATGGCAAAGAAGACCCGGTCTGGGTGAAGGAGTTTGAAGAAAACAAACGAAACTTTGCAAAAATGAAAAGAGAACTATGATAAAATAACATGGTACTAAACACAGAAATAGATTCACCCTTCAGGTACTCAACGTGAGTTAAAACTCACCTTTCTAAAGCTGGCTAAACTTCACATCTCAGAGCTCATCATCATACAGTTGGTCCAAATTAAGCAGATTTCAGTCTAACAGATTTGCTCATATGTATTGTTTGTAATAAAGACGTAGAGACGGCGTCGGTCTAAAAAAAGACTTTTAAATATTCACAAACCAGACGAAACATTTACACTGATTCTAATAAACATGTTAATCAGCTATCACGAAAAAAGTTTCTTCTAATGAGAGTGGTCAAGCTTTGAATAAGACCAGGCTACCACCATATATATATATATATATATATATATATATATATATATATATGTGTGTGTGTGTGTGTGTGTGTGTGTGTGTGTGTGTGTGTGTGTGTGTGTGTGTGTGTAGTAAGAATAAATGTGAAGATTAAAATCCGAAGATCCCGTAAAAGGGTGAAAGCAGAGATTCTTTGCTTACTTTGCTTAAGCTTTAAACTACTTATAGTATATATATATATATATATATATATATATATATATATATATAAGGATGGTCGTGTTGCCAAATTTGCCCATAGAAAGGAACACAGGCACCATATAAATTTCATTTTCACTTTATCTTTATTGTTCGTTATTCAATTGTTTATCAAAGTTCTCTCGTCACACATTCTGTGACCTCCTCAATGATTATCTGTTTTGTGTAGAAGGTTGAACTGGAAATTTACTTTAGAATTTTAATCCTGCAAAAACACTCTACATATTTCGATGGTCCAGCTTTATCATCCGATCATGATGCAAGGCTAAGGCGATTTCATTCGGTGTTAATTGCAGAATTAGTTCCATACAACAGGATTACGTCGAACAGAAAATAGAAAATAAAAAATAGTGGAGTGATTTGATTCATGGATGACCTGCTAATTCAGTGTTATAGCAACGGTTATGTCGCGGTAATAATTTTAAAGTAAATTTCCAGTCCGGTCTTGTTTTTAATGAATACTTAAATATCTTCCTGCACCAGTTACGGGATACCACATCTACAACGGTTGATTTGAATAACGTTGAGTGCGTTAATTTTATTGGAATCCGGAATCATCAATTCTAACTATTGGTAAACAACCTAACATATATGTATATATATATATATATATGTAAAAAGTAAACATAAATAACACACATGAATATGTCATTTATTTTGTCTGACCTGTTTAGCTTGACTTGTTTTTTGGCTTAGGTGGTTAATGGCTTCTTGACCGCCTTCTCAGTTTGTATGGCCTTTATAACCTATCTTTATTGCTCTGGTCTCTTTAGCCCACGGAGCGCTTGCCAGCATGACTCGGAATTTACGTTATGTTTCGCTTTTTCTACCCGCCGAAATACAAACATCGCTGAATTTATATTTATATTAATCTCCCGAGTCTTACAATTAACCTGTTAATAATTCTATTGACAGATTAATTGCATAAGTTTATTTTAAAAACTACCTGGTCGAGAGCTTATTTGATTTGTGCTATTTATGCAATTTTTTGCATGGATTTACACATACTGAATTCATTTGCCAAAATCTGGGGGTTTTCCCCTGTGAGTTACACATGTGCTTTTACAAAACACTGTGTCATCCACAACACTGGCGCAGAACAAAATACCTGTTGATAACGTGATATTTCTCGTTCGATCATTATACCAAAAGCTTATTGTTTTAAGCAGACAGTATTATTGATTTAGGTGTCACAGAAACCCTGTACTGGATTTTACCATCAATTCCAAGGGTCCAGGTTTGCTATATATATATATATATATATCAATTTTATAGTTCTGGTATGTCAAATTAATACCATAGAACAACCACTGTATCATAGACACCCTATATATTTCCAGGGGTACTTAGTACCTGTGGGGATATTAACTTCTTTTAATATTCTCCGTTATGTAGAGAACAAATCTGTTGTTCTATTTAGCTGCTATTTTTAGTGGTGAGGTAGACAATGCGTCTATGTTTACTTCCGCTTCTACTATGGGCTGGTTCATGCATAGGTCAAAATTTCGACCCCATTCGATCCTGTGCTAGCCGGCAGATGGCAATATATTTTGCCGTTCCTGGGACTTTTTGTCCTAGGAAAGGAAAATGCTCTCTGATGATCTAAACTTTTCCATTGGAAGTCCCTAGGGATCTCCAATCTTTTGTGAAGTGAAACCGTCGGTAAAAGCAATTGGAATAGGTAAATATTTAAATTATATTTTTTAATTTATTTTAAAAAATTGTTTGAATCTTGCTTGCTCCGCTTATCTCAATTATATATATATATATATATATATATATATATATATATATATATATATATATATATATATATATATATATATATGAATATGTCATTTATTTTGTCTGACCTGTTTAGCTTGACTTGTTTTTTGGCTTAGGTGGTTAATGGCTTCTTGACCGCCTTCTCAGTTTGTATGGCCTTTATAACCTATCTTTATTGCTCTGGTCTCTTTAGCCCACGGAGCGCTTGCCAGCATGACTCGGAAATTGCGTTACGTTTCGCTTTTTCTACCCGCCGAAATACAAACATCGCTGAATTTATATATATATATATATATATATATATATATATATATATATATATATATATATATATATATATATATATATACGTAGCCGATCTCTCAAACTTTTACGAGGCGCAGAGGGGATAAAGTTAATACAAACAGTTGTCTGCTCATGCACATGGGTGCTATAAAATAGCTATAAAATATAGGGTGAAGACCCTTAGAAACGGAAGAAAACGTTGCCATCGACCGATACGATGGCGATACCGACGATTGCGACAAAGTTCTCCAGGAAAGTTAACCAGGAATCTTTAAAAATTCTCCCACCGAAGTTAACAGAGAACTTACTAGATCTACCAAATCAGAACATTATAAAATTAAATCAAATTGTTTAGAACTACAAGTGAAGTTATTCTTTTCCTTTTTTTCAAATATATATATATATACACACATATAGGAAAATAGGAAAAGAGCCAGGACCCCGACGGCTGAGCTCCGGCCGTTTCGACAGCTAGATCCGAAGTAAGCCACGAGTATTAGAACGGCGGGAATCTAGCTCAACTTATCAAGGGGTACAGTCCATATATGAGCATGCAGTGAAAGCCAAAAAAGCAAAAATATCTAAGCAAAAAATGTGTTTACGCATGGTGGGTTAAAAATCTAATAAGAAACAGGACCTTGGTAGTAGTGCCGGGATTTAAGTGTTGGTATGGGTCGAAGAGGGCTCCACTATGGAAGAACAAAGAGGGTGTGGTAAGATACCAGGTGGATCATAACGCACCAGAGTACTCAATACATATATATATATATATAATATGAGAGACGTAAAATAAGAAAATTATAAAATTAACTTACTTACTAAAATATCACTTCCAACTAATTAGTTTCTGGAATGGAGTAAATATATTTTCCGAAGAAGATATAGAGAAACATTCCGTCGTCAGGGAAGTCTATTCTCAGCTAAGTTTCCAGGCAAAGCGAGGACTCTGGAAACTGGAAACTTAGCTGAAAATAGACTTCCCTGACGACGGAATGTTTCTCTATATCTTCTTCGGAAAATATATTTACTCCATTCCAGAAACTAATTAGTTGGAAGTGATATTTTAGTAAGTAAGTTAATTTTATAATTTTCTTATTTTACGTCTCTCATATTATTGTTCTGCAACCCCCATGCATTGAACCACAATGTTACTAAGACAAAACCTATATATTTGCTAGCATTGATATGCATCTGTATGTATATATATGTTACTAGATATTAATTCTTTATATATATATATATATATATATAGTCTAAGTACCAATGTTATAGGAAATATATTTTCTATAATCTTGGATATACACTCACACACTCACACACGCGCGCAGACACACACACATATATATATATATGAATGTACGTATTGTATATTTAACAATATACGGTATGTTTATGAAAAACATTTTGAAGGACTTTCGGTATGAATTTTAAGGTTGTGACGGACGCCACATACGTAGCTTCAGCAAAAGCAGGGAGAAGTAATCGACGATGCCACCGTTTCTCACTCATAAGTGGTTGGTTGACAAGATATATATATATATACACAAGTATAGACATACATATAAGGGAGTCCAACAGATACCAATTTTGCTCGATGAAGGAAACAAATATTCAGATCATAAAGATAAAGAAATATTTACCTATTTACTCAGAAGGTCCCTACTGCAGTTTCATTGAGAAAAACTCAATATTTTGAGCTGTGAAAATCTCAAATCATCAGGGAACATTTTCAAACAAGAAAGAATTCAACAAATATAATTGGTTCTTATTAATTCCTTCATCGAGCAAAATTGGTATCTGATGGACTCCGTCATATGTATGTTTATACTTGTATATGTATGTATATATCTTCAGTATATTTGTTAATTAAGAAAGCGAAATGTATTTATTTCTCCAATCAAGGTTAAGTCAAGAAAGGAACATTTGGTGTCTTACATCCAATTACAGGTTGAAAACTCTTCAGAAAGAATTTTTTAAAAACTACAAATTAGTTTACGAACATTGCTTTTGACATGCTTTTTTGGAGGGTGGTTGGGTTGAGAGGTGTTCTTTTCCCTTTGGTCATTTGATACAATGTATCTACATCTAACTAGCAAATATATTTATCTTATTCATTGTACAGATACAATTCCGTTATAACGAATACCATTATAACGAATTTTTCAGTATAACGAAATTTTTTTCAATCGCTGGCCACACCCTCAATGTACTTCGGTCGATCTTGTTATAAAGAATTGTTCGTTACAACGATTTGTTTTATACCCCGTGAATTTCGTTATAACGGAATTTCACCCGAACAGCTTCTGTTGCTAGCTTTTCTTTTTCTCTTTATTTCTGTTAGCAACAGTGTTTGTCCTTTAAGTATCTTTCCGCAGTAGCATAAGGTCAATTGTCACCTCTTTCTTTTACTCCCTTACGGATGAGTAAAGAATTTGGCCGAATCGGACTGCTATATTTAGCAGCCCTTTCACTTACCATTGTCCACATACTTCTGCCCCTGTGTAGGACACTAATCACGTGATAATTCTCCCGTTTGAAATTATCGCTGGTAGAGAACAACTCAGTTGAATTCTTTCTTGTTGGTAAATGTTCTCTGATTTAAGATTGTCAAATCATCAGCTGTAGAAATGAGTATTGACGTCACTGGTGCCAAGCTGTATTGATTGGCTATTGTCTTTCTCTTGGACAACATCGGTGGCGTGGAGATGGGAGACTGGTATGCATGGGTGACTGCTGGTCTTCCCCAAACAACCTTGCCCGGACTTGTGCCTCGGAGAACTTCCATGGTCATTTGTGACCGAAGGGGGTCATTACCCTATATATATATACATATATATATATATATATATATATATATATATATATATATATATATATATATATATATATATGTGTGTGTGTGTGTGTGTGTGTGTGTGTGTGTGTGTATGTGTGTGTGTTTGTGTGTGTTTGTGTGTATGTGTGTGTACATACATAAATATATATATGTGTGTGAGTATAAGTGTGTGTGTGTATGTGTGTATATTTGTATATATAGATGTATATATATATATATATACATTCATAAATATATATTTTATGTGTCCATCTGTGTGTCTGTCTGTACGTATGTATGTGTGCGTGCTTTGGTGGTTATGAGTCTGACGCCTTACTAAGACAGGAACCACATGTATGAATCTGTTTATTAACACCGATGTTCAGCTTGAGAACGACTCTGATGTAACATTTACCACATTTCTTACATGCTATACTATGTAGTAATTGCTATACTATGTACTGGGGTCAGTATAACCGACTTTTACCTCCACTCAACTTACTGACCTACTGCCTGTCGCTGGCCATCGTCCACAGACAATTCCATCATTGTATAACTTCTTGTAAAATATAATTGACATAATATGTTTATGTTTAATCAATTAATAAACTTATTATATCTATATATTTCTATTTAACCTTAAACATCTGTTATATGATGATGGTTTCTGATTTAGGCACAAGGCCAGCAATGTTTTGGGGGTGAGAGGAAAGTCGATTAAATCGACCCCAATACTTACTGCTGCTTTAATTTATCGACTGCGTAAGGATGAAAAGCAAAGCTAACCTAAGCGGGATTTGAACTCAGAATGTAAAGGGTCGTAACTCTATGCCACACCATAGTGTCCGACGCACTCCCGATACGGCCAGTCCAACGCCCTTTGTTAGATGATAACAAAGACAAAGTATATGTGTAGAAATATTAGCTCGCCAAACGTAATCGTATCAAGCGGATGTAAGTCCCAGTATTCATCAAGATATATTATGTTTATTCACCACTGGCGGGGGGGGGGGGGGGGGTTCTCTCTACCCTCAGTGTCACTCTTTCCGTCATAATGAAGTCTTTTCTCCCCCACCTCCACCTCTATAGTTCATGAGTCATCAACCGACTCTCCCTTTTTAAGTATAATATCAACCAGGTGGGACGTATATCTGTTTTCTAATTAGTCCTGTCCCCTCTTTCTTCACTCTAAAACCAGATGGTGATGGTGATGGTGGGATATTTCTGCTGTGGCAGTTATATATATATATATATATATATATATATATATATATATATATATATACACATACATATATATTTATATATATATATATATATATATATATATATATATATATATATATATATATATATATATATATATACATACATACATACATACATACATACATACATACATAACTACATACATACATAAATATATACATACATACATACATACATACATACATACATACATACATACATACATACATACATACATACATACATATATATATATATATATATATATATATATATATATATATATATATATATATATATAACTCAAATAAGGCTTAGAACTGACGAAAGGGAAGATCGCAGTAAAGTATTTTAAAATAAAGAAACCTTAAAAGCGTCTCACCCCAGAGGCAAATATTTTGTCAAGGGATCTAAATCCATAAGGCTTAACAAATTTTCCTTTTTACTGCAGTTTCACAAGCTAAAAGTCAATTCTGAGCCTTATTTGATATAGTTCTATATTTGTATTCATAAGCTTCTCTGAATTATGTTCTAAGCAATATTATTCAATGAGATGTAATATATATTTCTGACTAATTTTTTAATATATTATTATTATTATTATTATTATTATACATTTATATAGATACATCACACACACACACACACACACACACACACACACACACACACACACACACACACACACACACACACACACACACACACACACACACACACACACACACACACACATATATATAAGTGTGAAGAGCAAACACAAAAATATACCTAATTATTTTTCAAAGTCTCGACTTTACAGTTTCGCCGATTGGTATGCAGCCAAAGTGCATCTAAAGTGCACTGGGGTGGTGAGGTTATTGGCTTGTCAAGCGATCCCTCAATGAAAGGGCAATTTCCTGAACTGACCGCTACCAGTGAATAATACATATACATATATATGCATACATACATAAATATGTAGCTGCAAATCCACGACCTGTCAACTTTACTGGAACTGGAACCAATGTATACTGCTGTTGTCATCCCTCACACGAATACTTATGTTCTTCGTATTTTAGGATGTTCCTTTCTTTTAATTTCACCCTCCCCCTCATATTATCTTCCCAAGGCACAGTTAGCTAAACATCCAGGTCGTTCTTGACAATGCTATAAAGTCTAAACGTTGGATCGTTGTAGCAATATGGCTCGGAAACACAGGAGTTTTCTCTACGATCCACTTGTAGCTCCCAATCATTGGCACCTAAGAGACGTTCTGGGTACCGACTTTACTTTGTTTACCCTCCTATGTTGTGCTCATTACTCATCCCTGTGGAAGGCAATAGGGTGCAAGCATGCATTCGTTCCTTGCAGTAACACTGTTGCATTGGTGTTGTAATGCATACGCACACACACACACACACACACACACACACACACACACACATATGTACATATGTATATATATTGGAAAATGTATGAGGTCGTTGGTACAGTTAGGTATATTTGAAAAAAAGAAAAAGAATGACTTCACTTGTAATTCTAAATAATTTGATTTAATTTCATATTATAATAATATGAGTCGGTACCAACTCATAAATTGGCAGTATCGGTAGAGGGTCGGACATGCTTTCAGCATAGTTACGTTCCTTTACGATCTTCCAGCATAGTTACGTCCCTTTACGATCTGAGTTCAAATCCGGCCGCGGTTAACTTTGCCTTTCATCCTTAAAATAAAGTACCAGTAATGTACTGGATAATTGCTGGCCTTGTGCCTAAAATATAAACAATTATTATAATATTATAAAATTAAATCAAATTATTTAGAACTACAAGTGAAGTCATTATTTTCCTTTTTTTCAAATATATTATATGTTTTATATTATCTTTGGTATATATACACACCACAACAGAAACATATATATATATAAGAAAAGAAAGAGAAAATGCAACTGGAGGCTTTTAAAATTGAGATGGAGGGCTTGTGTTTCTGTTGTGGTGTGTATATATACCAAAGAAACATAAAACACATGTGCATAGATATCGGCAGATAAACATATATACATGGTTTCATAAGTCGATGCACACAAACACACACATACACACACACACACACACACACACACACACACACACATATATATATATGTGTGTGTGTGTGTGTGTGTGTGTGTGTGTGTGTGAGAGAGAGAGAGAGAGAGAGAGAGTCCCGGGTTCAATAACATCAAGTTTAATATAGAAATGTCTTCTACGGGACTAGAACAGTTTCATTCAAAATAAATCATCTTTTTAATGAAACACTGTTAGTCCTGTAGCCATTTCTATATTAAAATGTATATATATATATATATATATATATATATATATACATTTTAATATAGAAACCTTTGTTCGTACTGCCTCTCTGTTTTGTTCCCGTTCCATTTTTCACTATATATATATATTAACGAAGCTTTAGTTTGCGGCCAAGCTAACGAATGCAAATTCGGTATGTAGTTTTAGCACTCGAATGGGAATAGTACCCCAGAGTAATAACAATACGTTTAGACAGCTTAGCAAATCAAATATGGCGATCGGCAGTCCAGCCGCATTACCACAGCAACGAGAATGGTTGGACTCAGGAAAAGATTTTAGACTGACCTGGACACAACGGCGAGACCGAATGCAGCATAAAATGCATATCGTATAGCATACGATATACATCACATACAACACACAACATCAGCGCTAGGTTTCTGCAAATCCAAGATCGACAAATTCCGCTTGCAGGAGTCTGCAAGTTAATGGTCTTTGACGACAGAACAAAGGATTTACTTCTTCAACAAGTCTTGTGTTCTTTAGCCTCTGCGGGTATGTTCTAGCAGTAAATTTCGCTATAGACACGTGGTTTTCTCCAAGGGAGGTAACCCCCCGTTTTGGCGGTGAATTCGAAATTTGAGACAAAAGAATGAAATTCCCTTAGACAAACCGAATTAACCACTCAACCAGAAGTTATCAAATAAACATAAACAATTAATCAATCAATAGAATTATCTAATTAAATTAATCAGTTAATCGTTAATTCTAGGAGTTAAAATACAAATTTTAGTACAGCATTAACGAAGCTTTAGTTTGCGGCCAAGCTAACGAATGCAAATTCGGTATATAGCTTATATATATACATATATTACGAAGTAAGGTATTTTAAAATGTCCCACACGTGTAAAAATATAAAGAAAAGTAATTGAAAATGCAACTGAAGTATTTTAGAAATATTTATTTACTTTACCGTTTCACAGTTTTAATGTTGATCAAAAGTAAAACTGAGATGGGGGGAGGGGGTTGTGTTTCTATTGTGGTGTGTCTCATACATATATAAACAAGTGTATTAATGGAAAAATGATACTTCTTTCATAAAAAAATCTTTATTTATTCCCTTCCATATGTTTCGAATGAGATATAACCTCCAAACATTCGAAATGCTGGTAAATTTTCATATAGTCATGCCCATCTCCATATTTAGACATAAACTTTCGTCAAATCGGACAGAGGAAGCAATGTTTCCATTGGTCTTTCCAATTGCTAATACTATCTATCGGTCGCAACTCCAGGTAGAAGGAGCAATGTGAAATAAAGTGTCTTGCTCAAGGACATAACACATCGCCCAGTCCAGGAATCGAACTAACAACCTCATGATTTCGAATCCAGTTCTCTTTCCAATCAGCCACACGTCTTCACAAATAGATATATGGCTATATAGTCATGTCCATCAATATATTTAGATATATAGCTATATAGTAATATTCATTCTCCTCTGAGAGAAACATTTACTGTGTGAATTTTGTCACTGAAATATCAAGATTACCTTAAGCTGAGATGTTGTATATTAATCAAACATCTTATGTACAGAGTTTATTTCGACAGAATAAGTTTTTCCCCCGGTTTTGAGTTATTCCTTTCTCTAAAAAACTGGCAATTACATAATATTATTTTAATTCTTTACTTTCCTTCAAGAGTTGTTAGTATAGTTCTACCTTTCATATATCTTTTATCGCATTAACAGTCTGATGAGCAGATCTATACTGGAGTCGGGTCCATAACTCCTCTGGGTCACCTTGAGCCAATCCTATGCGAAACGCGCGTAACAGGTCGATACGCTGAAATTATTTTTCACATGTAAACGCAACTTCCTCGTTTTATGTATTATACACACACACACACACACACACACACACACACACACACACACACACACACACACACACACACACACACACACACACACACATATATATATATATATATATATATAGAGAGAGAGAGAGATTTGTGTGTGTGTGTAAATGAATAAAAACACCGAGGATTAAATTACATTAAATCATTTAATTGATTTACGAACGTTTCAATCAATACAATAGGAATATTCATTTCTCCTGCATTGATCTCTTTTTCCTATATATATATATATATATATATATATATATATAGGAAAAAGTATGACCCCGAGTACTCTGGTGCGTTATGGTCCATCTGGTTCCTTACCACAATCCCACTCTCCTGAGCGTGAATTTAATAAACATTTATTGTACTGCCTCTCTGTTCTGTCCCTGTTCAAATTTTTCATTATATATATATATATATATATATATATATATATATATATATATATATATATATATATATATATATATATATATATATATATATATATATATATATGTATGTATATATATATATATATATTATTTGACAATACAACAGAACAAATACGAATAAATAAGGAAAATATGTTTATTCAAAAATATAGACCAGCATTAAATATGGTTTAATATACATTATGTCAACACCATAACATGCTAACCATCCAAACAGACACATACACACACACATAACACCTGCTACTTTAGAAAATAAAAACCCGAACTAAATAAACCTTAACATACGTTTGCGCTGACAATACAACAGAACAAATACGAATAAATAAGGAAAATATGTTCATTCAAAAATATTCCTACTAACGGATCAGTTTCCTACACACACACACACACACACAATATATATATATTCTCTTCATCTTAACATGCTAACCATACTCCCACACCCACATAACACTCATACACACACATAACACCCCCCCCCCCCCCACACACACACAACTCCCTCTCCCATTTCAACTAATAGAATCACTTTCCTACACACATATATACACACACACAAAATATATATATTCTCTCCATCTTAACATACTCCCACACACACACATAACACCCATATACACAAACACAACTCCCTCCCCGATTTATACAAATAGAACCATCTTCCTATACACATACACACACACAAGCACACAAATAAACATACATATCTTTACTTTCTTTATTTCAATAGAAAATCTGAATTCTGACACCCCAGCGAACTAACCATATTCACTGAACCAGAACAATTCTCCCACCCCATTTCTCTTGACCATTATCTTTTGCTTGTCATAAAAGTCTCTAAAAAGGCTAAAAAATATATTTCCAAATACGGGCGCGAAATTTAATGAGAACTTGTTCACGTGACAACCATAATTTCATTTATTACCAATCAAATTACGTTTATTAAAGAAAAGCCTTCGTGAGCCCCTTTTTTTTTTAGGTAAAAAGAAATTCAAACACTCATATATGAAAAAAAAACCTGAGGCCCCCCCCCCCCCCCCGCCATGTTTGAAGAAGTTTGTAACGCGAACTGGCGCGAAATTTATTATACTTATTGACCAACCAATCAAATTACTTCTCTAAAAACCTGGCGTTTCGAGCCACTTTTTTCGATATAAAACAAGTAACATTCAAAGACCAACCAGATGTGAGAAAAACCACAGACCCCCCATCTCAACTCTACTTTAGAAAACTGCGAAACCGGTAAAGGAACCAAATAAATATATAGATTTTTAAAAAAATAAGACTCCAGTTGCATTTTCGATTTCAACTTTTTTTCTTTTTATATATATATATATATATATATATATATATATATATATATATTGTCATGTCACCAGTTGGTGCTACTGGTAACATGTATCCCAGTACAACCTGTCCCATGGTCGGGTCGTTGACGACTAAACTGGCAACCCCACCAAGGTTTCTTGGTGAGGAGGGTGACTTTGGATATCCTGCAGGACTAAAAACAAAACCTGTCAAAGGGCAAAGGAGCTCTTAAGAGTCAATGGCCATCCAAAATCACCGGGAGAGATGACCCCTTAGCCTTTGTCAAGGCAGAATTCTAGGAGAAGGAAAACTCTGATATAGTACCTGCAACCCTGATGGTATCCAATGATGTTGACTTGCTCTTCTTTTTGGTAAATATCATCTTGGTTAAGAGAGTGGGACTGGCTTTGTGCAGTGCCTTTGCTCACTATAAAACCTTCACGGTACAGGCATTGCTTTATATCTGGAGATCTCTCTGCACTTGTCATCACATGGTACCATGGGCCCAGCACTATGTGTCACAAGTGCAGTGTTTGTACCAGAGTTTTCAAGTCGCTGGCTGGACTAAAAAGTCACACTTGTTCAGCACATCGGTAGGGGTTCTCCTACGTGGATATAATGTAGTGGCCGTACTCGAAAACGAGTTGGCAGCCACCATGTATATATATTTATATATATATACATGTGCATAAGGATACAGGATAAAGATCCCATAACTCCTTGTGGAGTCGTAGAGGCACCATTATACGGCGTGTCTAGGACACTTTTAAACTCGGCGGAATCTAGCCTCTCCAGGTCTGAACGCAGCCGATTTTTTCTATAGAGGAAGAATCGACCCCCAGTACAGGACTGGTACTTTTTTTTATCGACTTTTATGTATGTATACATATAACTTATATAACCAGGTCATGTCTAACTTAATACACCCCACGTGATAGAGTCTTTTAGATCATGTTTCGCACGTCTGTCATAATTTGGACACTATGGCCCACTCTAGTAAAGAGTTGTTATTTTCAGAAACATATCCAGGTGTAGGGGGTTTGTCTGGGTTTTCTTGAATAAATCTGTCCAGGGAATTGTTGAGGTTTATGCGGTCTGTTTCCGTTTTGATGTACTTTTGTATGATATTAAAGGGTGCTGGACCGGAAGTGAAATAGTTGTGTTGCAATGTTGTTATGTTGCGGGTTCGATTTTTGTAGTCGGCGGACACCACGGGGACCAAGCGTTGTGTAGTTTTTAAAGTTGATGACAACATCATTTGGACAATATTGGTGGAATATGTTCCACATCATACAAATAATGTAGCCCTCACGGCAGCGTTGGAGAGAGTAGTGTTTGAGTTTTACTAGTTGACCCCAATAGTCAAGGCCTGTCATGACGTCTATCTTTTTTGTTATTGAACTTGGAGAGCTTCTATTTTCATGATATTTTGTTTCGTGCTGTTGATCATCCAGTAAAGCTGGTTTGACTACACACACACACACACACACACACACACACACACACACATATATATATATATATATATATATATATATATATATATACTAGCAGTTTAGCCCGGCGTTGCTCGGGTTTGTTCATTTGCTATGAAAAGTTACATACAGGTAAACGTGGCTTGAAAGCGAATAAGCTTATCAATTATGTGCATAAAGCAGTTGAACTGGTTATTAAAAGTTACGAACCAATTAGTATTTTGGACAATCAATGATGGGTTAATAATCTTCCAATAGCGAATTTAGCAGACCAAAGTTGAAAGATTGTGGCCTTGATGCCGCTGGGTGTCAGATCTGTCCGCCATGGGTGACCCTACCAGGAAATAGTTTTCCAGACGGCATAACTCCAACACCTCCAACACCTGCACCAACATCTAGAGCACCTCTTTGTAGACGATATTGCCTGTTATCCATTGAGGAGTATAAGAAAAAAGTTCCCTACGCGGGAACAGGCAATGTAAAGTTGGCCATGGGAGAAGCATGGCTCCCCCAAATGGATGCCCGCCACCGACAATGTTTGCCCTTGTGACTTGTTAATGGACATGGCAAAACATGGTCTCACCGGGAATTGGGATCGCCGGAAATCGAACGGGATATCTGACGCCGAGGGGAAAAGGTTCATCCTTGACAGTGTATTCAGCATAATTGCCAGAAGTACAACACTATGGGTGTTGTCATATTAATATTTAATCAATGAAAGTTGTAAAAAATAAATAATTTAAACATTGCGATTCATATGTCTGTAGCTTTAATCTGTTATATGAAGTGTTATTTTGCGGGTTATTATTTGCAATAAGCCGATTTAAAATACCCCAGAAAAGCCGTATGTCAATACGGAACTCCAATGACTCCCCCAGCAGTTAAATTATAGATAGGGGGGAATAATCTATTATAGAGAGAGGGAAGAGCGATGGAGAGAGTAAAGCTAAGAAACTATAGGGAGGTGTGTAAAATAGTGTTGTCATATAGAGAGGGAAGAGCGACGGAGAGAGTAAAGCTAAAAAATTATAGGGAGGTGTGTTAAACCTCAAAGCATGAAGAGAGTAAAGCAGTTAAATTATAGAGAGGGGAATGATCTATTATAGAGAGAGGGAAGAGCGACGGAGAGAGCGTTATGACTATGTTTGTTGTTGTATAAAATGATGTGTTGCTTAGTTTTCAAAGTTTGTGTCGCGTACCTGAACGAAGTTTTGTCGCTGTTGGGTAGTAGAGAGAGTGGATAAGAGTGTAAGAGAGAGGGTTACAGCATGTATTTAGTTTTATAGATTTTTTCATAGAAGTAGGACATTTTGGCCAAGTTTATTACGCGTTGACCATCGTTGGTAAATTTGGAGCACATTGGGAAAAAAATCGGTAGAGAAATGTGGAAATTCATAAAAATCATACACACACACAGACAGATATCTTCCGTTTTATATATATATATATATATATATATATATATATATATATATATATATATATATATATATATATATATATATATATATATATATATATATATATATATATATATATACATACAAGTAGAAGGTTAGTAAAATTGAAGTTATGGCGGTGACCAAGCTAACTGCTTATACAATTAGGTTTGCACAACCACTCGATAAGGATGTATCGATAAATTAATAGGCTGCACTTTCGAGTAATTAATATACGTTAGATAGCGTGACAAATTGAAGACTGCGGCAAGGGGTCCTAGCCACATAATACACCAAAGCAACGAAAATACAAACAGGTTAGATAGCAAACATGGACCGTATCGAAGGGTATTATGCAATACCTACGATAGGTTTCTATGAATCCAAAATCAACGAACCTACTTGCGCAATACGCAAGTTTGTAGTATTTGAAGACCGAAACGCGGACCTACGTTATCAACAAGTTTCCGTTCTGTGCCACAAACCGGCGTGAAGTGTTGCAGTAGGCCGCTACTAATAGCAGCAGTCACTGTTTCTCTCTCTCTCTCTCTCTCTCTCTCTCTCTCTCTCTCTCTCTCTCTCTCTCTCTCTCTCTCTCTCTCTCTCTCTCTCTCTCTCTCTCTCTCTCTCTAAGATAGATAGCTATGTGTGAGGGGGTTATACATATATACGTGCATCAACACACGCATATATATATATATATATATATATATATTAATAAGAGGAATTCCAGCTTTGTCTGATTTACTCGTTTTATTTACAATACTTTAAAATATATAATGGTATTATAATGAAATAGTATGATAGAATATTAAATTCTAAGTGTTAATTGAACAAGTACTTTCATGCTTTCGCAATCTTCAGGTTCATAATATGTGGTGACAGTCAAGTTTGCAATTTTCAACTGTTGAAAATTGCAAACTTGACTGTCACCACATATTATGAACCTGAAGATTGCGAAAGCATGAAAGTACTTGTTCAATTAACACTTAGAATTTAATATTCTATCATACTATTTCATTATAATACCATTATATATTTTAAAGGATTGTAAATAAAACGAGTAAATCAGACAAAGTTGGAATTCCTCTTATTAATATAATCTTCTATACACAATCATACACACCCGTGTATATATATATATATATATATATATATATATATATATATATATATATATATAAATTATACAATTATCAAAGTTGTGTTCAAATCATTTAATAGCTGACAATCGTTTCTTCCAAACTCTCGTTTGGAATCATCGGAGCATTATCAATGTTTGTACATGTAATTAACCTCCTATTCAACTGAACAATAATATAGATACATATATATTGATGTTGTGAGCAACAGTTTCGTATTCACAGGGTGGAATGGATGTGACATATATTTTCCGATAATTGTACAAAAATTAAAATTAAAATTAAAATTAAAAGCACAGAGTGTAATACATGCAACAGATAATACAAGAGAATAGTCCAATAATTAAAGAGGCATTGTGAAAGGAGCTTTGAGAAAGAAAGAGTTCATTAGCAATACATATGCATGTGTGTAGAAAGTGCACATGCGTTAGACATATATATGAGAAGGAAATAAGCAAAGTTATTATGCATCTATAGATAAATAAATACTGTATTTTGCTTAAAATACAGTATTTAAAATACAGAGAAAAATATGGGGTGAAAAGAAGAATTTCAACCTAGATGCAGTGTGGCTAAAAGAAATCCAAAAGAACTATTGCTCTTACACTACAACAAAACATACGAAATAAATGAGGATACCGAGACATGATTGTCGGCTACTGGTACAAAAAACTGATATTCTACCGGATGCATCTTCCCGACCTCTACCAACAAGTTCCCAACGGAGATACACATATACCAAAATGGTTGGCATTAACACAAACAATACTGGTCCCCAAGAACAAAGACACCCACTTGGCAAAAAACTACCGACCCATTGCATGCCAGAACCTGATGTATAAGATGTATACAGCCTACCTGAACCTATTCCTCCAAGATCACTGTGAAAATAATAACATCATCACTGATGAACAAGCAGCTGGAAAGAAAGATGCTTGGGGGTGTGTTGAACAACTCCTAATCAACAAAACCGTGATGCAACAACTTTGGAGGAATATGGCTACAGTCTGGCTGGACTACAGGAAAGCTTTTGATTCTGTTCCCTACTCTTGGATGATAGAAGCCCTCCAACTTGTTAAAGTCCCAGACATTATTATCAGAGCCATAGAGAAGGTGTCTTCTTGGGCTACTATTCTAAAGTTAAAAACAGAGGAGGACTCTATTTTCACTGATAAAATAGAATATCACAGGGGTATATTTCAAGGAGACAGTCTCTCTGTGATACTATTTATCCTGTCATAATGTGAGGTAAATGTGAGGGATACATCATTGGCTCACAGGAGGAAATACGAACTTAACTCATAATGTCTTTGTGGATGACAAGAAACTCTATGCCAAGAACATAGATGGGTTGAAGAAAAATCTTGACCTGGTTACAACGAAGGATATATGGATGGAGTTTGGCCAAGATAAATGTTCATATATGATTGCAAAGCGGGGAAAAACTGCAACCCAATCTAACATTTTTATCAATGGCCTAACTGTTTCGCCGATATCTGACGAGGACTGCTACAGATAGCTGGGGATAGATAGATGAGAATATATCCTATAATGGTATTTGTAATAAGGAACGCGTAACTAGGTAATATTACATCCGATTAAGTGTTTGCTGTGCCTGTCCTAACACCAACGTTTGGAATACTCGATTGGACGATAGATGAAATCCGAGCTATTGATGTTAAAACTCGAAAATGTCTAAACAGCACCGGAAACTTCCCCATCAACAGTGACATAGACCGCCTCTACTTGAAACGTAAGCAAAGGCCTAACATCAGTCCAGGCTTCATTTGAATGCCGCATCATATCCCTCCGAGGAGGAGTATAAGAAGGAAGGATTAGAGAGGAGGAGAAAATGAGTGAGAGAGAGAGAGAGAGAGATAACCTTTAATACTGATAAATACTGTCTCACAGAGAGAAATTAAAAAAAACCGTTGTAAGATAATACATAATTAAAAAAAAAATTAAGAAATTAAAAGTTAATGAGGTTTATGAATGGTGATGCTTATGATTAAAGAAAAAGGAATTAAGAATACTATTTATTTAAGGTTTATATATTGAAGGGTTTAATAATATGTGCGAAAAGGAATTTATTAAAATGTATTATTAAAATTAAATATATTAAGAAGATAAGGTGAATGAAGATAAGGTTAAATGAATTATGAACTTTGAGGAATTAATTAGGGTCCATCCTCTCATCCTTCCTTCTTATACTCCTCCTCCGTCATCCTTTCCTTATTATTATATATTTTTTCTTATTATATTCTTTCTTCCTCTTCCTTACCTTTTCCTTCCCCCCTTCATTTCCTTTTTTTCCCAATCTCATATATCCATCTTATTTTATTTTTCATATGTTGATTTAACACTTCACTGCTCGCAAGTGTTTTTTAAGCTTCATATCATGTCTCCCTATTTTATCTGATGAGAACGCAAATATCATCCCATGATGATATTTGTTTTTGAAATGCGCATAATAAAATACATGGAGCTCTTTTAACCATCTTTTGATTTTATATTATTTATACTCCAGTCCTAAAAACTGTTGAGTGCTACTTATCCGATATTTGCATTGCTTTATTGTGCTACAATAAAACTCACCTCCTACATTATATATATATATATATATATATATATATATATATATATATATATATATATATATTTATATAAAAAGACTAAAAATATTTACTCTATGGACTATATTGCCTACCGTAATTTTATTTATAAGGAGCTATATAAAAATTACAAAAAAACAACGCAGGGTAATTTGGATCAAATTAATAATGAGGGCCTCAAGATAGTTTCGAATCTGGGTCTGGATAAATATACCCAACCATATTACCCTAGAGAACCGAGATTCACACTTAAGGATCATAAGGTAGACTTTTTAAGTAATCCTGCAGTTAGACTTATCAGTCCTTCTAAGTCTGATATAGCTGTAATTAGTAAAAAAAATATTGACCAGATTATTCCTACCGTTAGGGACAAGGTTCATTTTAATCTATGGGGGAATACTATGGATGTTATTAATTGGTTCTCTAGTATTAATAAGCGTAAGTCTAGTAGGTTTATCCAGTTTGATATCGACGCCTATTACACGTCGATTTCACCTATCCTCCTCAATAAAGCCTTAATTATGGCCATGCGAATGTCTAGTCTTACGCAACCCCAGATTGATGTTATGTTAGCGGCCCGTAGGACTATCATCAAATTCGAGGATACTCTTTGGACGCGTAAGAATACACCCAATAACTTTGACGTTACCATGGGTTCGAGTGATTCTGCACAGGTGACTGATCTTGTTGGGCTGTACCTCTTAAACGAGCTTTATGTTAGCTTTCCGCACCTTAAAGGTGGACTTTATCGTGATGATGCATTATTTGTGATAAACTCTAGTACTAATAGCATTGAACATAATAGGAAGAAATTATATAAGTTCTTTAAAAATGTTAACCTTTCGATCACGATTGATAAGAACGATAGGGTATTTAATTTTTTGGATGTAACATTAGACTTAGTTACTAATAATTATAAACCCTTCCACAAGCCCAATGAAACACTCTCTTACGTCAATCCTAATTCCAACCACCCTAAATCTATGATTAATTCTATTATTAACGGTGTATCCACCAGAGTCTCCACACTCTCTAAAGATATAGGAATCTTTAATTCGCATGCTGAGTATTATAATAATGCCCTAGCTAACTCTGGTTACTCTGTTAGGCTACATTATAAAGATGACAACCTAGAAACGACTCCGATTACCCATAGTAACGTGATATCCCACAATATGGCCTTTAATGGGGGTAGAAAACATAGGAATTATAGAAATTCTATAGATAAATCTAAACCGCACCCTACGAATAACAACCGCAATAGTAATTATAATAGTGTGTCTAATGGTACACATTGTGAGCTTAGTTGTAATGGACAGGATAGATGCTCTGAACGTACACCCAGTGGTAATGTTTTAGCGGTTTCTAATAGTGTTAATTCAATTGGTCCGGACATTAACCCTGATCCTATAGATAAGATACGTGATAGAAATAGTATAGGTAAGAATAGGAGGAGGCTTAACACCTACTTTAACCCTCCTTATAATTATGATGTACTAACTAATATCCCTAGGTCTTTCTTTTCTATTTTAGAGAAAAATTTCCCTCCTGCTAATAAATGTCATAGTATCTTCAATAAGAATGTTATTAAACTCTCCTTTTCTACTACCCCTAACATTAGTTCACATCTTGCTAGAACTAATAATAAGAAAATTAGGGACAGCTACTGCTCTTTAATTACCACTAATTTAGATAGTTCTATTAATAATGTACCACCAGAGCAGGACTTGTTATATAATAACCCTAGGAATAATACTTCGCGTAATGAGCTAATCAATAATACCCGTAAGTGTAACTGTAGAAGAAGTAATAGCTGCCCTTTAAATGGTTACTGCCTCTCTAGAAATATTGTCTATGCATGCGATGTTAGGACTAATTCTTCTTGTAAGACATATATAGGCTCCACATCTAATACATTTAAAACGAGATTTAATTCGCATGTATCTAACTTTAAGCATATCAAATTAAAAAACTCTACTTCTCTGGCGCATCATATTTGGGATTTAAAAGGGACTGGTATACTGTACAGTCTCCATTGGCGTATTATAGCCCATTCTAACCGCTATTCCACCCAAGCTAAATTCTGTAATCTTTGCATTTTAGAGACCCATAGTATAATTTTCTCTAAGAACGTATTGCTTAATAGAAAATCGGAAATCTTTTCTTCCTGTCCACATGCTATCTCTAATTCCTTCTTCTATTATAAACCTAAAAGCTCAGGTAGTTGAATTTTTTGGAATCACACCTTCCTACTCTGGTTTGGACGTCTTATCTAGATATCTTTTATATTTTATATTTTTTATTTTTATTTTTATTCTTATTTTTATTACTATTAGTCTTCTACGGTTTATTGATTTTAGTTTTCTAGTTCTTTTAGCTGTTTTAGCCTATTGTCCATTATTATATTTTTACTCATCCTTTGTCGACTTATATATTTCCATCTTTATATTCATCCTTGGTTGGAGTGTATCTTATTACCTCCTTGAATAGCTAATAGTTTAATTTTAGTCTTCTACATCTACAGCTAATGAACCTTATTCTTTCTACACTTAATCTTCGCCTTATTGAATATATATATTATACTTTTATGTTCCTTCTTGTCCTCCATAGTTTTACTTCTTTCTGTTCCCATTTGTCTACCATAGTTTTAATTATAATTTTTACTTTAGATAACGTCAGTCGTCGCAACGGAAATCAATATATCTTAGATGATTGTATTAGCTTATTTATTGAAATATCTTGATCTCTAGCGGCATGGTGACTTAAATTTTATCCCATATGGAGTGCCCCATAATGTTTATTCAACTATTATACGATTAATTAAATTAATAAGGGTTTCAATTCAATTTTTTGATTTTGAATAGTTGTATCTTTTATTTTCACCTAACAGTCTGTTGCGCCTACGCGATTTTGTGTTTGTGTTTGTTTTTTGTTTTCGTTTTGTTTTGCTGTCTTAGGCTTTACTTCTGTCTGTCGTTCCTATCTTCTGTCACTTATGTCCATGAATATAGTGTGTAAAAATATTTTTAATACTTTCTCCCTTGCTATTGTGTGTCTGCTATTGAAATATTAATATGTAATATTATATGTATTGAAATATTGATAAGTAATATTATATGTTTTTGAATTGCCTATATCTCCGTATATTTATTGTCTTTATATATATATATATATATATATTTTTTTTTCACCATACTTTATTGTATTGTATGGTATTATTATTATTGTTTTACCCTGTGGAATACATTATGTTTTTATACACGTTATGTTGAATGTGTATGGTACGTAGGATGTATTTATATATTTTTTAATGTCAATATATTATTTTCATTAATTTTAGTATTGTTTAATCACACCGTCTGGGTGATTATTCTATTATAATGCTTATATTTATATATTTGTGTTAATATACGTATGTGTAAATGTGTATATGCGTGTGTATATATATGTGTCGGAGTGCGTGTAGATATATATATATATTAAATTTTTATTTCTGTATTATGTATTGCATTGTATTATATATTATATTATAATTTTTATATCTTATTTCTCGTATTATATTACTATGTTGTATTTCAAGTATTAGACTTATATTGTACTTTTAACGTGGGTTTGTTTAATGTTTGCTTGCTCTCTTGCCCTATAGTCTTTATTTACAAATGCACCCCATTAGGTTTAACTTGTCCTTCCAAGACAATTTTCCTGAATTTTCCTTAATATCCATTCACTATTCTTCTGAATTTTGGCTTGTTCTAGCCGATGATATTTCTAGTCCTTTTCCTTGCTCTGATGAGTCCTAATTAATGGGACGAAACATTGTCAGCAATTAAAGATTTTTAAGCTATTAAGGCTTCTTTGTTAATTTTTATATACATTTTTTCGGCTCTGTTTGATAGCATTGAGCTATATCTTATACTGTCATTTCTCTAATACGACGAGTGTGTTTAACTCTAACGCACTCAAGTATTTGTATCTTATAAATATATATATATATATATAGGAACCAGTAAGACCCCGACAGCTGAGCTCAAGCCGTTTCGACGGCTAATTTCCAGAAATTAGCCGTCGAAACGGCTTGAGCTCAGCTGTCGGGGTCTTACTGGTTCCTATTACCCACTCTACTACCTCAAGTATTGAGTACTTTGGTGCGTTATGGTCCACCTGGTTCCTTACCACATTTCCTTCGTTATATATATATATATATATATATATATATATATATATATATATATATATATGCATATGTATGTTATGTGTGACATATGCATATATATATATATATATGTGTGTGTGTGTGTGTCTGTGCGTGTGTGTGTACATATATATATGTGTATATATATGTATATGTGTATATATATATATAAGTGTATATATATATATATATATATATATATATATATATATATGTATATGTATGTGTGACCAAACCGATCCGAAGATATTAAACAAGTTTGAAAAATGTTTTAATGAAAAGCTAGCACAATATAGACCAGCAACAACATAATCGAATATGGTGAATAAATTATATTTAGTGACAGAAGAAAGGTGGACATGGAGGCCGTTGGGAATCGAACTGTGCATCTGGTGTATGGCGGATTACTGTGATAACTATTATTGGAATGATTATAACCGCCGTCAAGCCCTTTGAATTGTAGGTAATATAAATAATTTTTGCTGGCTCACTCGATTAACGTTGAGTAAAATAATATCTTCTTGTCGTATGACAGATGCACAATAGTTAGAGAGGCAGGTTGAGGTTACTGAGACAGACTAAGGTGTGACAATAGAGAGACAGACTAAGGTGTGACAATAGAGAGACAGACTAAGGTGTGACAATAGAGAGACAGACTAGCGTGTGACAATAGAGAGGGACAGACTAAGGTGTGACAATAGAGAGGGACAGACTAAGGTGTGACAATAGAGAGACAGACTAAGGTGTGATAATAGAGAGACAGACTAGGGTGTGACAATAGAGAGACAGACTAAGGTGTGACAATAGAGAGGGACAGACTAAGGTGTAATAATGGAGAGACAGACCAGGGTGTGACAATATAGAGAGACAGACTATGGTGTGACAATAAAGAGGGACAGACTAGGGTGTGACAATAGAGAGACAGACTAAGGTGTGACAATAGAGAGAAAGACTAGGGTGTGACAATAGAGAGACAGACTAAGGTGTGACAATAGAAAGGGACAGAATAAGGTGTGAAAATAGAGAGACAGACTAGGGTGTGACAATATAGAGAGACAGACTAAGGTGTGACAATAGAGAGACAGACTAAGGTGTGACAATAGAGAGACAGACTAAGGTGTGACAATAGAGAGACAGACTAGGGTGTGACAATAGAGAGACAGACTAAGGTGTGACAATAGAGAGACAGACTAAGGTGTGACAATAGAAAGGGACAGAATAAGGTGTGACAATAGAGAGACAGACTAGGTTGTGACAATATAGAGACAGACTAAGGTGTGAGAATAGAGAGACAGACTAGGGTGTAACATTAGAGAGACAGACTAAGGTGTGACAATAGAGAGACATACTAAGGTGTGACAATAGACAGACAGACTAAGGTGAGACAATAGAGAGAGACAGACTAAGGTGTGACAATAGAGAGACAGACTAGGGTGTGACAATAGAGAGACAGACTAAGGTGTGACAATATAGAGACAGACTAGAGTGTGACAATATAGAGAGACAGACTAAGGTGTGACAATAGAGAGACAGACTAGGGTGTGACAATAGAGAGGGACAGACTAAGGTGTGATAATAGAGAGACAGACTAGGGTGTGACAATAGAGAGACAGACTAGGGTGTGAAAATATAGAGAGACAGACTAAGGTGTGACAATAGAGAGACAGACTAGGGTGTGACAATAGAGAGGGACAGACTAAGGTGTGATAATAGAGAGACAGACTAGGGTGTGACAATAAAGAGACAGAGTAAGGTGTGACAAGAGAGAGACAGACTAAGGTGTGACAATAGAGAGGGACAGACTAAGGTGTGATAATAGGGAGACAGACTAGGGTGTGACAATATAGAGAGACAGACTAAGGTGTGACAATAGAGAGACAGACTAGGGTGTTACAATAGAGAGACAGACTGAGGTGTGACAATAGAGAGACAGACTAAGGTGTGACAATATAGAGAGACAGAATAAGGTGTGACAATAGAGAGACAGACTAAGGTGTGACAATAGAGAGACAGACTAAGGTGTGACAATAGAGAGACAGACTAGGGTGTGACAATAGAGAGGGACAGACTAAGGTGTGACAATAGAGAGAGACAGACTAAGGTGTGACAATAGAGAGGGACAGACTAAGGTGTGACAATAGAGAGACAGACTAAGGTGTGATAATAGAGAGACAGACTAGGGTGTGACAATAGAGAGACAGACTAAGGTGTGACAAGAGAGAGACAGACTAAGGTGTGACAATAGAGAGGGACAGACTAAGGTGTAATAATAGAGACAGACTAGGGTGTGACAATATAGAGAGACAGACTAAGGTGTGACAATAGAGAGACAGACTAAGGTGTGACAATAGAGAGACAGACTAAGGTGTGACAATAGAGAGACAGACTAGGGTGTGACAATAGAGAGACAGACTAAGGTGTGACAATAGAGAGACAGACTAAGGTGTGACAATAGAAAGGGACAGAATAAGGTGTGACAATAGAGAGACAGACTAGGTTGTGACAATATAGAAACAGACTAAGGTGTGACAATAGAGAGACAGACTAGGGTGTGACATTAGAGAGACAGACTAAGGTGTGACAATAGAGAGATATATTAAGGTGTGACAATAGACAGACAGACTAAGGTGTGACAATAGAGAGAGACAGACTAAGGTGTGACAATAGAGAGACAGACTAGGGTGTGACAATAGAGAGACAGACTAAGGTGTGACAATATAGAGACAGACTAAGCTGTGACAATAGAGAGGGACAGCATAAGGTGTGACGATAGAGAGGGACAGCCTAAGGTGTGACAATAGAGAGGGACAGACTAAGGTGTGACAATAGAGAGACAGACTAAGGTGTTACAATAGAGAGACAAACTAGGGTGTGACAATAGAGAGACAGACTAAGGTGTGAGAAGAGAGAGACAGACTAGGGTGTGACAATAGAGAGGGACAGACTAAGGTGTGATAATAGAGAGACAGACTAGGGTGTGACAATAGAGAGACAGACTAGGGTGTGAAAATATAGAGAGACAGACTAAGGTGTGACAATAGAGAGACAGACTAGGGTGTGACAATAGAGAGGGACAGACTAAGGTGTGATAATAGAGAGACAGACTAGGGTGTGACAATAGAGAGACAGACTAAGGTGTGACAAGAGAGAGACAGACTAAGGTGTGACAATAGAGAGGGACAGACTAAGGTGTGATAATAGAGAGACAGACTAGGGTGTGACAATATAGAGAGACAGTCTAAGGTGTGACAATAGAGAGACAGACCAGGGTGTGACAATAGAGAGAGAGACTGAGGTATGACAATAGAGAGACAGACTAAGGTGTGACAATATAGAGAGACAGAACAAGGTGTGACAATAGAGAGACAGATTAAGGTGTGACAATAGAGAGACAGACTGAGGTGTGACAAGAGAGAGACAAACTAAGGTGCGACAATCGAGAGACAGAGGAAGGTGTGACAATCCAGAGACAGACTAAGGTGTGACAATAGAGAGGGACAGACTAAGGTGTGACAATAGAGAGACAGACTAGGTTGTGACAATAGAGAGACAAACTAAGGTGTGACAAGAGAGAGACAGACTAAGGTGTGACTATAGAGAAACAGACTAAGGTGTGACAATAGAGAGACAGACTAAGCTGTGACAATAGAGAAACAGACTAGGGTGTGACAATAAAGAAACAGACTAACGTGTGACAATAGAGAGACAGACTAAGCTGTGACAATAGAGAGGGACAGCCTAAGGTGTGACGATAGAGAGGGACAGCCTAAGGTGTGACAATAGAGAGGGACAGACTAAGGTGTGACAATAGAGAGCGAGACTAAGGTGTGACAATAGACAGAGACAGACTAAGGTGTTACAATAGAGAGACAAACTAGGGTGTGACAATAGAGAGACAGACTAAGGTGTGAGAAGTGAGAGACAGACTCAGGTGTGACAATAGAGAGGGACAGACTAAGGTGTGACAATAGAGAGGGACAGACTAGGGAGTGACTATAGAGAGACAGACTAAGGTGTGACAATAGAGAGACAGACTAAGGTGTTACAATAGAGAGACAAACTAGGGTGTGACAATAGAGAGACAGACTAAGGTTTGACAATAGAGAGACAGACTAGGGTGTGACAATAGAGAGACAGACTAGGGTGTGACAATATAGAGAGACAGACAAAGGTGTGACAATAGAGAGACAGACTAGGGTGTGACAATAGAGAGGGACAGACTAAGGTGTGATAATAGAGAGACAGACTAGGGTGTGACAATAGAGAGACAGACTAAGGTGTGACAATAGAGAGACAGACTAAGGTTTGACAATAGAGAGACAGACTAGGGTGTGACAATAGAGAGACAGACTAGGGTGTGACAATATAGAGAGACAGACAAAGGTGTGACAATAGAGAGACAGACTAGGGTGTGACAATAGAGAGGGACAGACTAAGGTGTGATAATAGAGAGACAGACTAGGGTGTGACAATAGAGAGACAGACTAAGGTGTGACAATAGAGAGACAGACTAAGGTGTGACAATAGAGAGAGACAGACTAAGGTGTTACAATAGAAAGACAAACTAGGGTGTGACAATATAGAGAGACAGGCTAAGGTGTGACAATAGAGAGACAGACTAGGGTGTGACAATAGAGAGGGACAGACTAAGGTGTGATAATAGAGAGACAGACTAGGGTGTGACAATAGAGAGACAGACTAGGGTGTGACAATAGAGAGACAGACTAAGGTGTGACAATAGAGAGACAGACTAGGCTGTGACAATATAGAGACAGACTAAGGTGTGATAATAGAGAGACAGACTAGGGTGTGACAATAGAGAGACAGACTAGGGTGTGACAATATAGAGAGACAGGCTAAGGTGTGACAATAGAGAGACAGACTAGGGTGTGACAATAGAGAGGGACAGACTAAGGTGTGATAATAGAGAGACAGACTAGGGCGTGACAATAGAGAGACAGACTAGGGTCTGACAATAGAGAGGGACAGACTAAGGTGTGATAATAGAGAGACAGACTAGGGTGTGACAATAGAGAGACAGACTAGGGTGTGACAATAGAGAGACAGACTAAGGTGTGACAATATAGAGACAGACTAGGGTGTGACAATATAGAGACAGACTAAGGTGTGATAATAGAGAGACTGACTAGGGTGTGACAATATAGAGACAGACTAGGGTGTGACAATAGAGAGATAAACTAAGGTGTGACAATATAGAGACAGACTAGGGTGTGACAATATAGAGACAGACTAGGGTGTGACAATAGAGAGACAGACTAAGGTGTGACAATAGAGAGGGGCAGACTAAGGTGTGATAATAGAGAGACAGACTAGGGTGTGACGATAGAGAGACAGACTAAGGTGTGACAATACAGAGGGACAGACTAAGGTGTGATAATAGAGAGACAGACTAGGGTGTGACAATAGAGAGACAGACTAGGGTGTGACAATATAGAGAGACAGGCTAAGGTGTGACAATAGAGAGACAGACTAGGGTGTGACAATAGAGAGGGACAGACTAAGGTGTGATAATAGAGAGACAGACAAGGGTGTGACAATAGAGAGACAGACTAGGGTGTGACAATAGTGAGACAGACTAAGGTGTGACAATATAGAGACAGACTAGGGTGTGACAATATAGAGACAGACTAAGGTGTGATAATAGAGAGACAGACTAGGGTGTGACAATAGAGAGACAGACTAAGGTGTGACAATAGAGAGGGACAGACTAAGGTGTGATAATAGAGAGACAGACTAGGGTGTGACAATAGAGAGACAGACTAAGGTGTGACAAGAGAGAGACAGACTAAGGTGTGACAATAGAGAGGGACAGACTAAGGTGTAATAATAGAGAGACAGACCAGGGTGTGACAATATAGAGAGACAGACTATGGTGTGACAATAGAGAGGGACAGACTAAGGTGTGACAATAGAGAGACATACTAAGGTGTGACAATAGAGAGACAGACTAGTGTGTGACAATATAGAGAGACAGACTAAGGTGTGACAATAGAGAGACAGACTAATGTGTGACAATAGAGAGACAGACTAAGGTGTGACAATAGAAAGGGACAGAATAAAGTGTGACAATAGAGAGACAGACTAGGTTGTGACAATATAGAGACAGACAAAGGTGTGACAATAGAGAGACAGACTAGGGTGTGACATTAGAGAGACAGACTAAGGTGTGACAATAGAGCGACATACTAAGGTGTGACAATAGACAAACAGACTAAGGTGTGACAATAGAGAGAGACAGACTAAGGTGTGACAATAGAGAGACAGACTAGGGTGTAACAATAGAGAGACACACTAAGGTGTGACAATATAGAGACAGACTAGAATGTGACAATATAGAGAGACAGACTAAGGTGTGACAATAGAGAGACAGACTAGGGTGTGACAATAGAGAGGGACAGACTAAGGTGTGATAATAGAGAGACAGACTAGGGTGTGACAATAGAGAGACAGACTAGGGTGTGACAATATAGAGAGACAGACTAAGGTGTGACAATAGAGAGACAGACTAGGGTGTGACAATAGAGAGGGACAGACTAAGGTGTGATAATAGAGAGACAGACTAGGGTGTGACAATAGAGAGACAGACTAAGGTGTGACAATAGAGAGACAGACTAGAGTGTGACAATAGAGAGACAGACTGAGGTGTGACAATACAGAGACAGACTAAGGTGTGAAAATATAGAGAGACAGAATAAGGTGTGACAATAGAGAGACAGACTAAGGTGTGACAATAGAGAGACAGACTGAGGTGTGACAAGAGAGAGACAGACTAACGTGTGACAATAGAGAGACAGACTAAGGTGTGACAATAGAGTGGGACAGACTAAGGTGTGACAATAGAGAGACAGACAAGGTTGTGACAATAGAGAGACAGACTAAGATGTGACAAGAGAGAGACAGACTAGGTTGTGACAATAGAGAGACAGACGAAGGTGTGACAAGAGAGAGACCGACTAAGGTGTGACTATAGAGAAACAGACTAAGGTGTGACAATAGAGAGACAGATTAAGCTGTGACAATAGAGAAACAGACTAGGGTGTGACACTAGAGAAACAGACTAAGGTGTGACAATAGAGAGACAGACTAAGCTGTGACAATAGAGAAACAGACTAGAGTGTGACAATAGAGGGACAGACTAAGGTGTGATAATAGAGAGACAGACTAAGGTGTGACAATAGAGAGGGACAGACTAAGGTGTGACAATAGAGAGGGACAGACTAAGGTGTAACAATAGAGAGACAGACTAGGGTGTGACAATAGAGAGACAGACTAAGGTGTGACAATAGAGAGACAGACTAAGGTGTGACAATAGAGAGAGACAGACTAAGGTGTGACAATATAGAGACAGACTATGGTGTGACAATAGAGAGGGACAGACTAATGTGTGACAATAAAGAGGGACAGACTAAGGTGTGACAATATAGAGACAGACCAGAGTGTGACAATATAGAGAGACAGACTAAGGTGTGACAATAGAGAGACAGACTAGGGTGTGCCAATAGAGAGGGACAGACTAAGGTGTGATAATAGAGAGACAGACTAGGGTGTGACAATAGAGAGACAGACTAGGGTGTGACAATAGAGAGACAGACTAAGGTGTGACAATAGAGAGGGACAGACTAAGGTGTGACAATAGAGAGACAGACTAGGGTGTGACAATAGAGAGACAGACTAAGGTGTGACAATAGAGAGGGACAGACTAAGGTGTGACAATAGAGAGAGAGACTAAGGTGTGACAATAGAGAGAGACAGACTAGGGTGTGACAATATAGAGACAGACTAAGGTGTGATAATAGAGAGACAGACTAGGGTGTGACAATAGAGAGACAGACTAGGGTGTGACAATATAGAGAGACAGGCTAAGGTGTGACAATAGAGAGACAGACTAGGGTGTGACAATAGAGAGAGACAGACTAAGGTGTGATAATAGAGAGACAGACTAGGGTGTGACAATAGAGAGACAGACTAGGGTGTGACAATAGTGAGACAGACTAAGGTGTGACAATATAGAGACAGACTAGGGTGTGACAATATAGAGACAGACTAAGGTGTGATAATAGAGAGACAGACTAGGGTGTGACAATAGAGAGACAGACTAAGGTGTGACAATAGAGAGGGACAGACTAAGGTGTGATAATAGAGAGACAGACAAGGGTGTGACAATAGAGAGAGACAGACTATGGTGTGACAATAGAGAGGGACAGACTAAGGTGTGACAATAGAGAGACATACTAAGGTGTGACAATAGAGAAACAAACTAGTGTGTGACAATATAGAGAGACAGACTAAGGTGTGACAATAGAGAGACAGACTAAGGTGTGACAATAGAGAGACAGACTAAGGTGTGACAATAGAAAGGGACAGAATAAGGTGTGACAATAGAGAGACAGACTAGGGTGTGACAATAGAGAGACAGACTAGGGTGTGACAATATAGAGAGACAGACTCAGGTGTGACAATAGAGAGACAGACTAGGGTGTGACAATAGAGAGGGACAGACTAAGGTGTGACAATAGAGAGACAGACTAGGGTGTGACAATAGAGAGACAGACTAAGGTGTGACAATAGAGAGACAGACTAGGGTTTAACAATATAGAGACAGACTAAGGTGTGATAATAGAGAGACAGATTAGGGTGTGACAATAGAGAGACAGACTAGGGTGTGAAAATATAGAGAGACAGAATAAGGTGTGACAATAGAGAGACAGACTAAGGTGTGACAATAGAGAGATAGACTGAGGTGTGACAAGAGAGAGACAGACTAACGTGTGACAATAGAGAGACAGACTAAGGTGTGACAATAGAGTGGGACAGACTAAGGTGTGACAATAGAGAGACAGACAAGGTTGTGACAATAGAGAGACAGACTAAGGTGTGACAAGAGAGAGACAGACTAGGTTCTGACAATAGAGAGACAGACGAAGGTGTGACAAGAGAGAGACCGACTAAGATTTGACTATAGAGAAACAGACTAAGGTGTGACAATAGAGAGACAGATTAAGCTGTGACAATAGAGAAACAGACTAGGGTGTGACACTAGAGAAACAGACTAAGGTGTGACAATAGAGAGACAGACTAAGCTGTGACAATAGAGAAACAGACTAGAGTGTGACAATAGAGGGACAGACTAAGGTGTGATAATAGAGAGACAGACTAAGGTGTGACAATAGAGAGGGACAGACTAAGGTGTGACAATAGAGAGGGACAGACTAAGGTGTAACAATAGAGAGACAGACTAGGGTGTGACAATAGAGAGACAGACTAAGGTGTGACAATAGAGAGACAGACTAAGGTGTGACAATAGAGAGAGACAGACTAAGGTGTGACAATATAGAGACAGACTATGGTATGACAATAGAGAGGGACAGACTAATATGTGCCAATAAAGAGGGACAGACTAAGGTGTGACAATATAGAGACAGACCAGAGTGTGACAATATAGAGAGACAGACTAAGGTGTGACAATAGAGAGACAGACTAGGGTGTGCCAATAGAGAGGGCCAGACTAAGGTGTGATAATAGAGAGACAGACTAGGGTGTGACAATAGAGAGACAGACTAGGGTGTGACAATAGAGAGACAGACTAAGGTGTGACAATAGAGAGGGACAGACTAAGGTGTGACAATAGAGAGACAGACTAGGGTGTGACAATAGAGAGACAGACTGAGGTGTGACAAGAGAGAGACAGACTAAGGTGTGACAATAGAGAGACAGACTAAGGTGTGACAATAGAGTGGGACAGACTAAGGTGTGACAATAGAGAGACAGACTAGGTTGTGACAATAGAGAGACAGACTAAGGTGTGACAATAGAGAGAGACAGACTAAGGTGTTACAATAGAGAGACAAACTAGGGTGTGACAATAGAGAGACAGACTAAGGTTTGACAATAGAGAGACAGACTAGGGTGTGACAATAGAGAGACAGACTAGGGTGTGACAATATAGAGAGACAGACTAAGGTGTGACAATAGAGAGACAGACTAGGGTGTGACAATAGAGAGACAGACTAGGGTGTGACAATAGAGAGGGACAGACTAAGGTGTGATAATAGAGAGACAGGCTAGGGTGTGACAATAGAGAGACAGACTAGGGTGTGACAATAGAGAGACAGACTAAGGTGTGACAATAGAGAGATAGAATAGGGTGTGACAATATAGAGACAGACTAAGGTGTGATAATAGAGAGACAGACTAGGGTGTGACAATAGAGAGACAGACTAGAGTGTGACAATATAGAGAGACAGGCTAAGGTGTGACAATAGAGAGAAAGACTTGTGTGTGACAATAGAGAGGGACAGACTAAGGTGTGATAATAGAGAGACAGACTAGGGTGTGACAATAGAGAGACAGACTAGGGTGTGACAATAGAGAGGGACAGACTAAGGTGTGATAATAGAGAGACAGACTAGGGTGTGACAATAGAGAGACAGACTAGGGTGTGACAATAGAGAGACAGACTAAGCTGTGACAATATAGAGACAGACTAAGGTGTGATAATAGAGAGACAGACTAGGGTGTGACAATAGAGAGACAGACTAGGGTGTGACAATATAGAGAGACAGGCTAAGGTGTGACAATAGAGAGACAGACTAGGGTGTGACAATAGAGAGGGACAGACTAAGGTGTGATATTAGAGAGACAAACTAGGGTGTGACAATAGAGAGACAGACTAGGCTGTGACAATAGAGAGACAGACTAAGGTGTGACAATATAGAGACAGACTAGAGTGTGACAATATAGAGACAGACTAAGATGTGATAATAGAGAGACAGACTAGGGTGTGACAATAGAGAGACAGTCTAAGGTGTGACAATAGAGAGGGACAGACTAAGGTGTGATAATAGAGAGACAGACTAGGGTGTGACAATAGAGAGACAGACTAAGGTGTGTCAATACAGAGGGACAGACTAAGGTGTGATAATAGAGAGACAGACTAGGGTGTGACAATAGAGAGACAGACTAAGGTGTGACAAGAGAGAGACAGACTAAGGTGTGACAATAGAGAGGGACAGACTAATTTGTAATAATAGAGAGACAGACCAGGGTGTGACAATATAGAGAGACAGACTATGGTGTGACAATAGAGAGGGACAGACTAAGGTGTGACAATAGAGAGACAGACTAAGGTGTAACAATTGTGAGACAGACTAGGGTGTGACAATATAGAGAGACAGACTAAGGTGTGACAATAGAGAGACAGACTAAGGTGTGACAATAGAGAGACAGACTAAGGTGTGACACTAGAAAGGGACAGGATAAGGTGTGACAATAGAGAGACAGACTAGGTTGTGACAATATAGAGACAGACTAAGGTGTGACAATAGAGAGACAGACTAGGGTGTGACATTAGAGAGACAGACTAAGGTGTGACAATAGAGAGACAGACTAGGGTGTGACAATAGAGAGACAGACTAGGGTGTGACAATATAGAGAGACAGGCTAAGGTGTGACAATAGAGAGACAGACTAGGGTGTGACAATAGAGAGAGACAGACTAAGGTGTGATAATAGAGAGACAGACTAGGGTGTGACAATAGAGAGACAGACTAGGGTGTGACAATAGTGAGACAGACTAAGGTGTGACAATATAGAGACAGACTAGGGTGTGACAATATAGAGACAGACTAAGGTGTGATAATAGAGAGACAGACTAGGGTGTGACAATAGAGAGACAGACTAAGGTGTGACAATAGAGAGGGACAGACTAAGGTGTGATAATAGAGAGACAGACAAGGGTGTGACAATAGAGAGAGACAGACTATGGTGTGACAATAGAGAGGGACAGACTAAGGTGTGACAATAGAGAGACATACTAAGGTGTGACAATAGAGAAACAAACTAGTGTGTGACAATATAGAGAGACAGACTAAGGTGTGACAATAGAGAGACAGACTAAGGTGTGACAATAGAGAGACAGACTAAGGTGTGACAATAGAAAGGGACAGAATAAGGTGTGACAATAGAGAGACAGACTAGGGTGTGACAATAGAGAGACAGACTAGGGTGTGACAATATAGAGAGACAGACTCAGGTGTGACAATAGAGAGACAGACTAGGGTGTGACAATAGAGAGGGACAGACTAAGGTGTGACAATAGAGAGACAGACTAGGGTGTGACAATAGAGAGACAGACTAAGGTGTGACAATAGAGAGACAGACTAAGGTTTAACAATATAGAGACAGACTAAGGTGTGATAATAGAGAGACAGATTAGGGTGTGACAATAGAGAGACAGACTAGGGTGTGAAAATATAGAGAGACAGAATAAGGTGTGACAATAGAGAGACAGACTAAGGTGTGACAATAGAGAGATAGACTGAGGTGTGACAAGAGAGAGACAGACTAACGTGTGACAATAGAGAGACAGACTAAGGTGTGACAATAGAGTGGGACAGACTAAGGTGTGACAATAGAGAGACAGACAAGGTTGTGACAATAGAGAGACAGACTAAGGTGTGACAAGAGAGAGACAGACTAGGTTCTGACAATAGAGAGACAGACGAAGGTGTGACAAGAGAGAGACCGACTAAGATTTGACTATAGAGAAACAGACTAAGGTGTGACAATAGAGAGACAGATTAAGCTGTGACAATAGAGAAACAGACTAGGGTGTGACACTAGAGAAACAGACTAAGGTGTGACAATAGAGAGACAGACTAAGCTGTGACAATAGAGAAACAGACTAGAGTGTGACAATAGAGGGACAGACTAAGGTGTGATAATAGAGAGACAGACTAAGGTGTGACAATAGAGAGGGACAGACTAAGGTGTGACAATAGAGAGGGACAGACTAAGGTGTAACAATAGAGAGACAGACTAGGGTGTGACAATAGAGAGACAGACTAAGGTGTGACAATAGAGAGACAGACTAAGGTGTGACAATATAGAGACAGACTATGGTATGACAATAGAGAGGGACAGACTAATATGTGCCAATAAAGAGGGACAGACTAAGGTGTGACAATATAGAGACAGACCAGAGTGTGACAATATAGAGAGACAGACTAAGGTGTGACAATAGAGAGACAGACTAGGGTGTGCCAATAGAGAGGGCCAGACTAAGGTGTGATAATAGAGAGACAGACTAGGGTGTGACAATAGAGAGACAGACTAGGGTGTGACAATAGAGAGACAGACTAAGGTGTGACAATAGAGAGGGACAGACTAAGGTGTGACAATAGAGAGACAGACTAGGGTGTGACAATAGAGAGACAGACTGAGGTGTGACAAGAGAGAGACAGACTAAGGTGTGACAATAGAGAGACAGACTAAGGTGTGACAATAGAGTGGGACAGACTAAGGTGTGACAATAGAGAGACAGACTAGGTTGTGACAATAGAGAGACAGACTAAGGTGTGACAATAGAGAGAGACAGACTAAGGTGTTACAATAGAGAGACAAACTAGGGTGTGACAATAGAGAGACAGACTAAGGTTTGACAATAGAGAGACAGACTAGGGTGTGACAATAGAGAGACAGACTAGGGTGTGACAATATAGAGAGACAGACTAAGGTGTGACAATAGAGAGACAGACTAGGGTGTGACAATAGAGAGACAGACTAGGGTGTGACAATAGAGAGGGACAGACTAAGGTGTGATAATAGAGAGACAGGCTAGGGTGTGACAATAGAGAGACAGACTAGGGTGTGACAATAGAGAGACAGACTAAGGTGTGACAATAGAGAGATAGAATAGGGTGTGACAATATAGAGACAGACTAAGGTGTGATAATAGAGAGACAGACTAGGGTGTGACAATAGAGAGACAGACTAGAGTGTGACAATATAGAGAGACAGGCTAAGGTGTGACAATAGAGAGAAAGACTTGTGTGTGACAATAGAGAGGGACAGACTAAGGTGTGATAATAGAGAGACAGACTAGGGTGTGACAATAGAGAGACAGACTAGGGTGTGACAATAGAGAGGGACAGACTAAGGTGTGATAATAGAGAGACAGACTAGGGTGTGACAATAGAGAGACAGACTAGGGTGTGACAATAGAGAGACAGACTAAGCTGTGACAATATAGAGACAGACTAAGGTGTGATAATAGAGAGACAGACTAGGGTGTGACAATAGAGAGACAGACTAGGGTGTGACAATATAGAGAGACAGGCTAAGGTGTGACAATAGAGAGACAGACTAGGGTGTGACAATAGAGAGGGACAGACTAAGGTGTGATAATAGAGAGACAAACTAGGGTGTGACAATAGAGAGACAGACTAGGCTGTGACAATAGAGAGACAGACTAAGGTGTGACAATATAGAGACAGACTAGAGTGTGACAATATAGAGACAGACTAAGATGTGATAATAGAGAGACAGACTAGGGTGTGACAATAGAGAGACAGTCTAAGGTGTGACAATAGAGAGGGACAGACTAAGGTGTGATAATAGAGAGACAGACTAGGGTGTGACAATAGAGAGACAGACTAAGGTGTGTCAATACAGAGGGACAGACTAAGGTGTGATAATAGAGAGACAGACTAGGGTGTGACAATAGAGAGACAGACTAAGGTGTGACAAGAGACAGACAGACTAAGGTGTGACAATAGAGAGGGACAGACTAATTTGTAATAATAGAGAGACAGACCAGGGTGTGACAATATAGAGAGACAGACTATGGTGTGACAATAGAGAGGGACAGACTAAGGTGTGACAATAGAGAGACAGACTAAGGTGTAACAATTGTGAGACAGACTAGGGTGTGACAATATAGAGAGACAGACTAAGGTGTGACAATAGAGAGACAGACTAAGGTGTGACAATAGAGAGACAGACTAAGGTGTGACACTAGAAAGGGACAGGATAAGGTGTGACAATAGAGAGACAGACTAGGTTGTGACAATATAGAGACAGACTAAGGTGTGACAATAGAGAGACAGACTAGGGTGTGACATTAGAGAGACAGACTAAGGTGTGACAATAGAGAGACATACTAAGGTGTGACAATAGACAGACTGACTAAGGTGTGACAATAGAGAGAGACAGACTAAGGTGTGACAATATAGAGACAGATTATGGTGTGACAATAGAGAGGGACAGACTAAGGTGTGACAATAGAGAGGGACAGACTAAGGTGTGACAATATAGAGACAGACTAGAGTGTGACAATATAGAGAGACAGACTAAGGTGTGACAATAGAGAGACAGACTAGGGTGTGCCAATAGAGAGGGACAGACTAAGGTGTGATAATAGAGAGACCGACTAAGGTGTGACAATAGAGAGACAAACTAGGGTGTGACAATAGAGAGGGACAGACTAAGGTGTGATAATAGAGAGACAGACAAGGGTGTGACAATATAGAGAGACAGACTAATGTGTGACAATAGAGACAGACTAGGGTGTGACAATATAGAGAGACAGACTAAGGTGTGACAATAGAGAAACAGACTAAGGTGTGACAATATAGAGAGACAGAATAAGGTGTGACAATAGAGAGACAGACTAAGGTGTGACAATAGAGAGACAGACTGAGGTGTGACAAGAGAGAGACAGATTAAGGTGTGACAATAGAGAGACAGACTAAGGTGTGACAATAGAGTGGGACAGACTAAGGTGTGACAATAGAGGGACAGACTAGGTTGTGACAATAGAGAGACAGACTAAGGTGTGACAAGAGAGAGACAGACTAGGTTGTGACAATAGAGAGACAGACGAAGGTGTGACAAGAGAGAGACCGACTAAGGTGTGACTATAGAGAAACAGACTAAGGTGTGACAATAGAGAGACAGATTAAGCTGTGACAATAGAGAAACAGACTAGGGTGTGACACTGGAGAAACAGACTAAGGTGTGACAATAGAGAGGGACAGACTAAGGTGTGACAATAGAGAGGGACAGACTAAGGTGTGACAATAGAGAGACAGACTAAGGTATGACAATAGAGAGACAGACTAAGGTGTGAGAAGAGAGAGACAGACTAAGGTGTGATAATAGAGAGACAGACTAGGGTGTGACAATAGAGAGACAGACTACGGTGAGACAATAGAGAGGGACAGACTAAGGTGTGATAATAGAGAGACAGACTAGGGTGTGACGATAGAGAGACAGACTAGGGTGTGACAATAGAGAGGGACAGACTAAGGTGTGATAATAGAGAGACAGACTAGGGTGTGATAATAGAGAGACAGACTAGGGTGTGACAATAGAGAGACAGACTAAGGTGTGACAATATAGAGACAGACTAGGGTGTGACAATATAGAGAGAGACTAAGGTGTGATAATAGAGATACAGACTAGGGTGTGACAATAGAGAGACAGACTAGGGTGTGACAATATAGAGAGACAGGCTAAGGTGTGATAATAGAGAGACAGACTAGTGTGTGACAATAGAGAGGGACAGACTAAGGTGTGATGATAGAGAGACAGACTAGGGTGTGGCAATAGAGAGACTGACTAGGGTGTGACAATAGAGAGACAGACTAAGGTGTGACAATATAGAGACAGACTAGAGTGTGACAATATAGAGACAGACTAAGGTGTGATAATAGAGAGACAGAGTAGGGTGTGACAATAGAGAGACAGACTAAGGTGTGACAATATAGAGACAGACTAGAGTGTGACAATATAGAGAGACAGACTAAGGTGTGACAATAGAGAGACAGACTAGGGTGTGCCAATACAGAGGGACAGACTAAGGTGTGATAATAGAGAGACAGACTAGGGTGTGACAATAGAGAGACAGACTAGGGTGTGACAATAGAGAGACAGACTAAGGTGTTACAATAGAGAGGGACAGACTAAGGTGTGACAATAGAGAGACAGACTAGGGTGTGACAATAGAGAGACAGACTAAGGTGTGACAATAGGGAGGGACAGACTAAGGTGTGACAATAGAGAGACAGACTAAGGTGTGACAATAGAGAGAGACAGACTAGGGTGTGACAATATAGAGACAGACTAAGGTGTGATAATAGAGAGACAGACTAGGGTGTGACAATAGAGAGACAGACTAGGGTGTGACAATATAGAGAGACAGGCTAAGGTGTGACAATAGAGAGACAGACTAGGGTGTGACAATATAGAGACAGACTAAGGTGTGATAATAGAGAGACAGACGAGGGTGTGACAATAGAGAGACAGTCTAAGGTGTGACAATAGAGAGGGACAGACTAAGGTGTGATAATAGAGAGACAGACTAGGGTGTGACAATAGAGAGACAGACTAAGGTGTGTCAATACAGAGGGACAGACTATGGTGTGATAATAGAGAGACAGACTAGGGTGTGACAATAGAGAGACAGACTAAGGTGTGACAAGAGAGAGACAGACTAAGGTGTGACAATAGAGAGGGACAGACTAAGTTGTAATAATAGAGAGACAGACCAGGGTGTGACAATATAGAGAGACAGACTATGGTGTGACAATAGAGAGGGACAGACTAAGGTGTGACAATAGAGAGACAGACTAAGGTGTAACAATTGTGAGACAGACTAGGGTGTGACAATATAGAGAGACAGACTACGGTGTGACAATAGAGAGACAGACTAAGGTGTGACAATAGAGAGACAGACTAAGGTGTGACAATAGAAAGGGACAGAATAAGTTGTGACAATAGAGAGACAGACAAGGTTGTGACAATATAGAGACAGACTAAGGTGTGACAATAGAGAGACAGACTAGGGTGTGACATTAGAGAGACAGACTAAGGTGTGACAATAGAGAGACATACTAAGGTGTGACAATAGACAGACAGACTAAGGTGTGACAATAGAGAGAGACAGACTAAGGTGTGACAATATAGAAACAGATTATGGTGTGACAATAGAGAGGGACAGACTAAGGTGTGACAATAGAGAGGGACAGACTAAGGTGTGACAATATAGAGACAGACTAGAGTGTGACAATATAGAGAGACAGACTAAGGTGTGACAATAGAGAGACAGACCAGGGTGTGCCAATAGAGAGGGACAGACTAATGTGTGATAATAGAGAGACAGACTAAGGTGTGACAATAGAGAGACAAACTAGGGTGTGACAATAGAGAGGGACAGACTAAGGTGTGATAATAGAGAGACAGACTAGGGTGTGACAATATAGAGAGACAGACTAAGGTGTGACAATAGAGACAGACTAGGGTGTGACAATATAGAGAGACAGGCTAAGGTGTGACAATAGAGAGACAGACTAAGGTGTGACAATATAGAGAGACAGAATAAGGTGTGACAATAGAGAGACAGACTAAGGTGTGACAATAGAGAGACAGACTGAGGTGTGACAAGAGAGAGACAGACTAAGGTGTGACAATAGAGAGACAGACTAGGTTGTGACAATAGAGAGACAGACTAAGGTGTGACAAGAGAGAGACAGACTAGGTTGTGACAATAGAGAGACAGACGAAGGTTTGACAAGAGAGAGACCGACTAAGGTGTGACAATATAGAGACAGACTAAGGTGTGATAATAGAGAGACAGACTAGGGTGTGACAATAGAGAGACAGACTAGGGTGTGACAATATAGAGAGACAGGCTAAGGTTTGATAATAGAGAGACAGACTAGTGTGTGACAATACAGAGGGACAGACTAAGGTGTGATGATAGAGAGACGGACTAGGGTGTGGCAATAGAGAGACAGACTAGGGTGTGACAATAGAGAGACAGACTAAGGTGTGACAATATAGAGACAGACTAGAGTGTGACAATATAGAGACAGACTAAGGTGTGATAATAGAGAGACAGACTAGGGTGTGACAATACATAGACAGACTAAGGTGTGACAATATAGAGACAGACTAGAGTGTGACAATATAGAGAGACAGACTAAGGTGTGACAATAGAGAGACAGACTAGGGTGTGCCAATAGAGAGGGACAGACTAAGGTGTGATAATAGAGAGACAGACTAGGGTATGACAATAGAGAGACAGACTAGGGTGTGACAATAGAGAGACAGACTAACGTGTGACAATAGAGAGGGACAGACTAAGGTGTGACAATAGAGAGACAGACTAGGTTGTGACAATAGAGAGACAGACTAAGGTGTGACAATAGAGAGGGACAGACTAAGGTGTGACAATAAAGAGACAGACTAAGGTGTGACAATAGAGAGAGACAGACTAGGGTGTGACAATAGAGAGACAGACTAAGGTGTGATAATAGAGAGACAGACTAGGGTGTGACAATAGAGAGACAGACTAGGGTGTGACAATATAGAGAGACAGGCTAAGGTGTGACAATAGAGAGACAGACTAGGGTGTGACAATAGAGAGGGACAGACTAAGGTGTGATAATAGATAGACAGACTAGGATGTGACAATAGAGAGACAGACTAGGGTGTGACAATAGTGAGACAGACTAAGGTGTGACAATATAGAGACAGACTAGGATGTGATAATAGAGAGACAGACTAGGGTGTGACAATAGAGAGACAGACTAAGGTGTGACAATAGAGAGGGACAGACTAAGGTGTGATAGTAGAGAGACAGACTAGGGTGTGACAATAGAGAGACAGACTAAGGTGTGACAAGAGAGAGACAGACTAAGGTGTGACAATAGAGAGGGACAGACTAAGGTGTAATAATAGAGAGACAGACCAGGGTGTGACAATATAGAGAGACAGACTATGGTGTGACAATAGAGAGGGACAGACTAAGGTGTGACAATAGAGAGACATACTAAGGTGTGACAATAGAGAGACAGACTAGTGTGTGACAATATAGAGAGACAGACTAAGGTGTGACAATAGAGAGACAGACTAGGTTGTGACAATATAGAGACAGACTAAGGTGTGAGAATAGAGAGACAGACTAGGGTGTGACATTAGAGAGACAGACTAAGGTGTGACAATAGAGAGACATACTAAGGTGTGACAATAGACAGACAGACTAAGGTGTGACAATAGAGAGAGACAGACTAAGGTGTGACAATAGAGAGACAGACTAGGGTGTAACAATAGAGAGACAGACTAAGGTGTGACAATATAGAGACAGACTAGAATGTGACAATATAGAGAGACAGACTAAGGTGTGACAATAGAGAGACAGACTAAGGTGTGACAATAGAGAGGGACAGACTAAGGTGTGATAATAGAGAGACAGACTAGGGTGTGACAATAGAGAGACAGACTAGGGTGTGACAATATAGAGAGACAGACTAAGGTGTGACAATAGAGAGACAGACTAGGGTGTGACAATAGAGAGGGAAAGACTAAGGTGTGATAATAGAGAGACAGACTAGGGTGTGACAATAGAGAGACAGACTAATGTGTGACAATAGAGAGACAGACTAGTGTGTGACAATAGAGAGACCGACTGAGGTGTGACAATATAGAGAGACAGAATAAGGTGTCACAATAGAGAGACAGACTAAGGTGTGACAATAGAGAGACAGACTGAGGTGTGACAAGAGAGAGACAGACTAAGGTGTGACAATAGAGAGACAGACTAGGTTGTGACAATAGAGAGACAGACTAAGGTGTGACAAGTGAGAGACAGACTAGGTTGAGACAATAGAGAGACAGACGAATGTGTGACAAGAGAGAGACCGACTAAGGTGTGACTATAGAGAAACAGACTAAGGTGTGACAATAGAGAGACAGATTAAGCTGTGACAATAGAGAAACAGACTAGGGTGTGACACTAGAGAAACAGACTAAGGTGTGATAATAGAGAGACAGACTAAGCTGTGACAATCGAGAAACAGACTAGGGTGTGACAATAGAGGGACAGACTAAGGTGTGATAATAGAGAGACAGACTAAGGTGTGACAATAGAGAGGGACAGACTAAGGTGTGACAATAGAGAGGGACAGACTAAGGTGTAACAACAGAGAGACAGACTAGGGTGTGACAATAGAGAGACAGACAAAGGTGTGACAATAGAGAGAGACAGACTAAGGTGTTACAATAGAGAGACAAACTAGGGTGTGACAATAGAGAGACAGACTAAGGTTTGACAATAGAGAGACAGACTAGGGTGTGACAATAGAGAGACAGACTAGGGTGTGACAATATAGAGAGACAGACTAAGGTGTGACAATAGAGAGACAGACTAGGGTGTGACAATAGAGAGACAGACTAGGGTGTGACAATAGAGAGGGACAGACTAAGGTGTGATAATAGAGAGACAGACTAGGGTGTGACAATAGAGAGACAGACTAGGGTGTCACAATAGAGAGACAGACTAAGGTGTGACAATAGAGAGACAGACTAGGGTGTGACAATATAGAGACAGACTAAGGTCTGATAATAGAGAGACAGTCTAGGGTGTGACAATAGAGAGACAGACTAAGGTGTGACAATATAGAGACAGACTAGAGTGTGACAATATAGAGAGACAGACTAAGGTGTGACAATAGAGAGACAGACTAGGGTGTGCCAATAGAGAGGGACAGACTAAGGTGTGATAATAGAGAGACAGACTAGGGTGTGACAATAGAGAGACAGACTAGGGTGTGACAATAGAGAGACAGACTAAGGTGTGACAATAGAGAGGGACAGACTAAGATGTGACAATAGAGAGACAGACTAGGGTGTGACAATAGAGAGACAGACTAAGGTGTGACAATAGAGAGGGACAGACTAAGGTGTGACAATAGAGAGACAGACTAAGGTGTGACAATAGAGAGACAGACTAGGGTGTGACAATATAGAGAGACAGACTAAGGTGTGACAATAGAGAGACAGACTAGGGTGTGACAATAGAGAGGGACAGACTAAGGTGTGATAATAGAGAGACAGACTAGGGTGTGACAATAGAGAGACAGACTAAGGTGTGACAATAGAGAGACAGACTAGAGTGTGACAATAGAGAGACAGACTGAGGTGTGACAATACAGAGACAGACTAAGGTGTGAAAATATAGAGAGACAGAATAAGGTGTGACAATAGAGAGACAGACTAAGGTGTGACAATAGAGAGACAGACTGAGGTGTGACAAGAGAGAGACAGACTAACGTGTGACAATAGAGAGACAGACTAAGGTGTGAAAATAGAGTGGGACAGACTAAGGTGTGACAATAGAGAGACAGACAAGGTTGTGACAATAGAGAGACAGACTAAGGTGTGACAAGAGAGAGACAGACTAGGTTGTGACAATAGAGAGACAGACGAAGGTGTGACAAGAGAGAGACCGACTAAGGTGTGACTATAGAGAAACAGACTAAGGTGTGACAATAGAGAGACAGATTAAGCTGTTACAATAGAGAAACAGACTAGGGTGTGACACTAGAGAAACAGACTAAGGTGTGACAATAGAGAGACAGACTAAGCTGTGACAATAGAGAAACAGACTAGAGTGTGACAATAGAGGGACAGACTAAGGTGTGATAATAGAGAGACAGACTAAGGTGTGACAATAGAGAGGGACAGACTAAGGTGTGACAATAGAGAGGGACAGACTAAGGTGTAACAATAGAGAGACAGACTAGGGTGTGACAATAGAGAGACAGACTAAGGTGTGACAATAGAGAGACAGACTAAGGTGTGACAATAGAGAGAGACAGACTAAGGTGTGACAATATAGAGACAGACTATGGTGTGACAATAGAGAGGGACAGACTAATGTGTGACAATAAAGAGGGACAGACTAAGGTGTGACAATATAGAGACAGACCAGAGTGTGACAATATAGAGAGACAGACTAAGGTGTGACAATAGAGAGACAGACTAGGGTGTGCCAATAGAGAGGGACAGACTAAGGTGTGATAATAGAGAGACAGACTAGGGTGTGACAATAGAGAGACAGACTAGGGTGTGACAATAGAGAGACAGACTAAGGTGTGACAATAGAGAGGGACAGACTAAGGTGTGACAATAGAGAGACAGACTAGGGTGTGACAATAGAGAGACAGACTAAGGTGTGACAATAGAGAGGGACAGACTAAGGTGTGACAATAGAGAGAGAGACTAAGGTGTGACAATAGAGAGAGACAGACTAGGGTGTGACAATATAGAGACAGACTAAGGTGTGATAATAGAGAGACAGACTAGGGTGTGACAATAGAGAGACAGACAAGGGTGTGACAATATAGAGAGACAGGCTAAGGTGTGACAATAGAGAGACAGACTAGGGTGTGACAATAGAGAGAGACAGACTAAGGTGTGATAATAGAGAGACAGACTAGGGTGTGACAATAGAGAGACAGACTAGGGTGTGACAATAGTGAGACAGACTAAGGTGTGACAATATAGAGACAGACTAGGGTGTGACAATATAGAGACAGACTAAGGTGTGATAATAGAGAGACAGACTAGGGTGTGACAATAGAGAGACAGACTAAGGTGTGACAATAGAGAGGGACAGACTAAGGTGTGATAATAGAGAGACAGACAAGGGTGTGACAATAGAGAGAGACAGACTATGGTGTGACAATAGAGAGGGACAGACTAAGGTGTGACAATAGAGAGACATACTAAGGTGTGACAATAGAGAAACAAACTAGTGTGTGACAATATAGAGAGACAGACTAAGGTGTGACAATAGAGAGACAGACTAAGGTGTGACAATAGAGAGACAGACTAAGGTGTGACAATAGAAAGGGACAGAATAAGGTGTGACAATAGAGAGACAGACTAGGGTGTGACAATAGAGAGACAGACTAGGGTGTGACAATATAGAGAGACAGACTCAGGTGTGACAATAGAGAGACAGACTAGGGTGTGACAATAGAGAGGGACAGACTAAGGTGTGACAATAGAGAGACAGACTAGGGTGTGACAATAGAGAGACAGACTAAGTTGTGACAATAGAGAGACAGACTAGGGTTTAACAATATAGAGACAGACTAAGGTGTGATAATAGAGAGACAGATTAGGGTGTGACAATAGAGAGACAGACTAGGGTGTGAAAATATAGAGAGACAGAATAAGGTGTGACAATAGAGAGACAGACTAATGTGTGACAATAGAGAGACAGACTGAGGTGTGACAAGAGAGAGACAGACTAACGTGTGACAATAGAGAGACAGACTAAGGTGTGACAATAGAGTGGGACAGACTAAGGTGTGACAATAGAGAGACAGACAAGGTTGTGACAATAGAGAGACAGACTAAGGTGTGACAAGAGAGAGACAGACTAGGTTGTGACAATAGAGAGACAGACGAAGGTGTGACAAGAGAGAGACCGACTAAGGTTTGACTATAGAGAAACAGACTAAGGTGTGACAATAGAGAGACAGATTAAGCTGTGACAATAGAGAAACAGACTAGGGTGTGACACTAGAGAAACAGACTAAGGTGTGACAATAGAGAGACAGACTAAGCTGTGACAATAGAGAAACAGACTAGAGTGTGACAATAGAGGGACAGACTAAGGTGTGATAATAGAGAGACAGACTAAGGTGTGACAATAGAGAGGGACAGACTAAGGTGTGACAATAGAGAGGGACAGACTAAGGTGTAACAATAGAGAGACAGACTAGGGTGTGACAATAGAGAGACAGACTAAGGTGTGACAATAGAGAGACAGACTAAGGTGTGACAATAGAGAGAGACAGACTAAGGTGTGACAATATAGAGACAGACTATGGTATGACAATAGAGAGGGACAGACTAATATGTGCCAATAAAGAGGGACAGACTAAGGTGTGACAATATAGAGACAGACCAGAGTGTGACAATATAGAGAGACAGACTAAGGTGTGACAATAGAGAGACAGACTAGGGTGTGCCAATAGAGAGGGACAGACTAAGGTGTGATAATAGAGAGACAGACTAGGGTGTGACAATAGAGAGACAGACTAGGGTGTGACAATAGAGAGACAGACTAAGGTGTGACAATAGAGAGGGACAGACTAAGGTGTGACAATAGAGAGACAGACTAGGGTGTGACAATAGAGAGACAGACTGAGGTGTGACAAGAGAGAGACAGACTAAGGTGTGACAATAGAGAGACAGACTAAGGTGTGACAATAGAGTGGGACAGACTAAGGTGTGACAATAGAGAGACAGACTAGGTTGTGACAATAGAGAGACAGACTAAGGTGTGACAATAGAGAGAGACAGACTAAGGTGTTACAATAGAGAGACAAACTAGGGTGTAACAATAGAGAGACAGACTAAGGTTTGACAATAGAGAGACAGACTAGGGTGTGACAATAGAGAGACAGACTAGGGTGTGACAATATAGAGAGACAGACTAAGGTGTGACAATAGAGAGACAGACTAGGGTGTGACAATAGAGAGACAGACTAGGGTGTGACAATAGAGAGGGACAGACTAAGGTGTGATAATAGAGAGACAGGCTAGGGTGTGACAATAGAGAGACAGACTAGGGTGTGACAATAGAGAGACAGACTAAGGTGTGACAATAGAGAGATAGAATAGGGTGTGACAATATAGAGACAGACTAAGGTGTGATAATAGAGAGACAGACTAGGGTGTGACAATAGAGAGACAGACTAGAGTGTGACAATATAGAGAGACAGGCTAAGGTGTGACAATAGAGAGAAAGACTTGTGTGTGACAATAGAGAGGGACAGACTAAGGTGTGATAATAGAGAGACAGACTAGGGTGTGACAATAGAGAGACAGACTAGGGTGTGACAATAGAGGGGGACAGACTAAGGTGTGATAATAGAGAGACAGACTAGGGTGTGACAATAGAGAGACAGACTAGGGTGTGACAATAGAGAGACAGACTAAGCTGTGACAATATAGAGACAGACTAAGGTGTGATAATAGAGAGACAGACTAGGGTGTGACAATAGAGAGACAGACTAGGGTGTGACAATATAGAGAGACAGGCTAAGGTGTGACAATAGAGAGACAGACTAGGGTGTGACAATAGAGAGGGACAGACTAAGGTGTGATAATAGAGAGACAAACTAGGGTGTGACAATAGAGAGACAGACTAGTCTGTGACAATAGAGAGTCAGACTAAGGTGTGACAATATAGAGACAGACTAGAGTGTGACAATATAGAGACAGACTAAGATGTGATAATAGAGAGACAGACTAGGGTGTGACAATAGAGAGACAGTCTAAGGTGTGACAATAGAGAGGGACAGACTAAGGTGTGATAATAGAGAGACAGACTAGGGTGTGACAATAGAGAGACAGACTAAGGTGTGTCAATACAGAGGGACAGACTAAGGTGTGATAATAGAGAGACAGACTAGGGTGTGACAATAGAGAGACAGACTAAGGTGTGACAAGAGAGAGACAGACTAAGGTGTGACAATAGAGAGGGACAGACTAATTTGTAATAATAGAGAGACAGACCAGGGTGTGACAATATAGAGAGACAGACTATGGTGTGACAATAGAGAGGGACAGACTATGGTGTGACAATAGAGAGACAGACTAAGGTGTAACAATTGTGAGACAGACTAGGGTGTGACAATATAGAGAGACAGACTAAGGTGTGACAATAGAGAGACAGACTAAGGTGTGACAATAGAGAGACAGACTAAGGTGTGACACTAGAAAGGGACAGAATAAGGTGTGACAATAGAGAGACAGACTAGGTTGTGACAATATAGAGACAGACTAAGGTGTGACAATAGAGAGACAGACTAGGGTGTGACATTAGAGAGACAGACTAAGGTGTCACAATAGAGAGACATACTAAGGTGTGACAATAGACAGACAGACTAAGGTGTGACAATAGAGAGAGACAGACTAAGGTGTGACAATATAGAGACAGATTATGGTGTGACAATAGAGAGGGACAGACTAAGGTGTGACAATAGAGAGGGACAGACTAAGGTGTGACAATATAGAGACAGACTAGAGTGTGACAATATAGAGAGACAGACTAAGGTGTGACAATAGAGAGACAGACTAGGGTGTGCCAATAGAGAGGGACAGACTAAGGTGTGATAATAGAGAGACAGACTAAGGTGTGACAATAGAGAGACAAACTAGGGTGTGACAATAGAGAGGGACAGACTAAGGTGTGATAATAGAGAGACAGACAAGGGTGTGACAATATAGAGAGACAGACTAATGTGTGACAATAGAGACAGACTAGGGTGTGACAATATAGAGAGACAGACTAAGGTGTGACAATAGAGAAACAGACTAAGGTGTGACAATATAGAGAGACAGAATAAGGTGTGACAATAGAGAGACAGACTAAGGTGTGACAATAGAGAGACAGACTGAGGTGTGACAAGAGAGAGACAGACTAAGGTGTGACAATAGAGAGACAGACTAAGGTGTGACAATAGAGTGGGACAGACTAAGGTGTGACAATAGAGGGACAGACTAGGTTGTGACAATAGAGAGACAGACTAAGGTGTGACAAGAGAGAGACAGACTAGGTTGTGACAATAGAGAGACAGACGAAGGTGTGACAAGAGAGAGACCGACTAAGGTGTGACTATAGAGAAACAGACTAAGGTGTGACAATAGAGAGACAGATTAAGCTGTGACAATAGAGAAACAGACTAGGGTGTGACACTGGAGAAACAGACTAAGGTGTGACAATAGAGAGGGACAGACTAAGGTGTGACAATAGAGAGGGACAGACTAAGGTGTGACAATAGAGAGACAGACTAAGGTATGACAATAGAGAGACAGACTAAGGTGTGAGAAGAGAGAGACAGACTAAGGTGTGATAATAGAGAGACAGACTAGGGTGTGACAATAGAGAGACAGACTACGGTGAGACAATAGAGAGGGACAGACTAAGGTGTGATAATAGAGAGACAGACTAGGGTGTGACGATAGAGAGACAGACTAGGGTGTGACAATAGAGAGGGACAGACTAAGGTGTGATAATAGAGAGACAGACTAGGGTGTGATAATAGAGAGACAGACTAGGGTGTGACAATAGAGAGACAGACTGAGGTGTGACAATATAGAGACAGACTAGGGTGTGACAATATAGAGAGAGACTAAGGTGTGATAATAGAGATACAGACTAGGGTGTGACAATAGAGAGACAGACTAGGGTGTGACAATATAGAGAGACAGGCTAAGGTGTGATAATAGAGAGACAGACTAGTGTGTGACAATAGAGAGGGACAGACTAAGGTGTGATGATAGAGAGACAGACTAGGGTGTGGCAATAGAGAGACTGACTAGGGTGTGACAATAGAGAGACAGACTAAGGTGTGACAATATAGAGACAGACTAGAGTGTGACAATATAGAGACAGACTAAGGTGTGATAATAGAGAGACAGACTAGGGTGTGACAATAGAGAGACAGACTAAGGTGTGACAATATAGAGACAGACTAGAGTGTGACAATATAGAGAGACAGACTAAGGTGTGACAATAGAGAGACAGACTAGGGTGTGCCAATACAGAGGGACAGACTAAGGTGTGATAATAGAGAGACAGACTAGGGTGTGACAATAGAGAGACAGACTAGGGTGTGACAATAGAGAGACAGACTAAGGTGTTACAATAGAGAGGGACAGACTAAGGTGTAACAATAGAGAGACAGACTAGGGTGTGACAATAGAGAGACAGACTAAGGTGTGACAATAGGGAGGGACAGACTAAGGTGTGACAATAGAGAGACAGACTAAGGTGTGACAATAGAGAGAGACAGACTAGGGTGTGACAATATAGAGACAGACTAAGGTGTGATAATAGAGAGACAGACTAGGGTGTGACAATAGAGAGACAGACTAGGGTGTGACAATATAGAGAGACAGGCTAAGGTGTGACAATAGAGAGACAGACTAGGGTGTGACAATATAGAGACAGACTAAGGTGTGATAATAGAGAGACAGACTAGGGTGTGACAATAGAGAGACAGTCTAAGGTGTGACAATAGAGAGGGACAGACTAAGGTGTGATAATAGAGAGACAGACTAGGGTGTGACAATAGAGAGACAGACTAAGGTGTGTCAATACAGAGGGACAGACTAAGGTGTGATAATAGAGAGACAGACTAGGGTGTGACAATAGAGAGACAGACTAAGGTGTGACAAGAGAGAGACAGACTAAGGTGTGACAATAGAGAGGGACAGACTAAGTTGTAATAATAGAGAGACAGACCAGGGTGTGACAATATAGAGAGACAGACTATGGTGTGACAATAGAGAGGGACAGACTAAGGTGTGACAATAGAGAGACAGACTAAGGTGTAACAATTGTCAGACAGACTAGGGTGTGACAATATAGAGAGACAGACTACGGTGTGACAATAGAGAGAGAGACTAAGGTGTGACAATAGAGAGACAGACTAAGGTGTGACAATAGAAAGGGACAGAATAAGTTGTGACAATAGAGAGACAGACAAGGTTGTGACAATATAGAGACAGACTAAGGTGTGACAATAGAGAGACAGACTAGGGTGTGACATTAGAGAGACATACTAAGGTGTGACAATAGACAGACAGACTAAGGTGTGACAATAGAGAGGGACAGACTAAGGTGTGACAATAGAGAGGGACAGACTAAGGTGTGACAATATAGAGACAGACTAGAGTGTGACAATATAGAGAGACAGACTAAGGTGTGACAATAGAGAGACAGACCAGGGTGTGCCAATAGAGAGGGACAGACTAATGTGTGATAATAGAGAGACAGACTAAGGTGTGACAATAGAGAGACAAACTAGGGTGTGACAATAGAGAGGGACAGACTAAGGTGTGATAATAGAGAGACAGACTAGGGTGTGACAATATAGAGAGACAGACTAAGGTGTGACAATAGAGACAGACTAGGGTGTGACAATATAGAGAGACAGGCTAAGGTGTGACAATAGAGAGACAGACTAAGGTGTGACAATATAGAGAGACAGAATAAGGTGTGACAATAGAGAGACAGACTAAGGTGTGACAATAGAGAGACAGACTGAGGTGTGACAAGAGAGAGACAGACTAAGGTGTGACAATAGAGAGACAGACTAGGTTGTGACAATAGAGAGACAGACTAAGGTGTGACAAGAGAGAGACAGACTAGGTTGTGACAATAGAGAGACAGACGAAGGTTTGACAAGAGAGAGACCGACTAAGGTGTGACAATATAGAGACAGACTAAGGTGTGATAATAGAGAGACAGACTAGGGTGTGACAATAGAGAGACAGACTAGGGTGTGACAATATAGAGAGACAGGCTAAGGTTTGATAATAGAGAGACAGACTAGTGTGTGACAATACAGAGGGACAGACTAAGGTGTGATGATAGAGAGACGGACTAGGGTGTGGCAATAGAGAGACAGACTAGGGTGTGACAATAGAGAGACAGACTAAGGTGTGACAATATAGAGACAGACTAGAGTGTGACAATATAGAGACAGACTAAGGTGTGATAATAGAGAGACAGACTAGGGTGTGACAATACATAGACAGACTAAGGTGTGACAATATAGAGACAGACTAGAGTGTGACAATATAGAGAGACAGACTAAGGTGTGACAATAGAGAGACAGACTAGGGTGTGCCAATAGAGAGGGACAGACTAAGGTGTGATAATAGAGAGACAGACTAGGGTGTGACAATAGAGAGACAGACTAGGGTGTGACAATAGAGAGACAGACTAACGTGTGACAATAGAGAGGGACAGACTAAGGTGTGACAATAGAGAGACAGACTAGGTTGTGACAATAGAGAGACAGACTAAGGTGTGACAATAGAGAGGGACAGACTAAGGTGTGACAATAAAGAGACAGACTAAGGTGTGACAATAGAGAGAGACAGACTAGGGTGTGACAATAGAGAGACAGACTAAGGTGTGATAATAGAGAGACAGACTAGGGTGTGACAATAGAGAGACAGACTAGGGTGTGACAATATAGAGAGACAGGCTAAGGTGTGACAATAGAGAGACAGACTAGGGTGTGACAATAGAGAGGGACAGACTAAGGTGTGATAATAGATAGACAGACTAGGATGTGACAATAGAGAGACAGACTAGGGTGTGACAATCGTGAGACAGACTAAGGTGTGACAATATAGAGACAGACTAGGATGTGATAATAGAGAGACAGACTAGGGTGTGACAATAGAGAGACAGACTAAGGTGTGACAATAGAGAGGGACAGACTAAGGTGTGATAGTAGAGAGACAGACTAGGGTGTGACAATAGAGAGACAGACTAAGGTGTGACAAGAGAGAGACAGACTAAGGTGTGACAATAGAGAGGGACAGACTAAGGTGTAATAATAGAGAGACAGACCAGGGTGTGACAATATAGAGAGACAGACTATGGTGTGACAATAGAGAGGGACAGACTAAGGTGTGACAATAGAGAGACATACTAAGGTGTGACAATAGAGAGACAGACTAGTGTGTGACAATATAGAGAGACAGACTAAGGTGTGACAATAGAGAGACAGACTAAGGTGTGACAATAGAGAGACAGACTAAGGTGTGACAATAGAAAGGGACCAAATAAGGTGTGACAATAGAGAGACAGACTAGGTTGTGACAATATAGAGACAGACTAAGGTGTGAGAATAGAGAGACAGACTAGGGTGTGACATTAGAGAGACAGACTAAGGTGTGACAATAGAGAGACATACTAAGGTGTGACAATAGACAGACAGACTAAGGTGTGACAATAGAGAGAGACAGACTAAGGTGTGACAATAGAGAGACAGACTAGGGTGTAACAATAGAGAGACAGACTAAGGTGTGACAATATAGAGACAGACTAGAATGTGACAATATAGAGAGACAGACTAAGGTGTGACAATAGAGAGACAGACTAAGGTGTGACAATAGAGAGGGACAGACTAAGGTGTGATAATAGAGAGACAGACTAGGGTGTGACAATAGAGAGACAGACTAGGGTGTGACAATATAGAGAGACAGACTAAGGTGTGACAATAGAGAGACAGACTAGGGTGTGACAATATAGAGAGACAGACTAAGGTGTGACAATAGAGAGACAGACTAGGGTGTGACAATAGAGAGGGAAAGACTAAGGTGTGATAATAGAGAGACAGACTAATGTGTGACAATAGAGAGACAGACTAGTGTGTGACAATAGAGAGACAGACTGAGGTGTGACAATATAGAGAGACAGAATAAGGTGTCACAATAGAGAGACAGACTAAGGTGTGACAATAGAGAGACAGACTGAGGTGTGACAAGAGAGAGACAGACTAAGGTGTGACAATAGAGAGACAGACTAGGTTGTGACAATAGAGAGACAGACTAAGGTGTGACAAGTGAGAGACAGACTAGGTTGAGACAATAGAGAGACAGACGAATGTGTGACAAGAGAGAGACCGACTAAGGTGTGACTATAGAGAAACAGACTAAGGTGTGACAATAGAGAGACAGATTAAGCTGTGACAATAGAGAAACAGACTAGGGTGTGACACTAGAGGGACAGACTAAGGTGTGATAATAGAGAGACAGACTAAGGTGTGACAATAGAGAGGGACAGACTAAGGTGTGACAATAGAGAGGGACAGACTAAGGTGTAACAACAGAGAGACAGACTAGGGTGTGACAATAGAGAGACAGACAAAGGTGTGACAATAGAGAGAGACAGACTAAGGTGTTACAATAGAGAGACAGACTAAGGTTTGACAATAGAGAGACAGACTAGGGTGTGACAATAGATAGACAGACTAGGGTGTGACAATATAGAGAGACAGACTAAGGTGTGACAATAGAGAGACAGACTAGGGTGTGACAATAGAGAGACAGACTAGGGTGTGACAATAGAGAGGGACAGACTAAGGTGTGATAATAGAGAGACAGACTAGGGTGTGACAATAGAGAGACAGACTAGGGTGTCACAATAGAGAGACAGACTAAGGTGTGACAATAGAGAGACAGACTAGGGTGTGACAATATAGAGACAGACTAAGGTGTGATAATAGAGAGACAGACTAGGGTGTGACAATAGAGAGACAGACTAAGGTGTGACAATATAGAGACAGACTAGAGTGTGACAATATAGAGAGACAGACTAAGGTGTGACAATAGAGAGACAGACTAGGGTGTGCCAATAGAGAGGGACAGACTAAGGTGTGATAATAGAGAAACAGACTAGGGTGTGACAATAGAGAGACAGACTAGGGTGTGACAATAGAGAGACAGACTAAGGTGTGACAATAGAGAGGGACAGACTAAGATGTGACAATAGAGAGACAGACTAGGGTGTGACAATAGAGAGACAGACTAAGGTGTGACAATAGAGAGGGACAGACTAAGGTGTGACAATAGAGAGACAGACTAAGGTGTGACAATAGAGAGAGACAGACTAGGGTGTGACAATAGAGAGACAGACTAGGTTGTGACAATAGAGAGACAGACTAAGGTGTGACAATAGAGAGAGACAGACTAAGGTGTTACAATAGAGAGACAAACTAGGGTGTGACAATAGAGAGACAGACTAAGGTTTGACAATAGAGAGACAGACTAGGGTGTGACAATAGAGAGACAGACTAGGGTGTGACAATATAGAGAGACAGACTAAGGTGTGACAATAGAGAGACAGACTAGGGTGTGACAATAGAGAGACAGACTAGGGTGTGACAATAGAGAGGGACAGACTAAGGTGTGATAATAGAGAGACAGGCTAGGGTGTGACAATAGAGAGACAGACTAGGGTGTGACAATAGAGAGGGACAGACTAAGGTGTGATAATAGAGAGATAGAATAGGGTGTGACAATATAGAGACAGACTAAGGTGTGATAATAGAGAGACAGACTAGGGTGTGACAATAGAGAGAGACAGGCTAAGGTGTGACAATAGAGAGAAAGACTTGTGTGTGACAATAGAGAGGGACAGACTAAGGTGTGATAATAGAGAGACAGACTAGGGTGTGACAATAGAGAGACAGACTAGGGTGTGACAATAGAGAGGGACAGACTAAGGTGTGATAATAGAGAGACAGACTAGGGTGTGACAATAGAGAGACAGACTAGGGTGTGACAATAGAGAGACAGACTAAGCTGTGACAATATAGAGACAGACTAAGGTGTGATAATAGAGAGACAGACTAGGGTGTGACAATAGAGAGACAGACTAGGGTGTGACAATATAGAGAGACAGGCTAAGGTGTGACAATAGAGAGACAGACTAGGGTGTGACAATAGAGAGGGACAGACTAAGGTGTGATAATAGAGAGACAAACTAGGGTGTGGCAATAGAGAGACAGACTAGGCTGTGACAATAGAGAGACAGACTAAGGTGTGACAATATAGAGACAGACTAGAGTGTGACAATATAGAGACAGACTAAGATGTGATAATAGAGAGACAGACTAGGGTGTGACAATAGAGAGACAGTCTAAGGTGTGACAATAGAGAGGGACAGACTAAGGTGTGATAATAGAGAGACAGACGAGGGTGTGACAATAGAGAGACAGACTAAGGTGTGTCAATACAGAGGGACAGACTAAGGTGTGATAATAGAGAGACAGACTAGGGTGTGACAATAGAGAGACAGACTAAGGTGTGACAACAGAGAGACAGACTAAGGTGTGACAATAGAGAGGGACAGACTAAGTTGTAATAATAGAGAGACAGACCAGGGTGTGACAATATAGAGAGACAGACTATGGTGTGACAATAGAGAGGGACAGACTAAGGTGTGACAATAGAGAGACAGACTAAGGTGTAACAATTGTGAGACAGACTAGGGTGTGACAATATAGAGAGACAGACTAAGGTGTGACAATAGAGAGACAGACTAAGGTGTGACAATAGAGAGACAGACTAAGGTGTGACACTAGAAAGGGACAGAATAAGGTGTGACAATAGAGAGACAGACTAGGTTGTGACAATATAGAGACAGACTAAGGTGTGACAATAGAGAGACAGACTAGGGTGTGACATTAGAGAGACAGACTAAGGTGTGACAATAGAGAGACATACTAAGGTGTGACAATAGACAGACAGACTAAGGTGTGACAATAGAGAGAGACAGACTAAGGTGTGACAATATAGAGACAGATTATGGTGTGACAATAGAGAGGGACAGACTAAGGTGTGACAATAGAGAGGGACAGACTAAGGTGTGACAATATAGAGACAGACTAGAGTGTGACAATATAGAGAGACAGACTAAGGTGTGACAATAGAGAGACAGACTAGGGTGTGCCAATAGAGAGGGACAGACTAAGGTGTGATAATAGAGAGACAGACTAAGGTGTGACAATAGAGAGACAAACTAGGGTGTGACAATAGAGAGGGACAGACTAAGGTGTGACAATATAGAGAGACAGGCTAAGGTTTGATAATAGAGAGACAGACTAGTGTGTGACAATACAGAGGGACAGACTAAGGTGTGATGATAGAGAGACAGACTAGGGTGTGGCAATATAGAGAGACAGACAAGGGTGTGACAATATAGAGAGACAGACTAATGTGTGACAATAGAGACAGACTAGGGTGTGACAATATAGAGAGACAGACTAAGGTGTGACAATAGAGAAACAGACTAAGGTGTGACAATATAGAGAGACAGAATAAGGTGTGACAATAGAGAGACAGACTAAGGTGTGACAATAGAGAGACAGACTGAGGTGTGACAAGAGAGAGACAGACTAAGGTGTGACAATAGAGAGACAGACTAATGTGTGAGAAGAGAGAGACAGACTAAGGTGTGATAATAGAGAGACAGACTAGGGTGTGACAATAGAGAGACAGACTAGGGTGTGACAATAGAGAGGGACAGACTAAGGTGTGATAATAGAGAGACAGACTAGGGTGTGATAATAGAGAGACAGCTAGGGTGTGACAATAGAGAGACAGACTAAGGTGTGACAATATAGAGACAGACTAGGGTGTGACAATATAGAGACAGACTAAGGTGTGATAATAGAGAGACAGACTAGGGTGTGACAATAGAGAGACAGACTAGGGTGTGACAATATAGAGAGACAGGCTAAGGTTTGATAATAGAGAGACAGACTAGTGTGTGACAATACAGAGGGACAGACTAAGGTGTGATGATAGAGAGACAGACTAGGGTGTGGCAATAGAGAGACAGACTAGGGTGTGACAATATAGAGAGACAGGCTAAGGTGTGACAATAGAGAGACAGACTAGGGTGTGACAATAGAGAGGGACAGACTAAGGTGTGACAATAGAGAGGGACAGACTAAGGTGTGACAATAGAGAGACAGACTAAGGTGTGACAATATAGAGACAGACTAGAGTGTGACAATATAGAGACAGACTAAGGTGTGATAATAGAGAGACAGACTAGGGTGTGACAATAGAGAGACAGACTAAGGTGTGACAATATAGAGACAGACTAGAGTGTGACAATATAGAGAGACAGACTAAGGTGTGACAATAGAGAGACAGACTAGGGTGTGCCAATAGAGAGGGACAGACTAAGGTGTGATAATAGAGAGACAGACTAGGGTGTGACAATAGAGAGACAGACTAGGGTGTGACAATAGAGAGACAGACTAAGGTGTGACAATAGAGAGGGACAGACTAAGGTGTGACAATAGGGAGACAGACTAGGTTGTGACAATAGAGAGACAGACTAAGGTGTGACAATAGAGAGGGACAGACTAAGGTGTGACAATAAAGAGACAGACTAAGGTGTGACAATAGAGAGAGACAGACTAGGGTGTGACAATATAGAGACAGACTAAGGTGTGATAATAGAGAGACAGACTAGGGTGTGACAATAGAGAGACAGACTAGGGTGTGACAATATAGAGACAGACTAAGGTGTGATAATAGAGAGACAGACTAGGGTGTGACAATAGAGAGACAGACTAAGGTGTGACAATAGAGAGGGACAGACTAAGGTGTGATAGTAGAGAGACAGACTAGGGTGTGACAATAGAGAAGGACAGACTAAGGTGTGATAATAGATAGACAGACTAGGATGTGACAATAGAGAGACAGACTAGGGTGTGACAATAGTGAGACAGACTAAGGTGTGACAATATAGAGACAGACTAGGATGTGATAATAGAGAGACAGACTAGGGTGTGACAATAGAGAGACAGACTAAGGTGTGACAATAGAGAGGGACAGACTAAGGTGTGATAGTAGAGAGACAGACTAGGGTGTGACAATAGAGAGACAGACTAAGGTGTGACAAGAGAGAGACAGACTAAGGTGTGACAATAGAGAGGGACAGACTAAGGTGTAATAATAGAGAGACAGACCAGGGTGTGACAATATAGAGAGACAGACTATGGTGTGACAATAGAGAGTGACAGACTAAGGTGTGACAATAGAGAGACATACTAAGGTGTGACAATAGAGAGACAGACTAGTGTGTGACAATATAGAGAGACAGACTAAGGTGTGACAATAGAGAGACAGACTAAGGTGTGACAATAGAGAGACAGACTAAGGTGTGACAATAGAAAGGGACCAAATAAGGTGTGACAATAGAGAGACAGACTAGGTTGTGACAATATAGAGACAGACTAAGGTGTGAGAATAGAGAGACAGACTAGGGTGTGACATTAGAGAGACAGACTAAGGTGTGACAATAGAGAGACATACTAAGGTGTGACAATAGACAGACAGACTAAGGTGTGACAATAGAGAGAGACAGACTAAGGTGTGACAATAGAGAGACAGACTAGGGTGTAACAATAGAGAGACAGACTAAGGTGTGACAATATAGAGACAGACTAGAATGTGACAATATAGAGAGACAGACTAAGGTGTGACAATAGAGAGACAGACTAGGGTGTGACAATAGAGAGGGACAGACTAAGGTGTGATAATAGAGAGACAGACTAGGGTGTGACAATAGAGAGACAGACTAGGGTGTGACAATATAGAGAGACAGACTAAGGTGTGACAATAGAGAGACAGACTAGGGTGTGACAATAGAGAGGGAAAGACTAAGGTGTGATAATAGAGAGACAGACTAGGGTGTGACAATAGAGAGACAGACTAAGGTGTGACAATATAGAGACAGACTAGAATGTGACAATATAGAGAGACAGACTAAGGTGTGACAATAGAGAGACAGACTAGGGTGTGACAATAGAGAGTGACAGACTAAGGTGTGATAATAGAGAGACAGACTAGGGTGTGACAATAGAGAGACAGACTAAGGTGTGACAATATAGAGACAGACTAGAGTGTGACAATATAGAGAGACAGACTAAGGTGTGACAATAGAGAGACAGACTAGGGTGTGCCAATAGAGAGGGACAGACTAAGGTGTGATAATAGAGAGACAGACTAGGGTGTGACAATAGAGAGACAGACTAGGGTGTGACAATAGAGAGACAGACTAAGGTGTGACAATAGAGAGGGACAGACTAAGGTGTGACAATAGGGAGACAGACTAGGTTGTGACAATAGAGAGACAGACTAAGGTGTGACAATAGAGACGGACAGACTAAGGTGTGACAATAAAGAGACAGACTAAGGTGTGACAATAGAGAGAGACAGACTAGGGTGTGACAATATAGAGACAGACTAAGGTGTGATAATAGAGAGACAGACTAGGGTGTGACAATAGAGAGACAGACTAGGGTGTGACAATATAGAGAGACAGGCTAAGGTGTGACAATAGAGAGACAGACTAGGGTGTGACAATAGAGAGGGACAGACTAAGGTGTGATAATAGATAGACAGACTAGGATGTGACAATAGAGAGACAGACTAGGGTGTGACAATAGTGAGACAGACTAAGGTGTGACAATATAGAGACAGACTAGGATGTGATAATAGAGAGACAGACTAGGGTGTGACAATAGAGAGACAGACTAAGGTGTGACAATAGAGAGGGACAGACTAAGGTGTGATAGTAGAGAGACAGACTAGGGTGTGACAATAGAGAGACAGACTAAGGTGTGACAAGAGAGAGACAGACTAAGGTGTGACAATAGAGAGGGACAGACTAAGGTGTAATAATAGAGAGACAGACCAGGGTGTGACAATATAGAGAGACAGACTATGGTGTGACAATAGAGAGGGACAGACTAAGGTGTGACAATAGAGAGACATACTAAGGTGTGACAATAGAGAGACAGACTAGTGTGTGACAATATAGAGAGACAGACTAAGGTGTGACAATAGAGAGACAGACTAAGGTGTGACAATAGAGAGACAGACTAAGGTGTGACAATAGAAAGGGACCAAATAAGGTGTGACAATAGAGAGACAGACTAGGTTGTGACAATATAGAGACAGACTAAGGTGTGAGAATAGAGAGACAGACTAGGGTGTGACATTAGAGAGACAGACTAAGGTGTGACAATAGAGAGACATACTAAGGTGTGACAATAGACAGACAGACTAAGGTGTGACAATAGAGAGAGACAGACTAAGGTGTGACAATAGAGAGACAGACTAGGGTGTAACAATAGAGAGACAGACTAAGGTGTGACAATATAGAGACAGACTAGAATGTGACAATATAGAGAGACAGACTAAGGTGTGACAATAGAGAGACAGACTAGGGTGTGACAATAGAGAGGGACAGACTAAGGTGTGATAATAGAGAGACAGACTAGGGTGTGACAATAGAGAGACAGACTAGGGTGTGACAATATAGAGAGACAGACTAAGGTGTGACAATAGAGAGACAGACTAGGGTGTGACAATAGAGAGGGAAAGACTAAGGTGTGATAATAGAGAGACAGACTAGGGTGTGACAATAGAGAGACAGACTAAGGTGTGACAATATAGAGACAGACTAGAATGTGACAATATAGAGAGACAGACTAAGGTGTGACAATAGAGAGACAGACTAGGGTGTGACAATAGAGAGTGACAGACTAAGGTGTGATAATAGAGAGACAGACTAGGGTGTGACAATAGAGAGACAGACTAGGGTGTGACAATATAGAGAGACAGACTAATGTGTGACAATAGAGAGACAGACTAGGGTGTGACAATAGAGAGACAGACTGAGGTGTGACAATATAGAGAGACAGAATAAGGTGTCACAATAGAGAGACAGACTAAGGTGTGACAATAGAGAGACACACTGAGGTGTGACAAGAGAGAGACAGACTAAGGTGTGACAATAGAGAGACAGACTAAGGTGTGACAATAGAGTGGGACAGACTAAGGTGTGACAATAGAGAGACAGACTAGGTTGTGACAATAGAGAGACAGACTAAGGTGTGACAAGTGAGAGACAGACTAGGTTGAGACAATAGAGAGACAGACGAATGTGTGACAAGAGAGAGACCGACTAAGGTGTGACTATAGAGAAACAGACTAAGGTGTGACAATAGAGAGACAGATTAAGCTGTGACAATAGAGAAACAGACTAGGGTGTGACACTAGAGAAACAGACTAAGGTGTGATAATAGAGAGACAGACTAAGCTGTGACAATCGAGAAACAGACTAGGGTGTGACAATAGAGGGACAGACTAAGGTGTGATAATAGAGAGACAGACTAAGGTGTGACAATAGAGAGGGACAGACTAAGGTGTGACAATAGAGAGGGACAGACTAAGGTGTAACAACAGAGAGACAGACTAGGGTGTGACAATAGAGAGACAGACAAAGGTGTGACAATAGAGAGAGACAGACTAAGGTGTTACAATAGAGAGACAAACTAGGGTGTGACAATAGAGAGACAGACTAAGGTTTGACAATAGAGAGACAGACTAGGGTGTGACAATAGAGAGACAGACTAGGGTGTGACAATATAGAGAGACAGACTAAGGTGTGACAATAGAGAGACAGCCTAGGGTGTGACAATAGAGAGACAGACTAGGGTGTGACAATAGAGAGGGACAGACTAAGGTGTGATAATAGAGAGACAGACTAGGGTGTGACAATAGAGAGACAGACTAGGGTGTGACAATAGAGAGACAGACTAAGGTGTGACAATAGAGAGACAGACTAGGGTGTGACAATATAGAGACAGACTAAGGTGTGATAATAGAGAGACAGACTAGGGTGTGACAATAGAGAGACAGACTAAGGTGTGACAATATAGAGACAGACTAGAGTGTGACAATATAGAGAGACAGACTAAGGTGTGACAATAGAGAGACAGACTAGGGTGTGCCAATAGAGAGGGACAGACTAAGGTGTGATAATAGAGAGACAGACTAGGGTGTGACAATAGAGAGACAGACTAGGGTGTGACAATAGAGAGACAGACTAAGGTGTGACAATAGAGAGGGACAGACTAAGGTGTGACAATAGAGAGACAGACTAGGGTGTGACAATAGAGAGACAGACTAAGGTGTGACAATAGAGAGGGACAGACTAAGGTGTGACAATAGAGAGACAGACTAAGGTGTGACAATAGAGAGAGACAGACTAGGGTGTGACAATATAGAGACAGACTAATGTGTGAGAAGAGAGAGACAGACTAAGGTGTGATAATAGAGAGACAGACTAGGGTGTGACAATAGAGAGACAGACTACGGTGAGACAATAGAGAGGGACAGACTAAGGTGTGATAATAGAGAGACAGACTAGGGTGTGACAATAGAGAGACAGACTAGGGTGTGACAATGGAGAGGGACAGACTAAGGTGTGATAATAGAGAGACAGACTAGGGTGTGATAATAGAGAGACAGACTAGGGTGTGACAATAGAGAGACAGACTAAGGTGTGACAATATAGAGACAGTCTAGGGTGTGACAATATAGAGACAGATTAAGGTGTGATAATAGAGAGACAGACTAGGGTGTGACAATAGAGAGACAGACTAGGATGTGACAATATAGAGAGACAGGCTAAGGGTGATAATAGAGAGACAGACTAGTGTGTGACAATAGAGAGGGACAGACTAAGGTGTGATGATAGAGAGACAGACTAGGGTGTGGCAATAGAGAGACAGAGTAGGGTGTGACAATAGAGAGACAGACTAAGGTGTGACAATATAGAGACAGACTAGAGTGTGACAATATAGAGACAGACTAAGGTGTGATAATAGAGAGACAGACTAGGGTGTGACAATAGAGAGACAGACTAAGGTGTGACAATAGAGAGACAGACTAGGGTGTGCCAATAGAGAAGGACAGACTAAGGTGTGATAATAGAGAGACAGACTAGGGTGTGACAATAGAGAGACAGACTAGGGTGTGACAATAGAGAGACAGACTAAGGTGTGACAATAGAGAGGGACAGACTAAGGTGTGACAATACAGAGACAGACTAAGGTGTGACAATAGAGAGAGACAGACTAGGGTGTGACAATATAGAGACAGACTAAGGTGTGATAATAGAGAGACAGACTAGGGTGTGACAATAGAGAGACAGACTAGGGTGTGAAAATATAGAGAGACAGGCTAAGGTGTGACAATAGAGAGACAGACTAGGGTGTGACAATAGAGAGGGACAGACTAAGGTGTGATAATAGAGAGACAGACTAGGATGTGACAATAGAGAGACAGACTAGGGTGTGACAATAGTGAGACAGACTAAGGTGTGACAATATAGAGACAGACTAGGATGTGATAATAGAGAGACAGACTAGGGTGTGACAATAGAGAGACAGACTAAGGTGTGACAATAGAGAGGGACAGACTAAGGTGTGATAATAGAGAGACAGACTAGGGTGTGACAATAGAGAGACAGACTAAGGTGTGACAAGAGAGAGACAGACTAAGGTGTGACAATAGAGAGGGACAGACTAAGGTGTAATAATAGAGAGACAGACCAGGGTGTGACAATATAGAGAGACAGACTATGGTGTGACAATAGAGAGGGACAGACTAAGGTGTGACAATAGAGAGACATACTAAGGTGTGACAATATAGAGACAGACTAAGGTGTGAGAATAGAGAGACAGACTAGGGTGTGACATTAGAGAGACAGACTAAGGTGTGACAATAGAGAGACATACTAAGGTGTGACAATAGACAGACAGACTAAGGTGTGACAATAGAGAGAGACAGACTAGGGTGTGACAATAGAGAGGGACAGACTAAGGTGTGATAATAGAGAGACAGACTAGGGTGTGACAATATAGAGAGACAGACTAAGGTGTGACAATAGAGAGACAGACTAGGGTGTGACAATAGAGAGGGAAAGACTAAGGTGTGATAATAGAGAGACGGACTAGGGTGTAACAATAGAGAGACAGACTAGGGTGTGATAATAGAGAGACAGACTGAGGTGTGACAATACAGAGACAGACTAAGGTGTGACAATATAGAGAGACAGAATAAGGTGTGACAATAGAGTGGGACAGACTAAGGTGTGACAATAGAGAGACAGACTAGGTTGTGACAATAGAGAGACAGACTAAGGTGTGACAAGTGAGAGACAGACTAGGTTGAGACAATAGAGAGACAGACGAATGTGTGACAAGAGAGAGACCGATTAAGGTGTGACTATAGAGAAACAGACTAAGGTGTGACAATAGAGAGACAGATTAAGCTGTGACAATAGAGAAACAGACTAGGGTGTGACACTAGAGAAACAGACTAAGGTGTGATAATAGAGAGACAGACTAAGGTGTGACAATAGAGAGGGACAGACTAAGGTGTGACAATAGAGAGGGACAGACTAAGGTGTAACAACAGAGAGACAGACTAGGGTGTGACAATAGAGAGAGACAGACTAAGGTGTTACAATAGAGAGACAAACTAGGGTGTGACAATAGAGAGACAGACTAAGGTTTGACAATAGAGAGACAGACTAGGGTGTGACAATAGAGAGACAGACTAGGGTGTGACAATATAGAGAGACAGACTAGGGTGTGACAATAGAGAGGGACAGACTAAGGTGTGATAATAGAGAGACAGACTAGGGTGTGACAATAGAGAGACAGACTAGGGTGTGACAATAGAGAGACAGACTAAGGTGTGACAATAGAGAGACAGACTAGGGTGTGACAATATAGAGACAGACTAAGGTGTGATAATAGAGAGACAGACTAGGGTGTGACAATAGAGAGACAGACTAGGGTGTGACAATATAGAGAGACAGGCTAAGGTGTGACAATAGAGAGAAAGACTTGTGTGTGACAATAGAGAGGGACAGACTAAGGTGTGATAATAGAGAGACAGACTAGGGTCTGACAATAGAGAGACAGACTAGGGTGTGACAATAGAGAGGGACAGACTAAGGTGTGATAATAGAGAGACAGACTAGGGTGTGACAATAGAGAGACAGACTAGGGTGTGACAATATAGAGAGACAGGCTAAGGTGTGACAATAGAGAGACAGACTAGGGTGTGACAATAGAGAGGGACAGACTAAGGTGTGATAATAGAGAGACAGACTAGGGTGTGGCAATAGAGAGACAGACTCGGGTGTGACAATAGAGAGACCGACTAAGGTGTGACAATATAGAGACAGACTAGAGTGTGACAATATAGAGACAGACTAAGGTGTGATAATAGAGAGACAGACTAGGGTGTGACAATAGAGAGACAGACTAAGGTGTGACAATAGAGAGGGACAGACTAAGGTGTGATAATAGAGAGACAGACTAGGGTGTGACAATAGAGAGACAGACTAAGGTGTGTCAATACAGAGGGACAGACTAAGGTGTGATAATAGAGAGACAGACTAGGGTGTGACAATAGAGAGACAGACTAAGGTGTGACAAGAGAGAGACAGACTAAGGTGTGACAATAGAGAGGGACAGACTAAGTTGTAATAATAGAGAGACAGACCAGGGCGTGACAATATAGAGAGACAGACTATGGTGTGACAATAGAGAGGGACAGACTAAGGTGTGACAATAAAGAGACAGACTAAGGTGTAACAATTGTGAGACAGACTAGAGTGTGACAATATAGAGAGACAGACTAAGGTGTGACAATAGAGCGACAGACTAAGGTGCGACAATAGAGAGACAGACTAAGGTGTGACAATAGAAAGGGACAGAATAAGGTGTGACAATAGAGAGACAGACTAGGTTGTGACAATATAGAGACAGACTATGGTGTGACAATAGAGAGGGACAGACTAATGTGTGACAATAGAGAGGGACAGACTAAGGTGTGACAATATAGAGACAGACTAGAGTGTGACAATATAGAGAGACAGACTAAGGTGTGACAATAGAGAGACAGACTAGTGTGTGCCAATAGAGAGGGACTGACTAAGGTGTGATAATAGAGAGACAGACTAGGGTGTGACAATAGAGAGGGACAGACTAAGGTGTGATAATAGAGAGACAGACTAGGGTGTGACAATATAGAGAGACAGGCTAAGGTGTTACAATAGAGACAGACTAGGGTGTGACAATAGAGAGACAGACTGTGGTGTGACAATAGAGAGACAGACTAAGGTGTGACAATATAGAGAGACAGAATAAGGTGTGACAATAGAGAGACAGACTAAGGTGTGACAATAGAGAGACAGACTGAGGTGTGACAAGAGAGAGACAGACTAATGTGCGACAATCGAGAGACAGACTAAGGTGTGACAATAGAGAGACAGACTAAGGTGTGACAATATAGAGTGACAGACTAAGGTGTGACAATAGAGAGACCGACTAGGTTGTGACAATAGAGAGACAGACTAAGGTGTGACAAGAGAGAGACAGACTAAGGTGTGACTATAGAGAAACAGACTAAGGTGTGGCAATAGAGAGACAGACTAAGCTGTGACAATAGAGAAACAGACTAGGGTGTGACAATAGAGAAACAGACTAAGGTGTGATAATAGAGAGACAGACTAAGGTGTGACAATAGAGAGGGACAGACTAAGGTGTGACAATACAGAGGGACAGACTAAGGTGTGACAATAGAGAGACAGACTAGGGTGTGACAATAGAGAGACAGACTAAGGTGTGATAATAGAGAGACAGACTAAGGTGTGACAATAGAGAGGGACAGACTAAGGTGTGACAATAGAGAGGGACAGACTAAGGTGTGACAATAGAGAGACAGACTAGGGTGTGACAATAGAGAGACAGACGAAGGTGTGAGAAGAGAGAGACAGACTAAGGTGTGACAATAGAGAGGGACAGACTAAGGTGTGACAATAGAGAGGGACAGACTAAGGTGTGACAATAGAGAGAGACAGACTAGGGTGTGACAATATAGAGACAGACTAAGGTGTGATAATAGAGAGACAGACTAGGGTGTGACAATAGAGAAACAGACTAGGGTGTGACAATATAGAGAGACAGGCTAAGGTGTGACAATAGAGAGACAGACTAGGGTGTGACAATAGAGAGGGACAGACTAAGGTGTGATAATAGAGAGACAGACTAAGGTGTGACAATAGAGTGAGACAGACTAAGGTGTGACAATAGAGAGACAGACTAGGGTGTAACAATAGAGAGACAGACTAAGGTGTGACAATATAGAGACAGACTAGAGTGTGACAATATAGAGAGACAGACTAAGGTGTGACAATAGAGAGACAGACTAGGGTGTGACAATAGAGAGGGACAGACTAAGGTGTGATAATAGAGAGACAGACTAGGGTGTGACAATAGAGACACAGACTAGGGTGTGACAATATAGAGAGACAGACTAAGGTGTGACAATAGAGAGACAGACTAGGGTGTGACAATAGAGAGGGACAGACTAAGGTGTGATAATAGAGAGACAGACTAGGGTGTGACAATAGAGAGACAGACTAAGGTGTGACAAGAGAGAGACAGACTAAGGTGTGACAATATAGAGAGACAGAATAAGGTGTGACAATAGAGAGACAGACTAAGGTGTGACAATAGAGAGACAGACTGAGGTGTGACAAGAGAGAGACAGACTAAGGTGTGACAATAGAGAGACAGACTAAGGTGTGACAATAGAGAGGGACAGACTAAGGTGTGACAATAGAGAGAGAGACTGGTTGTGACAATAGAGAGACAGACTAAGGTGTGACAAGAGAGAGACAGACTAGGTTGTGACAATAGAGAGACAGACGGAGGTGTGCCAAGAGAGAGACCGACTAAGGTGTGACTATAGATAAACAGACTAAGGTGTGACAATAGAGAGACAGACTAAGCTGTGACAATAGAGAAACAGACTAGGGTGTGACAATAGAGAAACAGACTAAGGTGTGACAATAGAGAGACAGACTAAGCTGTGACAATAGAGAAACAGACTAGGGTGTGACAATAGAGGGACAGACTAAGGTGTGATAATAGAGAGACAGACTAAGGTGTGACAATAGAGAGGGACAGACTAAGGTGTGACAATAGAGAGGGACAGACTAAGGTGTAACAATAGAGAGACAGACTAGGGTGTGACAATAGAGAGACAGACTAAGGTGTGAGAAGAGAGAGACAGACTAAGGTGTGGCAATAGAGAGGGACAGACTAAGGTGTGACAATAGTGAGACAGACTAGGGTGTGACAATAGAGAGACAGACTAAAGTGTGACAATAGAGAGGGACAGACTAAGGTGTGACAATAGAGAGACAGACTAAGGTGTGACAATGGAGAGAGACAGACTAATGTGTTACAATAGAGAGACAAACTAGTGTGTGACAATAGAGAGACAGACTAAGGTGTGACAATAGAGAGACATACTAGGGTGTGACAATAGAGAGACAGACTAATGTTTGACAATAGAGAGACAGACTAGGGTGTGACAATAGAGAGAGACTAGGGTGTGACAATATAGAGAGACAGACTAGGGTGTGACAATAGAGAGACAGACTAAGGTGTGACAATAGAGAGACAGACTAAGGTGTGACAATAGAGAGACATACTAAGGTGTGACAATAGAGAGACAGACTAAGGTGTGACAATAGAGAGACAGACTAAGGTGTGACAATAGATAGAGAGACAGACTAAGGTGTGACAATATAGAGACAGTCAACTGCTAGACTGTCTTTCAGGGTCCCCACTGTCCCATGCTGGGCCGTCTTTCGAGGTCCCCACTGTCAACTGCTGGGCTGTCTTTCGGGGTCCCCACAGTCACATGCTGGGCCGTCCTTCGGGGTCCCCACAGTCACATGCTGGGCCGTCTTTCGGGGTCCCCACAGTCAACTGCTGGGCTGTCTTTCGGGGTCCCCACAGTTACATGCTGGGCCGTCTTTCGGGGTCCCCACAGTCAACTGCTGGTCTGTCTTTCGGGGTCCCCACAGTCACATGCTGGACTGTCTTTCATTTTCCATCAATGGAGACGATGGGCTGTCCTGGCATGTGTTGTGTGGATCCGATTAGGGGACACCCATTGCCCTCTAGGAAGTTCAAAGCCGGCTGGTTTAGATGTGGGGTCGTGGACGAAGTCTTGGTTGGCAAATGTGGACTGATTCCATGATTTTCGCCACTCTTCCTACAGATCAAAGTTATTATCCTAAAGGGTCTTCATTGATTCCCTCGATGTGGTGTGCGGATCCCATTAAAGGACCCCCCCATTGTAAATTTAAGCTGAAATAATGTATTCTGATGAAGGACAGTAGGCTGCCGGGTAACTAACTCATGCCCTTCCGTCGTGAGATGAATACAGTAACCACTAAACCAGGCACCTTCAAAGTACAAAGGATGATGATTTATTCAGCAATACGTCATCACTTTCAAGTATACAAGCTTATTATATACAATATAGTATTACATTAGTGGATAGGACGGTTTATGTGAGTGATATGTAGGTGGTTATATTTACTCTTCTACGTTTCAGCTGCAACGTAAGAACGCAGATGAAGTTACTTTATACACACACACATACATACACAAAACAAACAACCACTCTCACACAGGTACACACATATAAATATACATATGTGTGTGTACTGTAAATATACATGTATATAGACGCGCGCACACATGCACACACACATACACACACATATATATTTATAATGAAAAACGTAGATCACGTTATATAAGGATAAACACAAGAAAAATAAACGCACCACATATGCATATATATATATATATATATGAGTCGGGGTTCGACGGTTGAGGATTTTGCCGTTTCGGCAGCAAGTTCTAGGTATATATATATCGTGGGTTAGATCCTAGTACTCTCTATCTGGAAATAGAATAACCAATAACCAAGTTATACTTAAAACATAAGTTTTATTCTACATATGTCTCAATGTAGTGGGGCAGCCATGCAGCGATATATACGAGGTATCTCTCTCCCCGTCGCTCTACATATCTTCAGGAATTCATATATTGTTAAACGTTTAAAGTGTAATACATATAAGAGATAACTTCATACCATAGATGATGTTTATACCATATATATAAAGAAATGTGAGGGGTTAAATAAAAGATGGTAACAGCTGTTTATCATATGTCATCACAGTGTAATTACCAAAAGCTATCATTGGAAATGACTTTCATAGGAAACATTACCGGAT
>OZ024743.1:83584901-83589901 GCA_964016885.1 Eledone cirrhosa
TTTAAAACGTATAATGAAAAACTGAATATGGCTAAAATAAAAAACTTTCTTAGATTATATTTCATTACGAATATGTCGTATAGGATTACATTTATGTTCTGTGGAAAATATCTAGAAACTATGTAGCATTACAGGATTGATAAAATAAAGTACCAGTAACGAACTTTCCCCTCCCCCCAAAATTATTGGCCTTGTGCCAAAAGTAGACTTAATTATTGTTCCAATGAAAACATTTTCAGCCTGAGAAATAGGGAGGGGGGGGGGGGGGCATTTTGGAATTGGTTTTAAAAGGTGATCAAGGTGGGATGTACAAATTATTTTTAAGGATCCATCAATCATAAGGTTTTCAAATAATATATGGAGACTACGAAAAGATTCAACAGCATTTAACTTTTAATTGTTCTGTATCTGTCTATTTTTTCTCCGTTTTCTTTTAGTTTCTTATATATAAAGGAAATAAAGCAGCGAATTGAGAGAGTCGTTAGAACTCGAATAGAATCTTTTGTGGAATTCGTTCCGGCTCTCTGAGTTCAAATCCCACCGTGATCAACTTTGCCTTTCATCTTTTCCAGGTTGATAAAAAAAAGTACCAGTCAAGTACTGGGTCGATTCTTCCTCTGTATCTCTTTCTCTCTTTCACTCTCAATCTTTCTCTGAAAGAAATCTGCTGTGTTCAGGCCCGGAGAGGGACGAGTTCCTCCAGAAGTTAAAGGTCCAAGAAACGCCGTATACGGTGCCCCTGCGGTTCCAGGGAGTTATCACATATATAAAGATACATTTCTTGGTTCGACATGGCTTACCAGCTGTGTAAATTGAATGTATTTAACAATATATAAGATGACATTCTTCCACACAAATTTCACTCTGTTTAATAGCGTTATAAGTCCTACTGTATCTAGGTGGCATAATACACACACACACACACACACACTCATATATATATATATATCTATATATATATATATGATATAGACCTTGAAGGCGGAAAAATTGAGCAGCGCCGCCCATATATATATATATATATATATATATATATATATATATATATATATATATATATATATATATATATATATATATATATATATATGGGATAACAAGTTATCGTTATAGGTAATCCAGTTAGTGTACTCCGCGTCATGGATAGTTTTAACGTACTGCTTTGTTTGACTCAACAAGATGTTTCCATAGTTATGCAGTGAGTTCGCGGTATGTTCTATGCAGGTTATACTTGGAGTAATAATAGTTAAAGAAAGAAGAGTAACGTGGTAGGCTGTACAATAAGGGCTTTATTTAAAGTACTGACAATTGTTTCGTTGATCAGGTGTGTCTAGAGTTCGCTAATCGCTTGAGGTTGCGTCAATCGATCTCCAATACATTGTTTACCACTGTGTTGACCAGCGATTAGCGAACTCTAGACACACCTGATCAACGAAACAATTGTCAGTACTTTAAATAAAGCCCTTATTGTACAGCCAACCATGTTACTCTTCTTTCTTTATATATATATATATATATATATATATATATATATATATATATATATATATATATATATATATATATATATATTTATATATATATATATATAATGAAAAATAAAAGTTACGGACGAAAGAGAGAGGTATCCTCGTTAGTTGTCTGCTAGGAATCATTGGTATTTCTTCGCGTTAGAGACAAGATACCTCAGCCTAGGGCGAACAATAACTAAAATAAGTTATTGGGATAAAAGAAGGGGTCGGGGAGAGAAAAATATGTAAATAGACACGAAGGGTGAAGCAACGTAAAGAGAGGAAAAATAGGAAAAATATCAAGTCAACAACTCATTTCGAACGTAAGAATTGGCGAATTTTGACGAGAGAGAAAAAGACACGTCTTAGCTGTAGTAGTGTTAGGAAGAGAAGAGGCTGCATACAGTGGTGGACAAGGGAGGAAGTGAGCTAGCGGAGAGAGGATGACTAACAGAGAGGGAGTGAGTGAAAGTAAGAGAAAGCGAGAAAGAGATAGTTATAGTGGGAAGCTAGCCGAGAGAAGGTGACTAGCAGAAGGGGTGAGCGAAAGTAAGATGGAGAAGGAGAGAGAAGGGAGAGAGAGAGGATAGCAGCAAGGGGAGAGAAAAAAGACGGGTCACAGCGAAACGCGAAGAAATACCAATGATACCTAGTAGACAACTGATGAGGATAGTTTCGCTCGTAACTTTTATTTTTCATTATACTTAATTGCAACCACACAGCTCGCCATTTTATTCAAATAATCCTCCTGCTTCGCTGTGACCCGTCTTTCTTCGTTCGTTATATATATATATATATATATACAAAATGGGGCTGAAAATCAGAGACATGAGAGTGACCGAACATTTAGCAGCTTTTACCCCGGTCGGCCACCTCCAAGTGGTTATTATTAAGCCTACTTATCTTTATTCACTCCCCCTATCCACCCAGGAATCACACTACATATAACCCGGGCTAACTGGGGACTAAATATAGTCTATTTGCACATTTCATCAGATTTTACCACTTTCAACTTCACATCACGGGTGTGAATAACTAATAATCGTTTGGTACACGCGATGATCCGATGGATGTGGCGGCTTTCCCGACTGCACGCCAGGCGCTCTGGTCGATCAGCCTTTCTTGAGTGCTTGGAAAAATAAATTTCCCCTTCTTTCGATAAACGAAAATACTCGGAACGGATGCTTCGCCCTGGGGCCCTGTCGGACTTGGAACCCGCCGCGACACCGGTTATTGACCGCCAAACAGTACCTTTAAATTCTAGGCTTAATCATAATTTTTAACTTTATCTTGCCTCCTTCTACTAGCACTTAACTAAATTCCCCAACAGTGTGAATAACTAGTAATCGTTTGGTATATACGATGGCCGGCGGACGGTGGCGGACTTCCTGCTAACACACCCGACGCTTAGGACAGTTAACATTCCTGGAGTGCTCGGAAAAATAAATTTCCATTTCTTTCGTTAGACGATAATACTCGGAACGGCTGACACGCGGTTGGGCCCCGGGCTGGCCGGGGGTCCACAACGTCGCTGGTTATTGACCTCTGAGCATGGGCTTAATCTTTACTCTATATTCTACCCTGAAACTTTATCGTGACTATCTATAATACACTTAAACTTTTTCATAAAAGCCTCCTTCTGTAAATTCTTTAACTAAATCTCATAACTTTAAACCTAAACCTTATTTTTCTAATTTCATCTTAAATGGCATCTTCTAACTCTAAACATAAATTTAACGTTTCTAATTGTTAATCGTAATTTCTGTCCATACATTATACCATGCAGACGCCCACTATATATTACTATATAGAGATTTGTTAAAGATATATGTTCTTTGATATTTTTCACGGCACTTTCTAGCATGCATGACCAGCTTGATTGTGACCTAACTTCAACGCTGGCCTCTGTCTTTGGCGGGGTGGTAGTAGTACACTATAAACCTACACCCCTTCACCAGATGCACATAAGTAGACTTAATAATCACCACTTGAGGGCGGCCGACTGGGGTAGAAGCTGCTAAATGTTCGGTCGCCCTCATGTCTCTGATTTTCAGCCCCATGGATTTTGTCTATTATATTCCTTTGTTATATTTCGAATACCTGATGATGTCACCGGATTCATACGGAACCCGATCATTGAAATGATCATAGCATAATAAACCTTTTAAGGATTTACACCAGTCCAGCCTCCTGTTATTTTATAATAATTAACTCCGTACTCGCACCACCAACTACACAAACGAAGACGGGTGAGTTGCATTATGTTGAGTGCTCTCCATAATATTACATCGAGGTTAACCACACGGAATATCACACTCTGCTCTGTAAGAACATAGAGTGCTCAACTGGCATACCGCCTATGGAAGCATCATAGCTGCCATTTAACACACATATATACAACGCTCCTCCACAAGTAGAGCGCTTACAGCGATTCGCCATGGAAAAATTAATTTACTCTTCCTCCCTAAAGGACATCTCGATCCCGTCTGACAGCACGTACATGAGCTTACTGATACACCACACCAACTCTTTCGTTAGATGCATGAGATGGCGCGCATTTCACCCCGATAGTAGGACACAACAACACGCACCTGATATCCCCCAGGACCGCCTAAAGCGGATCTTTAGATCTAGACGACACCCACCACATAATGCACAGCTGGAAGAATTTGAGAATCGTATCATCAACATCGTCCGTAACATCAAGTTCCGTAAGAATAGTACACGACATACGAAATACCTCAGGAGTCTCAGTTCCACAATCAAAAGCATGGGAGAATGCCAGGATTTACTTGTGCCCTCGGACAAAACTGGTAATGTATACATGCTTGACCGTCTTACATACAACGACTTCATCTGGAAAGAGATTAGGAAAAATTACAGGACCGCATGACAAGACAACTTAGATAACATTAACGCCACGATCAAAACAATAATGACCGGACTAGGAATAGATGATAGGACCGAATTATATGTACCTAGAAAACCTCGGATATCTATTAAGGACCATAAATTAGACTTTAGAACTAATCTACCGGTTAGGTTAATAGCACCCTCCAAATCCGACATAGGTAGGACCAGCAAGAATATCATAGACAAGATACTACCAGTACTTAGAAACAAAACTAGGCTTAGCTTATGGACCTCCACTAGGGAGGTAATTGACTGTTTCTCGTTAATAGGTAACAAGCAGCAGGTAAATTTTATTAAATTAGACATAGATAATTACTACGTGTCAGTATCTCCTGTAATAGTGAACAAGGCCCTCATGAGCGCCATGGCCAAGTCCAACCTCACTAGGGAGTAGGCTAACCTCATAGTAGTAGCTAGAAAGACGCTAAATAGATTCGAAGACAAGTTATGGGAGAGGAGGGACAGACCCGACAGTTTCGATATCACCATGGGGTCGAGCGACTCGGCGCAGGTGACCGATTTGGTGGGGATCTATCTTCTTCATATGTTAGCGGAGGAGATCCCAGGGATCGGCGG
>OZ024743.1:83603634-83621134 GCA_964016885.1 Eledone cirrhosa
TGAATGTGGAAATACACATATCGAATTAGAGTGCTCAATAGACATGTTAAAATAAAACAAAAGCTATTCATCACTCAATAGAATCGACAAAATATGAGCAATAAAATTAACTGGTGGATAGCTATGTCCAGAGCTAAATATATTAGAAAGATCGAGTATCGAAAAATCGGCGCACGAGTTAACGAAAAACGAAATCCGATATGAGCGGCAGAGGGCTCAATAATTCAGATGAATCAGAGCTATAACTATCGTTAAAATACCGTCACATATAGAACAAGTCTACAATCAACCATACGATTTAAAATCGATAAAGGAAGATTCGGGCCAAACAGATAAAAAATATCAATAAAACAATACGTCAATAATTTAAATGAATGTAAAATCATACCCGGACCCACTAGAAAGGTGTTAAATCTAGCTTCATGGGTTTCTGTAAATCCTTAGACAGTACTCTATCAGCTTACATATAAATATAAAAGCCTACTAGAATAAGTGGAATGGAGTTTACGTTGTCAACGAGTTTTATCCTGGCGGCAAAGGAGTCAACTAGCGGTGAAAAACGCACATGGCATTAGACAAGGGAGATGACCCCTATATCCGCGAAAATAATTCGAGTGAATGTGGAAATACACATATCGAATTAGAGTGCTCAATAGACATGTTAAAATAAAACAAAAGCTATTCATCACTCAATAGAATCGACAAAATATGAGCAATAAAATTAACTGGTGGATAGCTATGTCCAGAGCTAAATATATTAGAAAGATCGAGTATCGAAAAATCGGCGCACGAGTTAACGAAAAACGAAATCCGATATGAGCGGCAGAGGGCTCAATAATTCAGATGAATCAGAGCTATAACTATCGTTAAAATACCGTCACATATAGAACAAGTCTACAATCAACCATACGATTTAAAATCGATAAAGGAAGATTCGGGCCAAACAGATAAAAAATATCAATAAAACAATACGTCAATAATTTAAATGAATGTAAAATCATACCCGGACCCACTAGAAAGGTGTTAAATCTAGCTTCATGGGTTTCTGTAAATCCTTAGACAGTACTCTATCAGCTTACATATAAATATAAAAGCCTACTAGAATAAGTGGAATGGAGTTTACGTTGTCAACGAGTTTTATCCTGGCGGCAAAGGAGTCAACTAGCGGTGAAAAACGCACATGGCATTAGACAAGGGAGATGACCCCTATATCCGCGAAAATAATTCGAGTGAATGTGGAAATACACATATCGAATTAGAGTGCTCAATAGACATGTTAAAATAAAACAAAAGCTATTCATCACTCAATAGAATCGACAAAATATGAGCAATAAAATTAACTGGTGGATAGCTATGTCCAGAGCTAAATATATTAGAAAGATCGAGTATCGAAAAATCGGCGCACGAGTTAACGAAAAACGAAATCCGATATGAGCGGCAGAGGGCTCAATAATTCAGATGAATCAGAGCTATAACTATCGTTAAAATACCGTCACATATAGAACAAGTCTACAATCAACCATACGATTTAAAATCGATAAAGGAAGATTCGGGCCAAACAGATAAAAAATATCAATAAAACAATACGTCAATAATTTAAATGAATGTAAAATCATACCCGGACCCACTAGAAAGGTGTTAAATCTAGCTTCATGGGTTTCTGTAAATCCTTAGACAGTACTCTATCAGCTATATATATATATATATATATATATATATATATATATATATATATATATATATATATATATATATGTCTATATATATGTATATATATATATATATATATATATATATATATATATATATATATATATATATATAACGAAGGAAATGTGGTAAGGAACCGGGTGGACCATAACGCACCAAAGTACTCAATACTTGAGGTAGTAGAGTGGGTAATAGGAACCAGTAAGACCCCGACAGCTGAGCTCAAGCCGTTTCGACGGCTAATTCTGGACTAAATGAAAATTTATCCTGGTATTTAAATAGCCGATCTTCTCAAGGGGTAATTCCATATATGGTCAAAGTGATTGTCAAAAATCAGTAGTAATTCTGTGGTTGCAAATTAGTAGGGGAGATGGTGGCTAAACCTGCCAGTAGGAGAAAGAGGGGAGGGGTGGAGTAGACCCAATCAAGCGTTGGTAGTGCCAGCTACAGCTGGGCATGAGGTCAAAGAAGATACAGGGGAGGGGGAGGGGGAGGAAGTCGGAACGGTAGGTAGAACAATGGGGTGTAGAAATATATAGGAAAGAAAAAAAAAATACTGAGAGTGAAGAAAAGCAAATAAGTGTAAAGAAAAAAGTAAAGTAAATTAAATTCTACGACCTAGGTCTCTAGCTATTGTTAGGCTAGAATAAATAAATAAAGAAAGAAAGAAAGAAGTAAAGAAAGAAATAAAGAAATAACGAAATAAATAAAAGAACTAGGTGGGACGAAATAGGCAAGGACCCTTTTAAGAGGTATAAGTACGTAAATGATACGGTGACGGGTCAACAAAAGGGGCCAAAATACTAAAGAGACTACCACGAAATAAACAATAACGGTTTCCACTCCGGGCACAATGCCAGCAACCACCCAGTGCAGCAAAGTGAACTAGTACGAGATAATAATTCTGAGTCCCGAGAAAAATATATACTAATGCTAACTCTAAAAGATCTAAAACAAGCTACATGAAAGTTCGTACGAAGCAAAGGTAGAATACGGAAAAATAAATTCAGAATCCACCCCGCCCAAAAGAAAAGCGAAGAAAGAAACACTGAAACGAAAAAATAAGGCATAAGTGCCACTAAGAAATATAGAGGGCACAGAGAATAGTGGGAGCGGTCGGAAAAAGGGGACAAGTATCCGGGGTCTAAACCAACTGCTATAAAGGGCGGAGTCCGCCAAATCTATCATAGACTAGGGGAGGGGGTGGGGGTACTAAGGCTACAAGGGGCCAAAGGGCAGCCTCGGGTGGGCGAGAAAAGACGCCGACAAAGGAGAAGAGCTGGGGTAGAAGGACTAAGGAGAGAGGGGGGCAGGAAATAAAGGAAGCGATAAAAGAATACAAAGAAGATCTTACGTCTCCCTTGGCAAGCAGGGGTTACCCATTGCAAAATCGGCAAGTGGGGTGTTATAGCCCTAGTCTACCCCCCCCGGTCATTATGGGGTTTGAGGGCGAGGTAAGTCCTACGCAATCTATGTTTACATGCAGTAACCAGTTCATCTTTCTTGTTTAGGAGTTGGTCCGTCGAAAACAGCATTTGTAAAGTTTCCTCCGAGCATAAATTGCACGGACGGCGTCCTCCCGTGTAAGAATTGGCTCTGGACAGTAATCTCCAAGTGAGATCATAGGTGATGTTGTTGTCCCTGAGGTCCCATATGTGGCCCGAAAGTGTAGTGGCGTGACGCCGGGCCGGGTTTCGGAAGGTATGTCTATGTTGGTATAGCCGGGTCTTGAAGTCACATGCGGTAAGTCCTATATAGGCTTTGTTGGAGGTATCCGTCCTCACGTTGCACTGGTAGATCACATTACGGTCTCTGCATCTATTGTCGAGTGGGCAAATAGATCTATCCGGGCAGTTACACCTCCTGGTCGGTTCTCCACTGCTATTTAGGTTATTTCTGCCATCGGGGTTGAGTTTTTTGTTGTTAGAGGAGACGATGTTTTGTGCGAAGTTTGGTGTAGTGCTGTAAGAGAGTTTGATGGTATTTTTGTTAATTAAGTTGTGGTAGCGGTGTTGTAATGGGAAGTGTTTTTCAATGAGCCTAAAGAATAGTTTCCCGATGGGAGTTGTCACCTCTGCGTTGTGGGGAGGATTGAACCATGTTACATTGCGTGAGCGGCGGTGTCTCCTGCTGGTTCCGCTAATGGGAGCTGGACAGTAGGATATTTCCTCCCGGAAACCACTCCGCTTGAGGGCCTGGTTGTAATAAGGCGCATGTTCATCGAATATCCGCTCATTAGCTGACAAACGGGATATGCGGAGGGAGATATTTTTTACCAGGTTGTTTGTGATGTTCCTAGGATGGTTTGATCGGCGGTGGATGTAGTGCAGATTGTCATTAGGTTTCCTGTATGGGTAGTACAGGTCGTTTTCGAGGTCGAGGGTCACGTCCAGGAAGTTTACTCGGGTCAGGGACGTTTGTAGGGTTATTTTAAATCCCCAGTCGCGGAAGAATCTGATTAATTGTTTCCGGACCCGATCTGTACTACTGGGGTTGTACCCTTTAAGGGTAAGGAGCCCATCATCACGGTACAATCCACCACCGAATGCAGGAAACATATCAGTGAGTTTGGCTATTAGGAATAATCCGATAAGACCTATTTGCTTTTCTTCACTCTCAGTATTTTTTTTTTTTTTTCTTCTTTCCTATATATTTCTACCCCCCATTGTTCTACCTACCGTTCCGACTTCCTCCCCCTCCCCCTCCCCTGTATCTTCTTTGACCTCATGCCCAGCTGTAGCTGGCACTACCAACGCTTGATTGGGTCTACTCCACCCCCTCCCCTCTTTCTCCTACTGGCAGGTTTAGCCACCATCTCCCCTACTAATTTGCAACCACAGAATTACTACTGATTTTTGACAATCACTTTGACCATATATGGAATTACCCCTTGAGAAGATCGGCTATTTAAATACCAGGATAAATTTTCATTTAGTCCAGAATTAGCCGTCGAAACGGCTTGAGCTCAGCTGTCGGGGTCTTACTGGTTCCTATATATATATATATATATATATATATATATAATGTATATATATATATGTTACGTGAATGTGTATGGATGTATGTATATATCTATATATTAATTTCAATAACGTATCATAATTCTCGATTATCATTGGTTCATAGGTTTCAAACGACTCCGCCCACCTCAACGACGCCAAACTTAAATTAATATCCAAAATGCCAATGAGGGAGTGAGAGGGGAGAGTAAGAAACAGAGAGGCAAAGTGAGCGCTGTCACTATTACCATGTGTGTGTGTGTATGTACGTGCGCGTATGTTTATGTGTGTGTGCGTGCGTGCAGCGTTCCACAGAAAGTAAAAGTATTTCGACTTTATCAAACAGTGAACTACAGCGGCGACGGCGTGCAGCCAGGAATGAAGAAAAACGGGCCGAACAGCGCCATCGGGACGCCGAACTTCAGAGGCGAAGACGTGTCGCTATGAATGAAGAGGAGCTGGCTGAACAAGCCAACGAAACACTGAAGCCAAGCAGCAACGGCGTGCTGCGATGGTTGAAGACGAACTGGCTGAGCATCATCTTTTATATTACCGTAATTATCTATATCTATATCTACATATAATATAAAAGATTGGAACTTCCATCATCCTTTTGAGAAACGTGGAACAACCACGTCTATGCAATGATATACGTTTTACAATCAGGCAGAAGATGAACCATCTCCTAGGGGTCACTATTCTAGGTGGGAGCACCTAGAATTGTTCATATACTATGCACAAACGGTACAACAGAGAATCTGGTATATCTGGAAGATTTATTTTACTGTTTTCTGTATCACACAGACACCACGGTCTCGTCTCATACTGTAACCAGACAAACATCCAATACAGTCATTTTATCTTTTACCTGTCTTCTCTTATCATCTGTTTACCCGGGCGAAGCTGGGTACGTCAGCTAGTGATTATAATGTTTATATCTGTGCATGTGTAATACGAGATACATCTTTTAATGTATGATGTTAGATACATATTTTAGTATATTGTAGGTTTTTTTATAGATGTGTATGTATGTGTGTCTATGTACATATATATGTGGGTGTGTATGTGTGGGTGTATATAGATGATGTATATATGTATATATATATCTGTATAACAATATGTATATATATATATATATGTATATATGTGTGTATGTGTATGTGTGTGTGTATATATATATATATATATATATATATATATATATATATATATATATATATATATATATAGGGCGGTGCCCCAGCATGGCCTCAGCCGGATGGCTGAAACAGGTAAAAGAGTATATATATATATATACATTTGTTTATTTTCTATTTACTTATTTTTTTATTTATTTATATGTGTGTATGTATGCATGCATGTATGTGTATGGATGTATGTATTTGGTTACATTGTTTATATTTGTGCATGTATAACAGGATACATCCTTTCATGGATGACCCTGTATGACCTTTTGTGCAAATTTATATGACTGTGAGTATATCACATTTGAGTACGGACAGATATATATGTGCGTGTATTTATCTTTGTAGATGTACCTGGACAAGGTGGTAATTGGGCGCGTATTTGTTTGAATGTATGAGCCAGTGTGTGTGTGTGTGTGTGTGTGTGTGTGTACGTGTACCTAACATAGGGTAAGGGATTGTTTTGGGGTAAGTTTATGTGTGTGTACATATATATATATATATATATATATATATATATATATATATATATATGTGGGGGGGGGGAGGGGCGTAGGGAGTGTGTCTGTCTTTGTGCTTCCCTATACGAAATAGGCGTGTATATGTGCGTGTGCGTGTCTATGTATATGTCTGTACGTGTTTGTGTATATGAATAGATGTACGCGTACGCATGTGTGTGTCCTTGTATGCGTGTGCGTGTGTGTGTGTGTGCGCGCGTGTGCGTGCGTGTGAGAGCTGATGTACGAGGGTATGTAGGCAGGCGCCTGTGGACGCGTATGTTGTTAGTTATATGGTCGTGGGCGTGTGTGGGTGTATGTGAGTGTATGTGTATATGTATATAGGTATGTATATATACATATGTGTGTATATATATGTATGTGTATATATGTATGTGTGCGCGTTTGTGTTTATGCGTATGTATATATGTGTGTGTGTGTATTTGTGTGCATATGTGTGTGTGAGTGGACTTGTGAAATACCAAACCCAGCATGAATTCATTGAAGTGTGTCGGACGAAGAGGAGCTGATGGAGAGTATGGCAGCAAATATTGGCCAGAATTTATGATGACGTAGAAAAACAACAGCCAACAGCAGGACAAGCGAGGAAGATGTTTTTTGAAGCTAACACCACAGTGAGAAAATTTGTTCCGAAATTATTGCCTGTGTCCGACGAACCTGCAGTTCTAGAATCAGACAGATCCATACAATGATCGTGTCTCGAGCTGTCTGCCGGCGAAACAATTGTAAAACACAATAAATTGAGTCCAAATGCATCACTGATTTTTAGTTTTATATTATATCACACCCAGCTCTGTAAGAACATAGAGTGTTCAACTGGCATAGCTACCATTAAACACACATACACACACACACACACATATATATATATAGGCATTATAATGTCCAGTTACTGTAGGTTCACCAGAGTGAGCACTCCATGCAGTTTCCAGTACGTATATTGGTGTTGTGATAGCAGAGTATAATAATAATAATAATAAAAAGGACGAGAAGTCCGACGAGGTTTTGATTCTAGAGTCGGGATCGATCGATACACATCGACCCTTGACCTGATCAATCGCAAAATGCGCGTCACACCTCAATACAGGTAATAAAGATTTAACACCTCACCCTTTTTATTATATATATATATATATTTATAATTACATATATATACATATATATATTTATTAAAATAACAGATTAAAGTTTAAGCAAAGAATCGCTGCTTTCACTCTTAACGGGATCTTCTGAAACTAACAAAGTCAATCTGTGAACGCAGAAGTGAATATTTCAAAAAACGTTGCAACCGGGGGAAGACAGGAAGACGATACTTTGGTTCGTGGAAACGTTCCATGGCAAAGAACGGGTAAAACGAATGAGCAGATATTCGACGAACACGCGCCTCATTACAACCAGGCCCTCAAGCGGAGTGGCTTCCGGGAGGAAATATCATTTTATCCAGCTGCCCTTAGCGGATCCAGCAGGCGGCTCCGGTGCTCATGCGACGTAACGTGGTTCAATCCTCCCCATAATGCCGAGGTGGCAACACCTATCGGGAAAATCTTCTTTAGACTCCTCGAAAAACACTTCCCACTACAACACCGCTACCACAACATAATCAACAAAAAACACCCTCAAACTCTCCTATAGCACCACACCTAACTTCGCACAAAATATCGTCTCCTCAAACAACAAAAAACTCAACTCCTATGGAAGAAATAACCTAGACATCAGTGGAGAGCCGACCAGGAGGTGTAACTGCCCTGATAGATCTACGTGCCCCCTCAACAACAAATGTCGAGAACGTAACGTGATCTACCAGTGCAACGTGAGGACGGACACCTCCGACAAAGCTTATATAGGATTAACCGCGTGTGACTTCAAGACACCGACATACTTTCCGAAACCCGGTCCGGCGACATGCCACTACACTTTCGGGCCACATCTGGAACCTCCAAGATAATAATATAACCTACAATCTCACTTGGAGCTTACTGTCCAGAGCTAACTCTTACACGGGAGGACACCGTCCGTGTAACTTATGCTCGGAGGAAACATTACAAATGCTGTTTTCGAAGGACCAACTCCTAAACAAGAAAGACGAACTGGTAACCGCATGCAAACACAGATTGCGTAGGACTTACCTCGCTCTCAAACCCCAAACGACCCGGGTGGGTAGACAAGGGCTGATAATCCCCACTTGCCGAATAAGTTAGGGAAAACCCCAGCTTACATAGGTAGATGTATCTCTTTTCTCTTCCTCTTTGTCTTCTTCTTCCCCCTGTCTCATCCTATCACTTCCTTACACCCCCTATTTTCTTCCTCGTCTGCTTTTTCCCTTTCGCCTACTCCGATGCAGCCCATCGGGCCTCTGTATCATCAGTTCCCCCACCCCTGTAATTTTAAGATAGAATTGGCCGAATGCGTTTTACTAACTACTTATAGCAGATGTGTTAAAACCCCTTTAATTTTGTATCAGTTTTGTTACTACTCATTCTACAATTTTTTTCTATTCTCAACTTATTACCCTGTAATTGTAAGATAGCATTGTGATTTTTTTTATTCATTTCTCACTATCTAATTTTATATATTTTTTTATTTCTTTCTATTATCTTTTATTGTCTCCTACTCTCATTCGATTTACCTATTCTATAACCTCCCTCCTTCACTTCATACACTATCCTTAGAATCTGCTGTATACATATCACCTTCAACGCTTGACCGCTCCACTCACTCCCCTATTGTTGCACAGGCAAGTTCAGCCACCCCTACCTCCCACCAAATGCCATGATAGACTTATTTGTGTTTACAACAAATTTTAACCAAACCTCTTGACAACTACAATCTTCCCATATAAGGAAGTACCCCCTTGACAAGTTCGGCTAAAAATTCTAATTTAATCCAGAAATAGCCGTCGAAACGGCTTGAGCTCTGCCGTCGGGGTCATACTTTTTCCTATTTCCCACTCTACTACCCTAATTATTGAGTACTCTGGTGTGTTATGGTCCATCTGGTTCCTTACCACAATTCCTTTATTATATATATATATATATATATGTGTGTGGGCGGCGCTGTACTAATATTTTCCGCCTTCGGGGTTTATATGCCCGACTTATTAGGCTATTTGTCATAGTTAAACAACGTTGTTGCTTCTTTCAAATTCACAAACTTCCTTAAACGAATCTAAAAATAGATTTTGTGTATGTATATATATATGTACATATATATATATATGTATGCATAAATATATATGTGTATGTATGTATGTATGTATGTATGTATGTATGTATGTATGTATGTATGTATGTATGTATGTATGTATGTATGTATGTATGTATATATATATGTGTGTGTGTGGGTGCGTGCGTGTGTGTATGTATATATATAGGCGCAGGCATGACTACAGAGTTAAAGAGTTCGCTTCGCAATCACATTGATTCAGTTTCACACCCACTTCGTGGCAATCTTTTGTTTGTATGACCTCGGCTTGAATAATACATTAGGAGTGAAATTGGGAAGACGGAAATTGCTAAAGCCCGTCGAGTATGTATATATATATATGTGTGTGTGGGGGGGTATGTGTGTGTGCGTGTGTATGAGTGTATGTGTGTGTGTCTATGTGGGTGTGGGTGTATGTGTGTCTATGTGGGTGTGGGTGTATGTGTGTGTGTTTACGTTTATGTTTATATCTGTTTACATCCCAAAACGTAACGGTGCGACAAATAAAATTATCGATAGAATAACTACCTCGTTTGAAAAATATGAGTTTCAGTGCCCCAGCATAGCCGCAGTCTAATACTATTGTTATTGTCGAACCTCCGTAGATTCCGACGACCAATGTTCCGGTTGGTTCAAGCAATGGAACGTCTTGATCGTGGTTCACAAAGAGATTCAGCGTGACTCAAAGTGTTTGAAGGCTTGCTCTTTGAATTACATATACAGGGTGTCCATAAAGTCTTTTTACAATTTAAAAAACTTATTATAAAAGCAAATGAACAGAAAAATATGTGAAAATTGTTAAAAATGAGGAATGGATATTGAAGTTTTTTTAGATTAATTTAATACACCTCTATATGGGCACCACGAAGCACATCAAAACAGTACTCTATTTCTTGCCATGTTTGCTGTACCATAGCCTCATCAATGGTGGCAATAACATCAGTGATCTTTTGATTCAGATCAGTGATGTCTCGTATCTTTGTTTGATACACGATATCTTTAACATAACCCAATAGAAAGAACTATGACCTTCAACCAAGCATCATTTGTCAGCAAGATGGTGCACCACCACATTGAGGACTGCATGTTCGTGGGTTCCTAAATCAAACATTTCCAGAACGGTGGATTGGAAGGGATGGACCAATTCCCTGGCTACCTCGTTCACCAGATATCACTCCCCTGCACTTCTTTCTGTGGGGTTATGTTAAAGATATCGTGTATCGAACAAAGATACGGGACATCACTGATCTCAAGCAAAATATTACTGATGCCATTGCCACCATTGATGAGGCTATGCTACAACGAACATAACAATAAATCAAGTACCGTCTTGATGTGCTTTGTGCAACTCATGGTGCCCATATAGAGGTATATTAAATTAATTTTTAAAAAACTTCAATATCTGCCCCTCATTTTGTAACAATTTTCACATATTTGTCTGTTCATTTGCTTTTGTAATAAATTTTTTAAATTGTAAAGAGACTTTATGGACACCCTGTATAACTCGTAGTTACCAGTTGAGCAGACTGAGCAACGTGAAATAAAGAATCTTGCTCAAAGACAAAACGCGCCGTGAATGTATGTATAGTATATTTGGCAATATACTGCTTCCTTAATTAAAAATATCTGAGGCAGGAGAGTGTGTGGTTTTGATAAACGCCAACCAGCGAGAAATAGTCTATCAATCACCCTCCCTTACATTCGCCGAAAATAAGTAAGTGACATAGTCACTACTTTAAAACTGATAGCGATTGGTCTTCTAAATGTTTTTAATTAAACATACGGTATATTGCCAAATATACTATACATACATTCATGTTTACATCGCTATTTCAGAGCACCAATACTATTATATATATATATATATATATATATATATATATATATATAGTAATAATAATAAATGTGAAGACTAAAATCCAAAGAGGGCTCGATAAGGATAAATATATATCAAATATATAAGAACCGTAGAGCAAATATTTATTAAATTAACAGATTAAAGTTTAAGCAAAGAATCGCTGCTTTCACCCTTAACGGGATCTTCTGAAACTAACAAAGTCAATCTGTGAACGCAGAAGTGAATATTTCAAAAAACGTTGCAACCGGAGGAAGATAGGAAGACGATACTTTGGTTCGTGGAAACGTTCCCTGGCAAAGAACGGGAAAAAACGAATATAATACGTCATTATTTGGAGCGGTGAAAAACAATTACACGCAAAGACAAAACCACGTTTATGGTATAAAAGAAGTCGTCGACTAATATTCTATTAGGTGGTTCATAGAGACGCTCTCTGGCAATGAACGGAAAAAACGAAGATAATACGTCATATGTGGAGCGCGGAGAACAATTGCACGCAAAGACAAAACCACGTAAATGGTATAACTGAAGTCGTAGAACTGAAAAAAACGAATATAATACGTCATTATTTCTAACTAGGAAACCGAATGATTCTCGGTTTAATTTTAATTACCTCTGTATTTTATTTACTTTATTCTTAACTCTGAAGCCGAGAATTTTTAGTTAGAATTTTAGTTAGAATTTTAGTTAGAATTTTAGTCTACGACTTCAGTTATACCATTTATGTGGTTTTGTCTTTGCGCGCAATTGTTCTCCGCGCTCCACATATGACGTATTATCTTCGTTTTTTCCGTTCACTGCCAGAGAACGTCTCTATGAACCACCTAATAGAATATTAGTCTACGACTTCTTTTATACCATAAACGTGGTTTTGTCTTTGCGTGTAATTGTTTTTCACCGCTCCAAATAATGACATATTATTCGTTTTTTCCCGTTCTTTGCCAGGGACCGTTTCCACGAACCAAAGTATCGTCTTCCTGTCTTCCTCCGGTTGCAACATTTTTTGAAATATCCAGTTCTGCGTTTACAGATTGACTTTGTTAGTTTCAGACGATGACGTTAAGGGTGAAATCAGCGATGCTTTGCTTAAACTTTAATCTGTTATTTTAATATATATATATATATATATATATATATATATTGATTATATTGATTAGTTGATTGCTATTTCTTATCAGAAGAGTGTCATCCCTTCATTGAACAGTGCACGACCATGTTCACGCAGCTGACTTTTCAGACCACTTTCTGTTTTGCAGGCATTTTCACAGATGTGACACTTGAACTGTCTCTTATCACTTATCATTACCGGCTTGGATGTGTCATCATACATTCCACCATGTTTAGTCAGTCTATCAGACTTGCAAATTAAGCCACACTCATTACAAATGTACCGTGGAGGGAATGGTGGTAGAACCATCTCACAAGTTGCTCGATTTCTCCCTGGCTCCAGTGACTTTATATGGTTGACAAATCCAGCTTTTTATAGAAGAAATCGTTCACATATATTGCAAATTATTCCAGTTGGATTTTTGCAGGCACTACACTTGGGTCCCGCTTACAGAGTGAACGCTCCAAAGCAGCATGCTCAACTCTATTTTTCTCAAAGACATCACATCCTTATGTGATCATTCTCCATGATGTATGGCCTTCAGTCAAGGCCTCCCAGTTCTCAATATCAATCTTCAGAGCTTTAACATTGACTTTTATGACGTCTGTAAACCACTTCTTTGGTTTATACTGTGGCCTTTTTCTTCTGGTCAACTCCCCATAAAATAACTGTTTAGACAGCCTTCCAGTGTTTATCCTGACCACATGACTAGCCCAACGCATCTGGTTCAAAATAATTCTCCTCTCAATATTGGTACTGTCCGCTTTCTCAAGTACAGTAGCATCCGCATTGCAGGGCTGTAAGAACACAGACCTCATGCATAGAGAGCTTTGTGTCTCGTGATACCCAGACTCGTTTCTCAAGCTTCCCGAAGGCAAGACTCGCTTTCGCAATCATGTGATTTATTTCAGCATCGAGGGTACTATCTCTACTAAGTGTACTTCCGAGACACACAAAACTGTCCAACACTTCAAGTTTGTTTCCTTTCACGAAAATATTATACCGCACAATAAGGCAAGTTTTTAGTCCACAGTCCTCAAATGTGCCACAATTGAAGTCAATAAATTCAAAGAACCAGCAAGAATCACAAGTCGGTGGACTGAACACTTTAAAGATCTGTTTGACCACCCATCTGTAGTTGATGAGGGAATTATTAATGGACTGCCGCAAAGAGAGACTGTAACAGAGATGGTGAATGTCCTAACCATTGATGAGATAAGGTCTACTATCAAAGAGATAAACATAGGGTAAGCTCTAGGTTTGGATGGAATACCAGTTGTGCTGATCCGCTTTGAAGGAGACAATGTTGCTATGGCCATTCATGGGCTAGTCTTATCTGTACGGCAGGGTGAGCTTGTCTAGCAAAACTGGGTAGATGCAATTTTGCTGTCCATTTACAAGGGCAATGGCTCCAAGTCGGAATGCGATGATTATCGTGGTACAAGTCTGCTCGAATCGGTGGGAACCGTCTTATCCAAGGTCTTGGTGAATCGTCTAATAAAATGGATATGCCCTGGTACCATCCCCGAGACCCAATGTGGATTCAGAGCTGGGCGGGGTACTATGGACATGATTTTCTCAGCCCGTCAGCGCATGGAGAAGTGTGTTGAGCAGCAAGTGTCACTGTACCAAGAATTTGTGGACTTTACAAAAGCCTTTGATACTGTTAATCGTAATGCATTGTGGGTCATATTGAGGAAATTTGGATGCTCCCCTGAATTTGTTGGAATATTAAAAAGAACTTCATCAAAATATGAAGGCAAAGGTGAACTTCAATGGGACATTTTCAGAGCAAATTTCAGTGGAAAACGATGTTAAGCAGAGTAAGTTACTTACAGCCACTCTGATCTCCATCAACTTTGCGGGCAGCTGACATATATCTACCCAGAATCTCCCCAGCAAGTCTAGTTGGAATTCAAGATGCTCGAGGATGTCCCGACACACCTGCAAGTGCCGCTTCCTCTGGAGATTGTTCAGCAGCTTCAACACCATCTTCGCCCAAATCTTTGGTGATAATCTTCCAAACGATGTCGTGGTTCATGTCCAGCTCACTAGCAAACAGTCGAACAGTCAGCCGACGATCGCCATACACCACCTACCACACGCGGTCCTGCTCGCTCAAGGCCTTCCACTCCTGGGGTCGTTTTCCTCACGTCCATCCCAATTTGATCTTTTGTGCCACTTGAAAACCCTAGAACGCGATATCGTCTCATCTCCGTACATTTGCTGCAGTATTCCGAGTGATTCTGACAGAGCTTTCCTCAGCCGGGCCAGAAACTTCAGCTGGTTCGTTGCTCTGTGATCATCGCTCGACGGCCTAAAATTGAGGAACTGTTTAAAAAAGAACATGAAAAAATATACAATGGCTCCAGAGAGCTGAAATCATAGTTATATATTCCCCGGGTATGACGTCATATGGAAACACAACCCGTTAATCCCCACTCCTCTATTAGTTTACACAGCACACTAAGTCCTGTTACTTTTCTGACATACCTCGTTTACTCACACACACATGTATATATATATAATTATGTGGATTCCCGATGCAGAGCGGGAAAAGACCACAGTTATAATAATGTACATAATAAGTTGGCAGAGTATAAGTATCTTTATTTTACATAGAAATTACTTCTATATAACTAGATATATACATATGTTTCTATATGTCTCTTGTGTTGAAAAGGAGGTCAAGTATGTTAAAAAATCACTGAATAATTGCTCCGAAGACTCCAAACCTCGGTTTGGAAGAAACAATTGTAAGCAAATAAATGATTTAAACAGAACTTTGATTCATGTAATCTCTATATAACTGCTCTGTAAAACAACTGATGTTGTTACATTGAGCTATTTATCTTACTGGTAATAAGATAGTAATAAATTACTGTCTTTCACTATTTAGGGTATAAATATATATAACTATAAAAGGTTTTAGTATATACATAACCATAAATAGTATCCTTAATAATATATATATATATATATATATATATATATATATATATATATATATATATATATATATATATAAAGAATTAGTATATCTACTAACATATATATACAGATGCATACTTATGCCAGCAAATATATAGGTTTTGTCTTAGTAACTTTGTGGTTCAATGCATTGGGATGCAGAACAATAATATGAAAGACGTAAAATAAGAAAATTATAAAAATTAGCTTACTTACTAAAATTTTCTGATGACGAAAGGCTTCTCCGTACGTTTCTTCGGAAACTGTTTATTACCTTTCAGAAACTAATTAGTTGGAGTGAAATTTTAGTAAGTAAGTTAATTTTTATAATTTTCTTATTTTACGTCTTTCATATATATATATATATATATATATATATATATATATATATATATATATATATATATATATATATATATATATATATATATATAGAGAGAGAGAGAGAGAGAGAGAGAGAGAGAGAGAGAGAGAGAGAGAGAGAGAGAGAAAGTCGCTTGTGGGTGAATAAATGAAGCGCGATATTTGCTAAGTATAACAGATTTATATTTCCATATTATTTCCTTTCATTTACTTTTTCCAATGTAAGCCTTCTTTTTTATTACTTCTTGCTCCAGTTTGTCAGTAACATCTGTAAACTAGAAACTTCTCTGTCAGCTGAGTAAACTATGTCAGCTTAGTAAGATGTATCGTATTGCAACTAAGACCGCGTGCAACTGTTGCAGCGAATGTCTTTTTCTGTGTGTCTACGCACGTCAAGAACAGACGGTTATATATATACTTATATACATACATACACACAATATAATGTAATATAATTGTTTCTATTTTAGGCACAAGGCCAGCAATTACCCAGTACATTACTGGTACTGTATTTTATCGACCCCGTAAGGATGAAAGGCAAAGTTAACCTCGGACGGATTTGAACTCAGATCTTAAATGGATGTAACTATGCTGGAAAGCATGTCCGACCCTCTACAATATAATGTAATATAATGTAATATAATATAGCTGTTGAAACGGTGGGAGCTCAGCCGTCGGGGTCCCGAATACTACTACTCCAAGTATCGAGTACTCTGGTGAGTAATGGTCTAACTGGTTTTTACTGCATCCATTCTGATTTATATATACATATATATACATACACACACACACACATATATATATATATATATATATATATATATATATATATATATATATATATATATATATATATGTGTGTGTGTGTGTATAAAAGGTAAACAGAAATAACAACACAATCGGTACAGTATATGGAAGGGATATATTAGGTTAACGCTTGATATAGCAGGAAGAGGGCCTTAACGTTTCGGGCGCTAATCCTTCATCAGAAGAAAGAATGAGAAATAAAATAGATCGAGGGGACCGGTGGGATGGAATTAGAAAAAATGTCTTTAGATAAAAAATAACAGGTCCATTCATGTTGACATCTCTTGCAAAACTGTTGGTGCTGGCGTTTTGTGTATGATTTGTCTTTTAGAAAAGTGGATGATGGAGCGCATCTACCTGAAATAGAAAAAAGACCGTTTTGTAAAAAGAGCTATACTTGAGCACGTGCTTAAGCATGTGTTTGTGTTTGTGTGTGTGTGTGTTATTATAGGTCCGTACGAAGCTAAGAAGAAATGTGTGGTATATATATGTGAGTAAAAGAGTCTGTGTGCATGTAAGTACGAAGCTATGAGCAAAAGTATGTTAATATAAGGATGTGTATCGGCATGTATTAGTTGTAAGAGAAGCTGCTAATGATCAAGAGAAAGCGATGGGAATCTAGGGGTGTGATAATGGACGGGGTATTAGAGAAATTGGGGATGTGAGTTGAGTCCAAGAAGGGAATAGGACCCAAGGCGGTGAATCAGACTTTGTTCAGGCCTGGTTCGCGAGGCCTGTGATCCATGATGTAAAAAGACTCCCAGGACTGAAATATGTAGGGA
>OZ024743.1:83626134-83638634 GCA_964016885.1 Eledone cirrhosa
AGTACCAGTAATGTACTGGGTGATTGCTGGCCTTGTGCCTAAAGTAGAAACAGTTATTTACCATAGCTTCGTGTCGACTCAGAGTCAATGCCTGGGTATCTAGCTAACCCTACAATGTGCTCCAATTTCTGCCAGGTGTGCGTCTCATTCTAACAAATAAAATAATTTCATCTTACAATTTCGTAAGCTGACGAAACTAATTTTCCACACTTCTTGCTTTAACCACACTAAAATAAATTATTAAGCGTGCTTTTCCACTACACAGTCCACACTCACTCCCACTAAAACCCTATGACAGATCGTAACACCATATGGCCATTTCTATTACTTTATATATTTCCACAACACTACTACGCGACAAAGATGTTCAACGATTCATTCATTGATCACAGGAAATTATTATGTACTGGATTGGCAGTATTGGTAGAGAGTCGGACACCATGCTTTGAAGCATAGAGTTACGTCCCTTTATGATATGAGTTCAAATCCCGCCGAGGTTAACTTTGCCTTTCATCCTTACGGGGTCGATAAAATAAAGTACCAGTAATGTACTGATAATTGCTGACCTTGTGCCAAAAGTAGAAACAATTATATACTAGGGTTTAATCAACACACTGTGTGCGTGTATGTGCATATGCATACATTTATATGTGTGAGTATATAAACGCGCAAACACAGGCACATTTACAAAAAATACACACTCACAGATAAAAATTCACACAAACACACACGCACATACATTTACACAACCACACACATACACATTCACTCATACACTGCGTAGCAAATAGAATGCCAGCAATTGTTTTGGTATAGTTTTTTTTCACCATCCCCTTCCTTTTTTTACACACACATACATTCACACACACACACACACATACACATTGTGTGACGGACGGAAGTCGCTCAAATCTTTATATAGATTTAATCAACTTAAACCAATTTATGTAAAACTGTGATCTTGTAGAGGTCAATAATTTGCCTCATGTGCGCCCTACATAATAGTGAGGCAAATTATTGACCGCTACAAAGGCGGATGGGTTGGCAGTATCGGTAGAGTGTCGGACGCCATGCTTTGTAGCATAGAGTTACGCCCCTTTACGGTCTGAGTTCAAATCCCGCCGAGGTTAACTTTGCCTTTAATCCTTACGGGATCCATAAAATAAAATACCAGTAATGCATTGGGATAATTGCCGGCCTTGTGCCAAAAGTAGAAACAATTTTTATGTGCGCCCGAGACGACTGCCTAGTCGGCTTAAATTGCAGCGCCTGCGCTGATCAGACCATTTGCATTACAGTAAATTCCATGGTTCCAAAGATTTGGATAACCAACAATTCGTCAGATCTGACAAAGGTTGTATTTACTTTACGTTATAACAGCCAAATAATTTTAAAGTAAAGTAAAAAATAATTTCTGGCGTGTAAAGAATAATTGTGTATGCCGTCTATTGTCTTATATATATGCATAATTATATATATATATATATATATATATATATATACATGTGTGTGTGTGTGTATGTATATACACATACACACGCAAACACACAGACGAGTCTTGATATATTCCAAAACACAACTTTTCTTTTTTAATGACATTTCCATATGAACGTTTGTGTTGTTTTTACAGAACATCTAAGACATTGTTTTGTTTTACACGCACACACGCACACGCGCGCACACACACACACACACACACACATATATATATATATACATATGCATGCATATCTATCTTTCTCCATATATATATATATATATATACATACATACATATGTTTGTGCGTGTGTGCATGCATGTATGTGTTTGTGTGTATGTGTGTGTGTGTGTGTCTGTGTCTACACACCCACATGCACCATTAAGTGTATCAAGAATAACTCTTGATGTAAAGAAAAAGATGAAGTTTTAAATAAAAATAAATATTTACGTTAACACCTTTTTGTTATCAATTTCAATATTTTATTTTATTTATTTTATTTTATTTTATTTTATTTTATTTCATTTTATTTCATTTTATTTTATTTATTTCTATGTATTTGTCACTATTTTTGTTTTTTTACTTATTAATTTTATATATTTCAGTATTTTCTTTGTTTTGAAACTGGCGTGTACAACAGCACCACCACCATCACCACTGCCGACACCAACACCACCTCCACCACTGCCAGCACCACCACAACACCACAACCACCACTGCCACTGCCACTACCACCACCACCACCAACACCACTGCCAACACCAACACCAACACCACCACCAAGACCAACACCACGACCACCACCACCACTGCCACTGCCAACACCAATATAACACCGCCACCACCACTGTCAACACCACCACCACTACCACCACCACTACCACCACCACTACCACCCCCACTACCACCACCACCAACAACAACAACAACAACACCAACAACAACACCAACACTAACACCACCACCAACACCAACACCACCAACAACAACAACAACAACACCACCACCATCACCACCACCACCAGCAACAACAACAACAACAACAACAAAACCACCACCACCACCATCACCACCACCACCAGCAACACTACAACTGCCAACAACAACAACACATGATATACTGAAATTCTTTTGTACTTTTCTTCCTGGTTTCTGTTTGGTTTTAAGATTTTATGTTCGTTTAATAATGTTTATGTATTTTAAAGTTTATAATTTAATACATATTTAAATAGGCGGCGAATTGGCAGAGTAATTAGAATGGCGGCTAAAATGTCATTACCGTATTTGTTCTAGCTCTTTAAGCTATGAATTCAAATCCCACCGAGGTCACTGGGTGCTGCAGGCTTCCCCTCCCAGCTTGAGCCGGTGGGACTGAACCGAGGTGACGGTAAAAGGCCTCGCGGCACGACCACCTTCCCGTTCTGCGGTGGTAAACCTTTCATCTGGGATGCCACATGCAGCGACACATTGTCCAGCGGCAACCTGGTGCAGTCTGCGATTAACCCAGGTGCTGCTACACTTCTGGCCGAGGAGGGTAAACTCTCCAAATATTGGTCGCTCTTCGACAGGTTTGACAGGTTTGCGGTCGAGCCCGTAGCAGTGGAGATGTCTGGTCTCCTTGGCCCTAGGACCACCTCCCTACTCACCACCATCGGCACGGAGTTGGGTACATGCATGTGTGAGGCTCGGGAGCTGGAATGGCTCTTCCAACACGTCTCCCTCAACATCCACCGGAGAAACGCGTGGGCTCCCGTTTATTCATAATAGTGAGAGATGGGGAGAGTGGGAGAGACGGAGGCAGTGAAAATGAAACAAACTTACAATTTGAATAAGAACGAATTTAAAAATGTAATAATTTACACTTTGCCTTACACTCTTTCGAGGTCGATAAAAGAGGTACCAGTCTATTACTTAGGTCGGACCTTTCTTTCCTTCCCTGGAAGAAATCGACTGCGTTTAAAGTGCCCATTCCACGTTATACTCGTATGTAATGAGGGTGCGCCTACGACTCATTACGGATGGGTACATACATACGTATTTCAATAGATTTTAGTAATGGCGACCAAGGAAAGTATTTTATTTTGTTCTGGAAGTGTAACGAGGGGCTCCCTGGTTACATAAAGCATGTCTTGGTCATCTTCAACGTCACAGAGCCTAACCTTCTCCAATTTCTTCCAGATAAAAGACAGCGAGAGAGAGAAATAAATAAAGAAATAAAGAAAGAAATATAGAGGAAGAATTAACCTCAGTACCGGACTGGTACTTTATCTATCAACCTCGAAAGGATGAAAGACAAACTTGACTTTAGCGGGATTTGACCTCAGAGAGTAGAGAGTCGGAACGAATACTTCAATAAATAACTGATATACCTTCTAACTTTGCCCACAAACAGCTAGCATTGGTGAATAGGCATGGATCAATATTAATTCATGACAATGTCAGACCCCACCCCTCTTAGATGAATGTGACTAAGTTTCAAAACTGGGATTATAAAGTTTTGCAATATCCTCCATATTCGACCGATATTTCACCAATAAATTATCACATTTTGAGCTTCATGTCCACGATAAATAGTTCAACAGCTAAGAAGGCAGCATCAATTCATTTATTGGGTTTGTGATCACTAAGCCTGGAAAAGCGTAATGGGCCCCTTTTTCTCCTTCCTTATTAAACAGTAAAAAAGGGGATTTTTCTGGAACGGACCTGTGTAAAATGCTAGAGGTTTGTCCACTTCGTGGTCAACTTTATTATTCAGCAGTTTAGTCAACTTTATGAAACAGATTTTGACCGAGTCAAATTACCTTAAGTAATTTCAAATGAAATTATTTTGTTTTGTTTTTTGTTGTTGTTATACGTGGCTGGCAAAGGACTTGATCTGAGACCATATGTTGAAACTAAAATAATTACTCTTTAGAAGAGTCATTTTAACCATAGTAGTACTTGTCTGGCAAGTGACTAGATCCAAGATCATATGTTAGAACTAAAGCAACCACCGTGTAGAAGAGACATTTTCACCACAGTTGTATTTGTTTTGCAAATGACTTGATCTGAGACTATGTTTTGAAACTAAAATAATTACTCTTTAGAAGAGTCATTTTAACCATAGTAGTACTTGTCTGGCAAGTGACTAGATCCAAGATCATATGTTAGAACTAAAGCAACCACCGTGTAGCAGAGACATTTTCACCACAGTTGTATTTGTTTTGCAAATGACTTGATCTGAGACTATGTTTTGAAACTACAGCATTTATTATGTAGAATAGTCATTTTAGCCACAGTTGTACTTGTCTGGCAAGTGACCTAATTTGGGACCGTTTGTTAAAACTAAAGCAATGTGTGAACGTTTCCTTTTAGTCATTCAAGACCAGACAAAATCTGTTTACTTCACTTTATATTTATAATTTATTTCTTAGTGTCAAAACTTTCGTCGCACTGTCTGTCACCTGGTCATTGACAAAGCCTCACTTGTTTTTATTTTGGATATTTTAATAATTATTCTTCTTTTACGTTTCAACATAAAGGTTTATGTTATATAACATATTTCTCTGTGATTCAGTGCATTAAGTTATGTTTACATGTGTTTATATTCTGCGTGTCACAGGTTTTATTTATCATTTATTTAATTTCTTTTTCTATAAGTTCTCTGATTTTTATTCTTGGAACATACGAGTTCATTGGATGAATGTAAAATAAATTATAGTTCTTTAAATAACACCAACAGTACCACTCCAACAGTGACAACATCACTATCAACAACACTAACACTAACACCAACACCAACACTACAACACCACCTTCACCACCAGCACCACCAACACCAACACCAACACCACCACCAACACCAACACCACAACACCAACAACACCACCATCACCAACACCAACACCACAACACCAACACCAACACCATCACCAACAACAACAACAACAATAACAATAATTAACTCATATTTTCTAGATAATCTTTTTTTAATTATTTTGTTTATTTGTCTCCAATGTATAATTAATGAAAAACTTGAAAACCTTTCCCACCATTTTTCAAATCTCGTGACATTTTCTATGTGTATGTGTTTGTGTATGTGTGTGTGTGTTTGTGTGTGTATGTATATATGTATGTGTATGTATGTATGTATATATATGTATGTATATAAGTATGTATGTATATAAGTATGTATGTATATAAGTATGTATATATGTTTTTATATAAGTATGCATGACTGTATGTATGTGTTTTTATATATATGTATGTATGTATGCATGAATGTATGTTTGTATGTACGTATGTATGTATATAAGTATGTATATACATAGTGTGTAAATATGTGTATACACATGTACCGCGCGGTTAAACCACTGGGAGTGAAGGACCCCTAGCCTTTGTCAGGGCATTCTTCAAGGAGAAGGCAACTCAGGAAACTGGGATAACTCCAATATAAAACCTGCGGCTCAGTAGTTACCGATGATGTTGATCTTTTCTTCTTTTCGGGTTATAGCTACTGTCGCTCAGAGAGTGGGATTGGCTCAGTGCACAGTCTTTCCTCACTTAAAACAATATCTTCACGCACAGGCATTGCACGATAGCTTAATTAATAATTGTTTCTACTTTTGGCACAAGGCCAGCAATTACCCAATACATTACTGGTAATTTATTTTATCGACCCCGTAAGGATGAAAGACAAAGTTAACTTCGGCGGGATTTGAACTCAGACTATAAAGGGACGTAACTATGCTAGAAAGCATGGCGTCCAACCCTCTACCGATACTGCCAATTCACCGCCCTTAATTAATAGCTTAATTAATAATTATTACTAATGGTATATCGTGCAATGGCCATACTCGATAAGGAGGGGGTAGCTATCATATAAGTATGTATGTATGTTTTTATATATGTATGCATGAATGTATGTATGTATATATGTGAGATTTATTTCAGTTCAGAATTGAAGCCAATTCCTAACCAAGTAACAAGACTTGTTTCAGTAAATGACAACAACGCCATCACCTCCAACACCATCACAACAACACTACCAACACCACAGCAACACCGCCAACATCACCATAACAACGCCATCAGCTCCAACACCATCACAACAACACTACCAACACCACAGCAACACCGCCAACATCACCATAACAACGGTATCAGCTCCAACACCATCAGAACAACACTACCAACACCACAGCAACACCGCCAACATCACCATAACAACGCCATCAGCTCCAACACCATCACAACAACACTACCAACACCACAGCAACACCGCCAATATCACCATAACAACAACGCCATCAACTCCAACACCATCGCAACAACACCAACACCACCAACACTTCCATAACAACAACGCCATCACCTCGAACACCACCACAACACCACCAATACCACCACAACACCACCAACACCACCATAACAACACCACGACTACAACACCACCAACATTACCATAACAACACCACGACCCCCCACAACACTACCGACAACAACACCAACTCCATACCTCGTACATCACCACAACATCACCACCACCACAACAACAATAACAACATTCAACTCTAGTTTCTACTAGACATAACATTTGTTCCCTGTCCTATATAACAATATCAAGTATGTTGTGTTTATAGAGGGTTACTGGTTTTAGTTGCTGTGTTCCATCAATATTCCTTATTTTTAAAGGGGTTGGTACATTCTTGTTCTGGTGTATTGTTACTATAACAATTAAAGAGATCGGCAATTTAGACATTAATACTAGGAAGACATTACTCATTCCTGGTAATTTCCATGTTAACAATGACAGAATGAATGTATATGTGGAATTATATGCAAGAATGCATGTCATTGCATGTGTAGATTTATACATTTTGACATTTATTGGTACATATACATGCTTATTATGCTAAACGTCTGGAATGTTTTACATATTTTCACGATTTCATTAATGGCTTGTAACTGTGATTTTTTTCTAATTAGCCACGTCTTTTCTGGTTTTTAGAAGATGAGCTTCCCTAGATTGGCATTGAAGCAGTTAACTTCATAACCAAGACCAGGTGTAGTAACTTCATATCTCTCATAACATCGGTTTGCTATTTCGCTTATTTATCTTATGTTAACATCTGCTAGACAACTGATTTCCATTACCGAGCATAAGTTCTTTCCTCTCGTCTATAATGCATACATTTTATTGAGGTTTTGATGAGGACATTCATCCAATATTCTTTTATATTAGGAGTGAATACACCCTCCACATCATTGTGACTTATTATTTTTACATATTGCCTTTTATAATGTTTTCGCCACGCCACGATGCCTCATAGGTAAATAAGGCTTTGACAATGATATCATACCTCATAGATAGATGTTTTTACCACACTACCATGCCTCGTAGATAGATAATGTTTTGACCACGCCACTATGCCTTGTAGATAGATAATGCCATCATACATTATAGGTAGATAATGGTTTGACCACAACATCATACCTTATAGATAGATAATGGTTTTACCACAACATCATACCTTATAGATAGATAATGGTTTGACCACAACATCATACCTTATAGTTAGATAATGTTTTGACTACAGCATCATAACTAATAGGAAACTAATGTTTTGACCACAACATCATACATTATAGGAAACTAATGTTTTGACCATAGCATCATACTTAATAGGAAACTAATGTTTTGACCATAGCATCATACTTAATAGGAAACTAATGTTTTGACCAGAACATCATACATTATAGGAAACTAATGTTTTGACCATAGCATCATACTTAATAGGAAACTAATGTTTTGACCACAACATCATACCTTATAGGAAATTAATGTTTTGACCACAGCATCATACCTAATAGGAAACTAATGTTTTGACCACAACATCATACATTATAGGAAACTAATGTTTTGACCACAGCATCATACTTAATAGGAAACTAATGTTTTGACCACAACATCATACCTTATAGGAAATTAATGTTTTGACCACAACATCATACATTATAGGAAACTAATGTTTTGACCACAGCATCATACTTAATAGGAAACTAATGTTTTGACCACAACATCATACATTATAGGAAACTAATGTTTTGACCACAACATCATACTTAATAGGAAACTAATGTTTTGACCACAACATCATACCTTATAGGAAATTAATGTTTTGACCACAACATCATACCTAATAGGAAACTAATGTTTTGACCACAACATCATACATTATAGGAAACTAATGTTTTGACCACAACATCATACATTATAGGAAACTAATGTTTTGACCACAGCATCATACCTATTAGGAAACTAATGTTTTGACCACAGCATCATACCTAATAGGAAACTAATGTTTTGACTACAACATTATACTTTATAGGAAATTAATGTTTTGACTACAACATCATACCTTATAGGAAATTAATGTTTTGACTACAACATCATACCTTATAGGAAATTAAAGTTTTGACCACAACATCATACCTTATAGGAAATTAATGTTTTGACTACAACATGATATCTTATAGGAAATTAATGTTTTGACCACAACATCATACCTAATAGGAAATTAATGTTTTGACCCTGATATTATGCCTCATAGCCACATCCCACCCTGCTGAAAATCATTTTGTCTCACACCACCTATTTTTTAAAGAATGAATCCTGAGAGGGAGACATTTATTGATTATCGCCTCATATTTAAACTGTTGATTGGTTTTGATTAAATTTTTTCTAAATAATTTCTTTCTGGCACTCTCTTCTGATAATATATGGATGTATGTATACGTATGCACCCACACACATATGTACACACACACACACACACACACACACACATATATATATATATATATATATATATATATATATATATATATATATATATATATATATATATATATATATATATATTCTTCTTCGGCTGAGTTTACACTCGCAAACATTCCACACGCTTTCTCTAATGGTCCCGGTCAAGCATGACAATTCTCATTTCGTCGATGTTATCAATGTTGGCATCTCTCAGCAGGGTATCAATGAATGAGACGGCATGTCTTCCCACGCCTCTTCGTCCGACCGCCGGTTTCCAGAACATAAGTTATGAGGCTGTTTCGTCTGGATGACGGATGCAGTGCTTAGCCAGATTCATTCGTCGGCAGGCAACTGTTTTTGAGACTTTAGTTCTTTATTTATCAGCTTCTGTTTCCAAGAAATATTGAGAACCATTCTCAGCATCCTCGTGTAACATCTGTCAAGTCTCTTGCATATATATATATATATATATATATATATATATATATATATATATATATATAGTAATAATAATAATAATTGTTTCTACTTTAGGCACAAGGCCAGCAATTACCTAGTACATTACTGGTACTTTATTGTATCGACCCTGTAAGGATTAGAGGCAAAGTTAATAATAAATTTGAAGACTAAAATCCAAAGAGGGCTCGATAAGGATAAATATATATCAAATATATAAGAACCGTCGACCAAACATTTATTAAAATAACAGATTAAAGTTTAAGCAAAGAATCGCTGCTTTCACCCTTAACGGGATCTTCTGAAACTAAAAAAGTCAATCTGTGAACGCAGAAGTGAATATTTCAAAAAACGTTGCAACCGAAGGAAGACAGGAAGACGATACTTTGGTTCGTGGAAACGTTCCCTGGCAAAGAACGGAAAAAACGAATATAATACGTCATAATTTTGAGCGGTGAAAACAATTACACGCAAAGAAAAATCCACGTAAATGGTATAACTGAAGTCGTAGACTAAAATTCTATCTAGGAAACCGAATGATTCTCAGCTTCAGAGTTAAGAATAAAGTAAATAAAATACAGAGGTAATCGAAATTAAATATACATACACGCATCCATATACGTACATACACAAGCATACGCGAAAACACTCACGTCAACCAAAACACAAAGTACACAAATACACACACCCTACATACGTACGAACCCGCATACTCACACAGACGCAAAACTCACGTATACACATAAGTGCCTTTTATTTCGACAATCAGGAAAAAACAGACAACAAACAGGATAAATTTGGGTTTAAAACCTATAATAACCCTCCGAGTAACCCAGCATTGCTACCCTTCGAAAATGATGTCTTGGAACTCATACGGAGTATCAAATTTCGGAATAGGAGCAATTCCTTCCAGCAGAACCTGAAGAATAGAATTCGTTTTATTAAGCATTCTAATGCCGTGCACGTCCATTCCGACAAAACTGGCAATCTATATCAAGTGAAGCGCAGTACCTACCATCAACTGCTACATAATGCTGTAACTAAGGATTATCGTAAAACTAATCGGAGCGTCATTAATGAAATCAACGATGCTGGGTTTAAAATCACCTCTGATCTCAACATCCTGGACAGGACTGAACCGCTGGGCCCTATTTCTCCCCACTTTACCCTGAAGGATCACAAATCCAATTTCTCGAACAACCCCTCTATTCGTCCTATTTATCCCACGAAGTCCGATTTAGGTAGACTTAGTAAAAGGGTTTTAGATAGAATTATACCTGAAATTAGAAGTTTGGCCCCTCTTGAACTGTGGAACAATTCTTTCGCGGTGATTGATTGGTTCAACGGTATATGCAACAAGGAACATTGTCGTTTTTTCCAATTCGACATCAATAATTACTACTCCTCCATCACTTTACCACTTCTCCTTAGAGCTATCAATTTCGCTAAAACACTCACAGTGGTTAAGGATTTCGAAGTTGATGTCATCCTCAATGCCCGTAAGTCGGTGATTAATTTCGACGACTCTATTTGGATTAAAAAATCTAATAGTACCCCATTCGACGTTACTGATCTTATCGGCCCTTTCCTTCTTTTCTCTATCAAGGAAGAATTCCCCAACGTGGTTTGTACCGTGATGATGGTCTTTTGACCATGACAAAGTGTGGCCCACGTGCTTGCGACAGGTTCAGAAAAGAACTCACAACCTTCTTTAAAGGCTTCAACCTCTCCATACAGGTTGAGGCTAATCTCTCGGTCGTTAATTACCTCGACGTTACCCTCAATGTGTCGAATGGCTTACACTACCCGTATAGAAAGCCGAATGATACGCTTAATTACATAAGTAAGCATTCCAACCATACTGCCAGTATAACTAAGAACCTAGTAAGAAACGTTTCTTTGAGGCTTTCCCGTCTATCTACAAACGAACATATTTTCAACGACCATTCCACATATTACAATGAAGCTCTTGCTCGGAGTGGATTTGTCAATAAGGTAGCCTATACAGAGTACGAGAATGGACCTAGGAAAAATAGATCCCGACGCATTATATGGTATAACCCACCATATAATATGGAGGTGGCCACACCATTAATCTTTCTCTCCCTTATTACGAAGCATTTCCCCCCAGCACATAAATATAATAACATTTTTAATAGAAATACTATTAAAATGTCTTACTCTACAACTCCTAACCTTGCACATAACATCACAACTTCAAATTTAGCTAAATTACCTAGCCGTAGGAACACGTGTAACCCTGTAGCTAGTACTAACTGTAATTGTAGGAACCGGATTGACTGCCCCCTATCCGGGAAATGCCTCTCTAGTAACATTGTCTACAAATGTAAGGTTGAAACACCCACGTCCCGTAGGGCCTACATAGGTTAACCGCCAATGGATTCAAGCAACGTCTTTACATGCATACCCATTCTTTTCTTAACCCTTTAAGTAGGAATATGACGTCACTTTCAGCTTATATCTGGAGTCTAAGAGACAACCACACCCAATATAAGTTATACTGGGAGATCCTAGCTAACGCTAGATCGTATAACGGAAATAAAAGACCATGTGACCTCTGCGCCGCTGAGGCCCTGGAAATACTCTGCGCCAAAGACCACATCTTAAACAAAAAATCTGAGCCAATTTCGGCTTTTAAACATAAATTGCACAACACTTTCCTGTATTACAGCCCCACATTATACCCTAACGGATAGTACGAACTATACGCGGGTATTTTACGTCTTGATGTGGTAGCTAAGTAA
>OZ024743.1:83643634-83653634 GCA_964016885.1 Eledone cirrhosa
CGATGACGTAGTCGTTGTGATGGTGGTGTAGTTTGGGTTGTGGTGACGGTGGTGTCGATGACGTAGTCGTTGTGATGGTGGTGTAGTTTGGGTTGTGGTGACGGTGGTGTCGATGACGTAGTCGTTGTGATGGTGGTGTAGTTTGGGTTGTGGTGATGGTGGTGTTGGTGACGTAATCGTTGTGATGGTGGTGTAGTTTGAGTTGTGGTGATGGTGGTGTTGGTGACGTAGTCGTTGTGATGGTGGTGTAGTTTGGGTTGTGGTGACGGTGGTGTCGATGACGTAGTCGTTGTGATGGTGGTGTAGTTTGGGTTGTGGTGACGGTGGTGTCGATGACGTAGTCGTTGTGATGGTGGTGTAGTTTGGGTTGTGGTGACGGTGGTGTCGATGACGTAGTCGTTGTGATGGTGGTGTAGTTTGGGTTGTGGTGACGGTGGTGTCGATGACGTAGTCGTTGTGATGGTGGTGTAGTTTGGGTTGTGGTGACGGTGTTGTCGATGACGTAGTCGTTGTGATGGTGGTGTAGTTTGGGTTGTGGTGACGGTGGTGTCGATGACGTAGTCGTTGTGATGGTGGTGTAGTTTGGGTTGTGGTGACGGTGGTGTCGATGACGTAGTCGTTGTGATGGTGGTGTAGTTTGGGTTGTGGTGACGGTGGTGTCGATGACGTAGTCGTTGTGATGGTGGTGTAGTTTGGGTTGTGGTGACGGTGGTGTCGATGACGTAGTCGTTGTGATGGTGGTGTGGTTTGGGTTGTGTTTTCGTTGACACTACTTTATTTGTGACGCTGTATTATAGAATATGTTTCGGTTTGATATATTATATCATGTATATGAATATATATAAATAATCCGGAACTAATATATATATATAATATAGTAATTGATGGTATATGATATGGCTGTTGTATAAAATTGTAATATTGTTTTGTCTATGGTCGCTTAACTCCTGAGAATCGATCGAAGGGTCATTTAAACTTGGCGAAGCCCATCTTTCACTATGTTTGAACAAAGCCGCTGATCTCTTCGAGAGAAAAGGGGGATGAGAGTGAGTGAGAAAGAGTGAAAGAGCGAGCGAAAGAGAGAGAGAGAGAGAGAGAGAGAGAGAGAGAGAGAGAGAGAGAGAGAGAGAGAGAGAGAGAGAGAGAGAATCAGCCTAAGTACACTGGACTGGTATTTTATTGACCTCAAAACGGATGAAAAAGGAAGTTGACCTGAGCGGGGTTTGAACTCTAGACTATCCAACGTTCTAACGACTTTGACAATTCGCCGCCTTACAGGTTTTATCTACGAAACCTTAAACCGTATTTACAGTCTTTTAGTCATTATTGTTATAAGAACAACATAGCTGTAGATTGGCAGAATCTACAGCTATGTTGAAGTATTTCGAAGTATTTCGTTACTGCCCTCTATGTTCTGGTTTCAAATCCAACCGAAGTCAACATTTCCTTTCGGCCTTCCAGGGTCTATAAAATAAAGTACCAATCCAGTCCAACACTGGGGTTGATTGAACCCACTTTCTACTCCTCACAAATTGTTGGCCCAGTGCATAAATTAGAATCTATTTTTAATTATAAGAAGAGTGGACGGCAGAATTACTATATTTAGTTACTCCCACCCATTTTATAATTTGAGTTCAAATCCAAACTTAGTAGGATTTTATTTTCATCCTTTCGGGGTTGGTATAATGAAATAGCAGGCCAGTACTACAGTTGGTATAATCAATTGTGTCCTCCCCTCAAAATTTAAGCAAACCTTGAAACTATGTTAGAAATTTGAATCTATGTTAGAAACCTTGTATTTATGTTATAAACTTTGAACCTCAGTCACAAATCAATATTGTATTTTGTTGATTATATTTTTTTTTCTGTGCATCATGCCAAGATAGACATGGCTGTGTAGATAAGTATTTAGCAAAAATTAAGTGGTTTCGGGTACAATTTTACTGAGTGGTACCATGAAAAAATGCGTTATACTGTACTGTATTGTTATACGATTGTTATGGGTCGTCTAAAGTCATATGAACAGAATTTGTTAGATGGAAAACTGTTGCAAGTATTCGAATCAAATCTTTGGATCAAGTCTTCAGGTCAAGTCTTCGAATCAAGTCTTCGATAAAGTATTCGGATCAACTCTTTGATCAAGTCTTCGGTACGAGGATATCCTCTCTCTCTCTCTCTCTCTCTCTCTCTCTCTCTCTCTCTCTCTCTCTCTCTCTCTCTCTCTCTCTCTCTCACACACACACACACACACACACACACACACACACACACACACACACACAAACCAATCACAGAAGCAGTAAGAACTAGTCAAGAGCGCTGCCCTAACTCATCTGACTAAGCAATTAAAAAGTTGCTGTCCTATCTCCTCAGACAAAACAATTACGAAGTTGCATGAAAGATATTTAAGCCTGAAAACTACTCGAAGTAAATTAAGAAGGAAGAACAATAAAGGAAACCAAAAACCAAAAGTGAAAGCCGAAACGAAAAACAAAAAGTGCAGAAATCTTACGTTACTGCATCTTTACCTCGTTTTGTCTTCCTTTCTATTCACCAGAACAAAAGTTGGTTTTATATTTAAAGTGATGCGGAATTACGAAAATCTACCTATTTTTTGTTTGTTTTTTGTCATTTGTTTTATTTAATTTTTATTCTGCCTTTCTTTTATTACTTTATTTATTTGTCTTGAATCTAATCTGTTGCATCTTTAGCTTACTTACAAAAGTCAGTACTTTACATGAGATATTTTACATGAGGTTGGAGTAGTGGAGGTGTTATATAGGAGTGGTGATGGTCTGGTGGTGGTGGTTTGGAGGTTGTGGTGGTGGTGGTGGTCTGGTGGTGGTGGTAGTGGTTATGGTGGTGGTGGTGGTGGTGGTGGTGATGATGGTGGTGGTGGTTTTAGTGGTGATGGGGGGGGGGGTCCGGTGGTGGTGGTAGTGGGAGTGAGGGTGGTGTGGTTGAGGTGTGGTGCTGATAGTATTGGTGGTGGAGGTGGAGCGGGTGCTGCTGATAATGCTGGTGGTTGAGGTGTTGGTGCCTAAAGTATTGGTGGTGGTAATGTACTTGTAATAGTAGTAGTGGTGGTGGTGATGTGATGGTAGATGTAGTAGTAGTGGTGATGTGATGGTAGAGGTAGTAGTAGTGGTGATGATGTTAAGATAAGGAGTGTTGTTTCATCTCTCTGTGGAAGGTATGTTTTCAGCAATTGTACCAACATACTGTCATTTGGTTTGCGGCGGAGTTTGCACACGTCCTCCGTGTGCTTTCATTTCTTTCTCTCTCTCTTTCCTCGACATACGCATGCTTGTATGTATGTCTATACATACATACAATCATACATACATATATATATATATATATATATATATATATATATATATATATAATATATATAAAATTAGTATATCTACCAACATATTTATACAGATGTATACTTACGCTAGCAAAGATATAGGTTTTGTCTTGGTAACTTTGTGGTTCGATACAGAGATGTAGAACAATTATATAAAGGACGTAAAATAAGAAATTATAGTAATTAACTCATAATGAGTTAATATATATATATATATATATATATATATATATATATATATATATATATATATATATATATATATATATATATATATATATAAATATATATATATACAGGGCGTGGACGATATTTGTTCGCAATTTTCAACTGCTAATTTTATGCAAATTTTTTTTTACTTCCGTTTCACTCTTCTCTTCATAAAAACAGTGACTATATTTCCATTATTTATTTTTAGAATAATTGATTATGAATAATTTTGAACCTCCAAATTTGTGTAAGAGACACGGTGTTCTTCTTGGAATCCACCTCACTTCTTCCTTGAGGGCCTCAAGCTGAACACCAATGGCTACATCCGCATTCTGAGCGAGGTAGTAAAGCCCTGGATCGACCAGGTAGCTGCAGGTAGGCCGTACGTGTGGCAGCAAGACTCAGCGCCCTGCCATACCAGCCGAAAGACCCAAGCCTGGCTGTCAGAGAACTTCGTCGACCACACTTCACCTGACATCTGGCCTCCCAGCTCGCGTGACTGCAACCCCCTCGACTTCTTTGTGTGGGGCGCAGTGGAACGAGACACCAACATATCTAGCTGCAATACGAAAGACGATCTGAAGGCCAGGATCACAAGTGCCTTTAGGGGCCTAAGTCGGGGGACAGTGACGAAGGCCTGTAGCCAGTTCCGAGGCCGCCTTGAGGCCGTCATCAAAGCCAATGGCGGGTTTATCGAGTGAGATCGAAAGAAGAAGTCATGAAGACAAACTGGCCCATGTTTGATAAATATATCTTGAAAAATAAATCTACTGTGTTATTTTTATCCTAGACAGAAAGCTTGCAAACAGTCCGCACCCTGTATATACAGTATATATATATATATATATATATATATATATATATATATATATTCATGCATATACTGTATATAGGTGTATATATATATATATATATATATATATATATATGTGTGTGTGTGTGTGTGTGTGTGTGTGTGTGTGTGTGTGTGTGTGTGTGTAGTGGAAGATCACAAATCTGTGTAGTACCCTATGAATGATGAGATGCAGAATGAATGTATTGAAAAAGTACCTCTTCAATGTATATATATATATATAATGACGAAAACCCAAGGTCAACAACTAACCTCCATTCTTCAATTTCTACGTATGTTTCTATAGAGGTGATAATGGTACATGCTTTAAGTTAATCAAACACATTCAATTAGCAATTATTTACACAAAACCTAATATATATAACATCTGCATGTCATCAGGAATTATAAAAAGGGATAAAGTTTAATCAAATACAAACTCTAACAATAGACACTATATCAAATGTTGGACGTTAGTAAACATATAACGAACGACGTACTTGAAGTAGTTTTAACATGTGCAAAGGTATATATATATATATATATATATATATATATATATGCGATGAAATACCAATGATGGTTGGCAAATCACTGATGAGGGACTAATTTTATAATATGTAACCCATGTGCAACCACGCAGTATTCCTCTTTCTTCCCATGTTTTTTATTTATATATATATATATAAACTCCCCGTTGACTCTTTAATGTTCTCAAAAGTATTTACAGAACCCTATAAAGTTCCTATGTTGTTTAGATGATAATAATAAAAATAAGCTACCTCAAGTTAGATTATTTATTTTTACACACACACACACACACACACACAAATACATATATATATATATATATATATATATATATATATATATATATATATATATATATATATATATATATATACATATAGAGTGTCCTCCCAAAATGTATACACACTTCAACACCATTCTAATCAAAGTCTGTATACATCCTTATATATATATATATATATATATATATATATATATATATATATATATATATATATATATATATATATATATATATATATATATTCTACAATGGAAGTTGAATGAAAGGAAAGCTCCATTTTTCAGGAGACCTCTTTGAAGTCTGGTTTTATATCTGACAGCTGGATTCTCATAACTTGTCTCAGTATTCGGTTTATTGCGGCGATTAGTTGTTGTTGCTTGTTTTTTTTTTTTTGTTTTTTTTTGTATACACAGAAGATTTTGCTTCACATAAATATAAATAGGTGTAAAGAGGTACCATATGTATGTATATCTTTTATTTGTAACATATCACAAGCACTGCATAGTTACTGAATATTTCCGTTAACTGGCAGGAAAAGATGAATCAATATCATACTATGGCTCTGACATGTCAATTAATCTAACTCCTGCAACTGGTGAAATCAGTCGTTACAGTACCACACTTAAAGTTTAACTGTGTGTTTATCATGGCATATCGGTAGACCTTAGAAATACTTGGCAATTCCTATCTCTCCCAACTGGGCAACCAGTCGTTGGGGTACCACTCTAGGTGTTTGACTATGTGTCCACAATTGCATATCTACGGGACTTAGAAATGTTTGCTGGTGCCCATTTCCCTGTAACTACTGCAGCGAGTTGTCGTGGTGCCCCTTTCGATGTTTGATAGTAGATCCACCATGGTATTTCAATGAGCCTTAGAAATCCTTGGCGGTGCCCATTTCTTCTTCAAGCGCCCAGGACCTCAATAAATTTAGTTTACCAGCAGAAGCAATAACTGAAGCGTTCCGGAACCAGAGGTGTGTGTGTGTTTTCCGTATGTGTGTCTTTTTTATACACAATTGACATACATTCATACATACATATACATATACATATACATACATACATACAAATATACAAACCTACATGCATACATACATGGTGGCTGCCAACTCGTTTTCGAGTACGGCCACTAGTTTATATCCATGTAGGAGAACCCCTACTGATGCGCTGAACAAGTGTGACTTTTTAGTCCAGCCAGCGACTTGAAAACTCTGGTACAAACACTACACTTGTGACAATTATTGACACATAGTGCTGGGCCCATGGTACCCCATGTGATGACAAGTGCAGAGAGATCTCCAGATATAAAGCAATGCCTGTGCTGTAAAGCTTTTATAGTGAGCAAAGGCACTGCACAAAGCCAGTCCCACTCTCTTAACCAAGATGATATTTACCAAAAAGAAGAACAAGTCAACATCATTGGATACTATCAGGGTTGCAGGTGTTATATCAGAGTTTTCCTTCTCCTAGAATTCTGCCTTGACAAAGGCTAAGGGGTCATCTCTCCCGGTGATTTTGGATGGCCATCGACTCTTAAGAGCGCCTTTTCCCTTTGACAGGTTTTGTTTTTAGTCCTGCAGGATGTCCAAAGTCACCCTCCTCACCAAGAAACCTTGGTGGGGTTGCCAGTTTAGTCGCCAACGACCCGACCATGAGACAGGTTGTACTGGGATACATGTTACTAGTAGCACCAACTGGTGACCTGACATATGGTATACAAACATACAAACATACATACATACATACAAACATACCTACTCACATACATACAAACATACATACAAACATACATACAAACATACATGCTCACATACCTACATGCATTCATACAAACATACATACATACATATATATACATACTTACATATATACATACATACTTTCTTGTGAAGAGCACCTTCAACTTAATCTCAACTTTGTTCTATCCCGACATAATACGTCATTTGATTGATTACTCCCCTTTAGTATTCGCTCTCCAATTATATATGTTTTCTTGTCTTATTCAACTGATTTCGAGTTTCCCTTGTCTGTGTGGAATGGCATGATATTTAAACAAACATAGTTAATATTTCATAGTTTAGACAGGAGTTTAATGTTAACTCTGCTGAATTTCTCTGCCATAAACGACCTGAAAGCAGTCCCCTGAGACAACAACTCAACATCGTTATTGATATGTCTTTATGTCTATATACATACATGTCAATTATGATGTATACGTTTATATATACCTTATATATATGTGTGTGTGTGGGGGGGGGGTTTATACATATATATATATATGTTTATGTATATATACATATATGTATGTGTGTGTGAATGTATATCCAAACATATATATATGAAAAAAAGTCCCGTGTGGCTAAATAAACATGAAGGAATAAAGAATGTGGGCGAAGACAGGAAAATGAACAAATATAGACAGAAGTCCCATCTCATAACTACAAGAGATGCGTTGTTATATATATATATATATATATATATATATATATATATATATATATATATATATATATATATATATATATATACACATTTTAGTACAGCATCAACGAAGCTTTTGGTAGCAGCCAAGCTAACGAATGCAGTTTCGGTGTGCAGCTAAGCACTCAATGGAGAATATTACCCCAGAGTTATAACATTACGTTTAGCCATCTTATATATATATATATATATATATATATATATATATATATATATATATATATATATATACATTTAGTTAGATATATATACATGTGTATATCGAAAAATATATATATGGATATCCAAATATATATATATATGTGAGTGTGTGTGTGTGTGTACACTTATATATATGTATGATATGGTATGAATCCGTAACTCCCGGGGAGTCGTAGGGACGCCGTATTGACATACCACGTTTCTAGGGCATTTTTTAAAACTTGACAAATCCCATCTTCTCTCCAGGTCTGAATACAGCAGATTTCTTCAGAGAAAGATAGAAAATGAGAGAGAGGAAATGAGAAAGAGATATAGAGGAAGAATCGACCCCAGTACTAGACTGGTACTTTTTTTATCGACCTCGAAAAGATGAAAGGCAAAGTTGACCTCGGCGGGATTTGAACTCAGAGAGCAGAAGGCCAAAACGAATACCGCAAAGTATTCTATACAACGTTTTAACGACTTATACTTATATACCCACCATATATATATATATATATATATATATGCAAAAGTTCTATTTAAAATTGTTGGGATACAACAAGTAAATATTTTATAACTGATATAAAGCACTCGACAAGTTTTTGGAGTAGATATACGATATTAATAAATGGAAACTATATTTATAAAACCATATTTATTTCATTATACATATTTCAGGGATACCAAATTAAAACATGGTATGCCCTCAGCATTTAATAGGGTACGTCAAAATTATTTATAAAACTGTTTATATATTGTATTTTGTCTGATGAAGGCATACCATATTTTAATTTGGTATCCCTGAAATATGTATAATGAAATAAATATGGTTTTATAAATATAGTTTCCATTTATTAATATCGTATATATATATATATATATATATATATATGTGTGTGTGTGTGTGTGTGTGTGTGTGTGTGTGTGTGTGTGCGTGCGTGCGTGCGTGTGTGTGTGTGTGTGTGTGTGTGTGTGTGTGTGTGAGAGAGAGAGAGAGAACTTTGATAACTTAGATAGGTTTCGGCCAACATTGGCCCAGGCCATGTCTAACTTAATAACGCCACCTGGCGAAGTGTTTCAGAACAGGATTTGGACACCATGATATACATAAGTATGTTGTTGTTTTGGGATCTCCGTTGCTTTCGTCGATGAGTATTCCAGTTGATTCAATCATAATGTAAATAGTTGAACATTCTACAGAACCGTGGCCCCTGAATGTAGTTCTGAGGGAGACTCAGTGTAACATGGTATTGAGTTCTTCTTCTCCAGTTCGTGTCAAAACCAACGGATATCTTTGTGTATATATATATATATATATATATATATCGACTGTTATATGTTTTACCGAAGATTGGCTTGAGATATTCATCGATGTTATAGACTTGACTCCAATAGGAGATGCAAGTATTTTGATTGAGTCTGAGAAACAGATCGATGTTAGAGTCAGGTTTATCACATCATGCCAATATTCTGTGAAATTCTGAGAAAATGTAGGAAACGCAAACACAGAATGGCCAGCAGCCGCTGCAGGAAATCGAACTCAGTGTCTCTCAAATTCCAACTGAATACTCTAAACCATTGAGCTAAACGACCTCTCACAACCTCCGTTTGAAATTGAGGCTAAATGAACACCTTTCCAATCTCGCAACATTTCTAAAAATATCTATCGAGAAGTTGGGTAGATTATATATATATTGAAAACCACACTATATGATAAAGTGAAAAAAGTTTGGATAATACTTTTCTGCGTAATTATAGTAAACTAATAACTAAATAGATTTGAGAATTTGACTGACAATATTTCAAAATATCTGCAGAATAGTTTAGTTTTACTCCGAGATTAACCAGCTATAGAGATATACTGCATTTTAACGTCGGTAAACAAACTTTTGAACAGCAAAATTGAACGTTCTCTATACTGTAACCATCGTTTGAAAACGACTTTTTCTTTTTTTAAATGCATATAATGTTACCTTTTTACACCACCGTTTGCAAATTTCTGTTTTATATGTTTATACACAAGATATGGCTTTCTATAATAATAGTACTAAACACTGTTTTCTGGACCCCTTTAGAAATAACCTGCTACTATAATAGCCCCAATAACTTGTCTGTGACACTGT
>OZ024743.1:83666134-83678634 GCA_964016885.1 Eledone cirrhosa
TTTACCCTAGCGTCCCCTTTATTTACGTGTCCCGACGACTTTTTTTAGCCGTTGCTCGCACCAACCTGAGGTATATGGCCTTTAAAGCGACGAAATGCCTACGACGGTTGGAAGGCCACTGATGAAGGACAACTTTTTCATATGTAACCCATTTGCAACGCCGCAGCTCCATTATTATCATATTTACATATATATATATACATATATATATATATATACACATATATATATATATATATGTGTGTGTATATATATATATATATATATATATATATATATATATATATATATATATATATATATATATATATATATATATATATATATATAGGAACGAGTAGGACCCCGACGGCTGAGCTCAAGCCGGTTCGACGGCTAATTCTGAGTCCAGAATTAGCCGTCGAAACGGCTTGAGCTCAGCCGTCGGGGTCCTACTCGTTCCTATTACCCACTCTACTACCCTAAGTATTGAGTACTTTGGTGCGTTATGGTCCACCTGGTTCCTTACCACATTTCCTTCGTTATATATATATATATATATATTGGTAAACGGAATAGAAAATGCCGACAAATTGTTCACAGTTGAAAAATGGTTTAATTAGGAATAAAAGAGTATTAGTGATTGTATGGGTTAGTATTCAGTTGTGGTTTTAAGTTTTTAAGTTTTTACCGGTTGCGCATTTCTAAATGCTTTTCAAAAATAATTTTGAGATAGAGTGTCCGTGCTGTTTGCTCTGATCTGATTAGTTTTGGGAATTCTACCTGTTTTTATGTTAAAAAAGTGGCTCCAGCGTTATTTTTGTGTTGCAAAAATGCTTGTGGTCAAAACAATTTTGATTGGTCGGTAGAGGTCATGTGAATGTAAAAAGTTGATTTTGCGCCAAGACTGTTTTTATATATATATATATATATATATATATATATATATATATATATATATATATATATATATATATATATATATTTATATATATATATATATATATATATATATATATTTATATATATATATATATATATATATATATATATATATATATATATATATATATATACACACACACATATATATATATATATATATGTGTGTATGTATGTATATATGTATACATATTCATACATACATATATGAGGCTGAATATTTTCGCTAAAAGTTTCAGATGCTGAAACCATCTTGTTATTCGGACGCCTCAAACATTGATGACGTTCTTACAATCAAATGGTTTTTGGCACTTGTGAAACTTTTAATACGGCAAAACTGAATCAAACTGAGACCAGCTTTTTCGCTTTCTCTCTTTCTCTCTCAAGAAAGAGAGAGGGGGAGAGAGGGGGGAAAAGCACGCGCGAGAGAGAAAGAGGTTGAGAGTGAGAAGTAATGATGCTGAGCGATAATAGGCAAACAGATAGATAAATATATATAAATATATGTTTCGCCTCACAAAAGATTGGAAATCCAAGGGACTTCCAATGGAAAGTTCGGCTCTTCAGAAAGCATTTTCCCTTACATAGGACATAAAGTCCCACAGACTGCAAATATATTGTCTTCAGCCAGCTAGTGCAGGATCGAATGGGGCCGTAAACGTGACCTACACGTGAACTGGTCGTTATTAGAAGCGGGAGTAATAGCATAGACGTGTTGTATGCCACACCACTAAAAATAGCAACTCGGTAGACGACGGATTTTTTCTCGAAGTCCCTTGGATTTCCAATCTTTTGTGATGCGAACCGTCGGTAAAAGCAATATGGATAGGTAAATATTTAAATTATATTTTTTGAATTTATTTTGAAGGATTGTTTAAATTTTGCTTGTCTCGCTTATCTTAATTTTATAGTTCTGGTATGTCAAATAAATATAATTGAACAACAACTGTATCATAGAGACCCTATATATTTCCAAGGGTACTTGGTGCCTGTGTGGATATTGATCTCATTTTATGTATATTCACCTATGTGTAGAAAAAATCCGTCGTATACCTAGTTGCTATTTTTAGTGGTGTGGCAGACAACACGTTACTCCCGCTTCTAATAACGACCAGTTCACGTGTAAGTCACGTTTACGGCCCCATTCGATCCTGCTCTAGCTGGCTGAAGGCAATATATTTGCTGGCTGTGGGACTTTATGTCCTATGTAAGGGAAAATGATTTCTGAAGAGCCGAACTTTCCATTGGAAGTCCCTTGGATTTCCAATCTTTTGTGAGGCTAAACCGTCGGTAGAAGCAATATGGATAGGTAAATATTTAAATTATATTTTTTGAATTTATTTTGAAGGATTGTTTAAATTTTGCTTGTCCCGCTTATCTCAATTTTATGAATATATGTATGTATATTAATAGATATATAGATAGATATCTTTCTTTATTTGCCACAGGGGTCTACAAAAATGGGACATTACAAGACGTGACAGCGGGGGTTTTACATAAAATCTTTAACAATGATGAATAACAATAAACTATATATAAAATAAAACAATCGAAATCCCCATTAGGGGGGAATGCTACTGCAGGGTTGTTTTACACCCCGTGGATAGAACAACCCTCAACACCGGGAACACGTTTTGTAGGTGTTCCCGTCTTCCCTCTGTTTATCTTCCTCAACCTACAGGTTTATATACAGAGAAGGCCCATTCACTCGGGTCATTTTTGCCACATTCACCCACCTTTCAGCGAATTTACTGGGATGTAGTACCTCTCTCTCCACTCTCACCTTCCTTCTGAAGTGATACTTAAAGAAGGGGATAAGTTGTTGTCCGGAGAGAAAGGTGTTTGGCCTCAGTCCTTTTAACCTCGTCCACCATAATACCTCTTTCGCCATAGCCACCAGACAGAGGAAAACCACCTCTCATTCGTTCTTAAATGAAGGCGGCGGAGTGACCCTCACGATGGACTCGGCTGACAACTGAATGCGTCCCACACGTGACAGCAGCTGTTCGACATAATTCCATAGATCGGTCACCCCTGGGCACTGAACAATTGCGTGCAGAACGGTTTCGATGTCCTGCTCGCATCTTGGATGGGTCCTTTTGGCAGAATCTCTGCCAGGGCGTCCGTGCCTGTAGATTTAGTCTCGAACTGGTAGAGCTCCTCGGTAGCACTGCCAGGCCAGAGACCTCTGGAAGTTATCCATAGGCCCTGGACGGAAAGTCCTCCCGAACAGACCGGTCAGTTCGTTCTCCTCGATGCCTAGAGTTTCCCCGAGAACGTCGTCGCACCTATCCTCCACATACAGAATGGAGGAGAGAGGGCATCCCTGGCGGATAGAACGCATGATTTGGAATGGCTCTGATAGGTAGCCATTTACCTTGACTACCGAGCAGATGCTGGTGTGCATGGCAGTGATCCAGCCTCTGAAGACGGGACCGAAGCCGGCCGCCTTGAGAACTGCTTCCAAGTATTGATGGTCGATCCTATCAAATGCCTTAGACTGATCTAAATTGATCAGAGCCCCACCGAAGCCAGGTTTACACCCTACCCTCTCTATGATGTATCGCATGAAATCGAGGTTGTCGTGTATGGACCTGATCGGGATTGCACACGTTTGGGCTTCCCCTACCAGGTTCTCGACGACAAGCGCCAGCCTTGCTGCTAACACCTGGGCCAAAATCTTTAACTCTGTGTTGAGCAGTTATGGGCCTGAAATTGCTTATCTCATCCCCCTTGTTCTCATCTTTCCTGATCAGCGTTACTACGCCTCTGCCTACAGAACTGGGAATCCTCCCGTTCTGCTGCCAGTTGCAGTAGACCGCTTCGAGGACGCCAGAGAACAAGTCTGACAAACCTATGTAAAACTCATAGGGTATACCATCTAAACCGGGTGATTTGTGTTTCCCGCAGCGGCCTAGGGCATCTTCTATTTCGCCCGCTGTGATCGGCCTTTCGCAGTTCTCTGCATCCGTGCTCGAGAGTCGCGGTACGCCGTCGAGGTAGGAGCTGAAGTCCATCACCTCGCTTTGCCCGAACAGTTGTACAAAATGCTGCTGGAAGGCCGTGCACATCTGCTTGAATTCAAGTATAATGCGTCCATCTTTGTCTTGCAAAGACCGAATTGTGGATTTGTTGCCACTTTTCGCTTCTGCCACTCGGGTCCAGCTAACAGCTTTGGCTCCCTCCTTTCTTAGAGCACGTGTTCTACTTCTAACAATACAACCTTCGTGTTTCACGTTGAAGAACTGGTCTAGTGCAGTTCTCGCCGCTAGCACGTCAGCTGTACTGCCATTTCTAAGTGCCTCTTCTATTTTCGCTAGATAGATCAGTAGTTGAGTTGTATTTAGTGGTACAACTTCTAAGAGAAGGAGAAGACAATACATGTTCCTCCAAGAATAAGATATTACGGCGGGATTCGAAAGTGACCAATAGTTTCAAACAGTGCAATTACATCCTGAAAGAATCATTTTAGCCTTCAAAAAAAAAACATACAAAAACAATATATTTTATTTATTTATATATTTATTTATTTATATCAGAATGTTCGTCGCACCGGCTGTGACTTGGACTCTAATATAGTTCCACTGTAGCAGTTGCAATGGAACTTTAGCAGTGACCAAATTTCAAACAGTGCGACGAAAAGTTTAACATTGAGAAATAAATGATAATTAAAAAATTTTTTTTTTAGAGTATAAACATCTTTATTTTTTTATTATCTGTTATACATAAATATATTATGTCAACTATATTTTACCAAGAGAAGTTATATAATAATGGGGAATATTTTATTATCTATTGTTATACTTTGGGAGGGTCATGTTGCCAATAAAAACACACGCACCTGCTGATTTTCACTTCAATTTATTATAAGTTTCGGTTGGTTGGTTGGTTCGATAACTGTAGGGTTGTTTATATATTGCAAAGCTCTTTCGTCACGCATTCTGTGACCTCCTTGGTGACAAGTTTTTTATTATGTGTTATACATAAATATATTATGCCAACTATATTTTACAAAAAGAAGTTATATAATAATTGAAATATGAAAAAGATGGATAAAAACAAAATTAAGTAATGGTAAAAGGGGGCGGGTAAAGAAAGGCAGATGTGGCTGTTTGAGAAAGAAAAGGAAAGGACTATAAATGCGATAAAAGAGAGGAAACGGAAGGAAAAAGCAAGGATTATTAGGCTACGGGAGAAAGTGAAGTTACTCGTTTGTTTTGTGTGGTGTTAGTGTTTTTCTTTTATAGATAGGTAGGTTGATATGTTAGTTGTTATGTTGGTAGGTAGGTAGGTAGGTATGTAAGTGGGTAGGTAGATAGATAGGTAGGTATGTAAGTGGGTAGGTAGGTAGGTTGGTTGTTAGGTTGGTGGGTAGGTAGGTAGGTAGGTAGGTATGTAGGTGGGTAGGTAGGTATGTACGTGGATAGGTAGGTATGTAGGTGGGTAGGTACGTAGATAGGTAGGTACGTAGATAGGTAGGTACGTAAGTGGGTAGGTAGGTAGATTAGTTGGTAGGTAGATAGGTAAGTATGTATGTGGGTAGGTAGGTAGGTAGGTAGGTAGGTAGGTAGGTAGGTAGGTAGGTAGGTTGGTAGGTACTTTCGGGTCCCAAATAATAGGGGGTTGGAACAAGCAGGGGGAGGGGACTTGGAAAATCGATAATTTTTCTAAGTTGTCTCCGTTGATTTATTTTAAAAACCAGAATTATTCGTTTACTTTACATATTGAGACCCCAAGCCATCCTATTTATTTTATAATGTATGAGATTTCTAGTAATGTACTTTTGGGTCATGTATAATGTTTTTTAATGTCTAAATAAAATTAATTATCGTAGGAATGCTAGCACTTGAAATAAAACTTCGCCTGAGATAGATTACCAAAATTTAATAAGCGGGTGGAATGGGGTGGAATAAGAGCGGGGAGGGGTGGAAAAAATCTGAAAAATTAACAAGCGGGTAGAGGATGATTATTCGAGAGTAGGTATAAAATATGATGTAAAAGACTCGCAAGAAATAGCTAATGTCACAGCAACTTTAGGTAAAGCTTTGGTTAATGGCCAAGTAGATGACGAGAGAAAATGTTGAGTATGATGAAGGTAGAGATGATAATGATGATGAAGATAATGGTGATGAAGATAATGGTGATGGTGAAGATGGTGATGATGATGATGATAAGAATGATGTAGATAGGAACGGTGAAGATAATAGTTATTATTACTATGAGGGTGGTGGTGGATTGGCAGTATCGGTAGAAGGTCGGACGCCATGCTTTGCAGCAAAGAGTTACGTCCCTTTATCATCTGAGTTCAAATCCCGCCGAGGTTAACTTTGCCTTTCATCCTTACAGGGTCGATAAAATAAAGTACCAGTAATGCACTGGGGTAGATTTAATCGACTTTCTGGCCTTGTGCCAACAGTAGAAACAATTATTACTATGAGGATAAGAATGATGACGATGGGGATGGGGATGATGCTGAAAATGATTATTATTATTATTGTTATGAGGGTGGTGGATTGGCAGTATCGGTAGAGCGCCGGACCACATGCTTTGCAACATAGAGGTATGGCCCTTTACATGCTGAGTTGAAATCTCGCCGAGGTTAGCTTTGCCTTTCATCTTTACGGGGTCGATAACATAAAGTACCAGTAATGCAATGAGGTCGATTTAATCGACTTTCCCCTCTCCCCAAATTGCTGGCCTTGTGCCTATAGTAGAAATGTTTATGAGGATAAAGATGATGACGATGGTGTTGGTGATGATGATGATGATGATGATGATGATGATGATGATGATGTTGGTGATGATGATGATGATGGTGTTGGTGATGATGGTGGTGATGATGGTGATGATGGTGATGATGATGATGGTGGTGATGATGATGATGATGATGGTGATGATGATGATGATGATGATGGTGGTGATGATGATGATGATGTTGGTGATGATTATAAGGATGAAGATTATTATCATTGTTATAACGATGACAATGATTATGATGATGATGATGGTGATGATGATTATTATTATTATTATTATTATCACCATGCTTTGAAGCGTAGAGTTACGTCCCTTTACGGTCTGAGTTCAAATCCCGCCGAGGTTAACTTTGCCTTTCATTCTTACGGGGGTCGATAAAATAAAGTACCAGTAATGTACTGGGTCTTTGCTGGCCTTGTGCCTAAAGTAGAAACAATTATTATTATTATAAGGATGAAGATTCTTACTATTATGATGACGATGACGATGATGATTATGATGATGATTACCATTATGATGACGATGATAATGATTATGATGATTATGATGATTATGATGATGATGATGATAAAAAAGATGATAATGATAAAAAGGATATGATGAAAAGGATGATGACACTGATGGCAAAGATAATGATAATGATGATAGTGATGGTGATGAAATGATGAAGATGCTATTATCATATTACAATGGTGACACGAATCTCAGAGATTTATTTAGAATCTGAGGGAGATATGGAGACCTACATTTTATTGGCTATTTTCTTCATGTTTTGAGTTCAGATTCCACCGAGGTGCATTATATATACATATATAAAGATGGTGATGATGATGGTGATGGTGATGATGGTGATGGTGATGTTGGTGATGGTGATGGTGATGTTGGTGGTGGTGATGATGGTGGTGGTGGTGGTGGTAATGATGGTGGTGGTGATGATGGTGGTGATGATGGTGGTGGTGGTGATGATGGTGGTGGTGATGATGGTGGTGATGATGGAGGTGGCGGTGATGATGGTGGTGATGGTGTTGGTGATTGTGATGTTGGTGGTGGTGATGATGGTGGTGGTGATGATGGTGATGGTGATGGGGATTGTGATGTTGGTGGTGGTGATGATGGTGGTGGTGATGGTAATGATGGTGGTGGTGATGATGGAGGTGGTGGTGATGATGGTGGTGGTGATGATGGTGGTGATGATGGAGGTGGTGGTGATGATGGTGGTGATGATGGTGGTGGTGATGATGGTGATGGGATGATGGTGATGATGGTGGTGGTGGTGATGATGGTGATGATGATGGTGATGATGGTGATGATGATGATGGTGGTGGTGATGAAGATAAGGATTATATAGATACAAATGGTGAAGATAATAATTGTTTCTACTATTGGCACAAGGCCAGCAATTACCCAGTACATTACTGGAGCCTTAGATATTCAGGAGGTATCGGAGGGTTCTTGATGTTGCCAGCAAGCATGCCTTTTGAAGTGTTCCTAAAAAGGGGCTGGACTAATGTTCTTTAAACATCCTTGAAAACTCTTCGAGATAGTACCTAGTGCCCCTATGACAATCGGGGCGACCTTGATTTCATGACAATCCCAAAACCTTTTTAATTCCCACTTTAAATCCTGGTATCGGTTAATTTTCTCCCTCTCCTTTTCTTGCACTATCGTGTCAGGCTACATCTACAATCAGGCATGATCTGTTTTTCTTGTAAAAAACCACCAGGTCAGGCCTATTTTGTTCTAATTTCTTGTCTGTCTATATCCTGAAATCCCATAGCACCTTCACCTGATCGTGTTCTATCACCGACTCTGGCTTAAGCTCATACCACTTCTCAGAATGTGGTAAATTATTTAGTTTGCATAAATGCCAGTGAATCGCCTTTCCTATCATATCATGCCTCCAACCTTTATAGTCTGGGATAGGTGTTTACACTCGGATATCATGTGAGCCACAGTCTCCTCTCACTCTCTCTCTCTCTCACTCTCTCTCTCTCTCTCCACAGATCCTACAGAGTGGGCTAGCCTCCGTCTTGTCAATATGGTGTTTCACCCACTTCGTTCTGAGGGCCTGCTGTTGTGCAGCCATTAGCATTCCTTCTGTAGCTTTTTTAAGGCCTCTTCTTTTTAACCAGCTCCATATCTGAATTCCGTTTTCTTACAAAAGGTGCTATGAAGGGATTTTTCATGAAGGTTGCTCTTCCTCCTTGTTGTTACTTCCTTTTTGGACATCCCCTGGTCTATTGTCTTCTCCTTCAGTACAACTTTGATCATTGGCTCCCTACACTCAGACACATATTTATGCAGACTGTTTTTCTCCATCTAAACATTGTCCTCTATGCTGATAAGACCTCTTCCACCTTCAGATCTCCTTAAGTAGAGTCTATCAACATCACGCCTCTTGTGGAATATGCTGTATGTAGTCATTAGCTTCCTAGTCTTTCTATCCATTTCTTTTTGTTCAGTAACATTCCATTTCAGAATTCCCGCACTGTACCTAATAATAGACACAGCTCGGGAATTTACTGCACTTATGACATTCCTACTATTTAGATGTGATTTTAGTATGTTCCTTACTCTCTTTATGTATTCAGATCTTATCAACTCCTTTATTTTATTGCTCTTGATGTCATCTGCCTCCAGAACATCCAAATATCTGTATCTCTCTTCAGTGTCAATTTCCTTCATCATCTCATCCGTTGGTATCTGGATTCCGTTGCTTCTGTTCAATTTACCCCCTCTTCATCACTAGGACTCTACACTTATTAACACCAAAAATCCATTCATATATCAGTACTGAAAATATGGACAATGTTAACAAGTACATCCAACTCCTCGCTTTTCCCAAAGAGTTTAAGATCGTCCATGAAGAGGAGGTAAGCCCTCCTCTTCCCAGCTTGTATCCTGCTCTCACTTTTCGCAATATGTGGGACAAGGGCATGAGGGTAAGAACAAACAACAAAGGGCATAAACTATCTCCTTGGAAGGTACCTCTCTTGATCTTCACTCCTCCCAAGGATTCTTCACCTGATGTTAGCTCTGTTTCCCAGGACTTCATACTTTCACATAATAGCTGTCTGATGTTGTCTGCCACCTTGAAGATCTCTAGGCTTTTGGTTATCCAAGAATGAGGTACCATGTCGAATGCCTTCTTGTAATCTATCCGTCCCATGGCAAGACCAGTATGCCTACTCTTGCAATTCCTATTACCATCTTATCAATAAGTCATTAGTACTTTGAACCACGGGACTTCTTTCGGCATCCTTTCTGTTCGCCCGGCAATAAGTTGTTTATGTGGAGGTGATAACAGATTTCCTCAGACACAATGCTTGTTAGCAGTTTCCACATTACGGAGAAGACATGTGATAGGCCTATAGTTGGTATCATCATTACCCTTGATTCGGTCTTTCCTTACAAGAACTGTGGTACCTTTTGTCAACCACTCTGGTACTTCACCCGACACCAAGCAGTCATTGAACATGGCTGTCAGTTTGGAGTGGAGGGATGTTATATTTTTTTTTTATCGAATATCCTTGCACTAAAAAAAATGAAGGTAATGTATTGTTATGGATTCGCTCCCGTACGTTTATGTGTTTTTTTTTTAATATTTAAAGATTATTATTATTATTAGAATGCTTTGCAGTATTTAGTTAAGGCCCTTTACATTCTGTGTTCAAATCCCGCCGAGGTTAGCTTTGCCTTACATCCTTACGGGGCCGATGAAATAAAGTGGGGTTGATTTAATCGACTTTCCCCTCATACAAAATTGCTGGCCTTGTGTCAGGAATCGAACCCACGACATTATGATCGTACGTCCAACACCCTTAACCAGTAGGCCACACGCCTCCACCTATTTTGTTTAGACTGTACTATATTCAAGACCACATTATACAAAGTTTTCATCTTTAAAAATGGCAATGGTGTAAATTTGAGGGAAATGTTGATGCTATTACTAGCACATCGTCCAACTACGTCGGGTTGTGATATGATGATGCTATATTATGATGTGTCAATTGTCTATTTTTGGATCTCATATGCTGGGATGTATCATAAGGATGTTTATGTTATGATGTTATATATGTTATGGTATGTCACCTATCAATGCCATAATGTTATTTCTTATGATGTGCCAGTTATCTGTTACGATATGATCTGCCTACGTCATCTGTCTACGTCATGATGCTGCCATGTCTTATGGATAGGCCATCTGCCTATCCCTATTGTGCTATTATCTTTTATGATAACCCATCTGTCTATGTTATTGTGCTATTGTATGCTATGATATGCCATCTTTCTTTATTATTAAGCTGAAAGTTATGATATATCAGATGTCTATGTTATGATGTTTCATAAGGATGCCTATGTTATGTTATAATATGACATCTGTCTACGCCATGATGTTGATGTGTCAGCTGTTTACGTCATGGTGTCTCTATGGCATAATCTATGATCTCACTTTATGGTATAATGTATTATTTCTATAGTAAGATATCTCTCTATGGTATGATGTGACTCTATGGCATAACGTCTCGATCGTGGGTGTTCATCATACCGGTGCTTATTTCGGTTTCCTCGGCGTTAAGCAACTAAAACTAACAAAATCCTCTTGGACAGGACGCTAGTCCATCTCTGGGTAAACTCCCAGCTTCTGCTGATACTCATTTTCAGCTGAGTGTACTGGGGCAACGTTAAATGAAGTGTTTTTGTCCAAGAACACAATGCACCACCCGGCCTCGTAATCGAGCCAACAACATTACGATCGTACGTCTAATACACTAACCACTAGGACAACACACTTTCATATTTAAACTTGCCTACTGTTTATACTACTTAAGATGGCGTTACTTACTACCATAAACCTTCCATAGGGTCTGTTGGAACCCAACAAGCAAAGCTGATTAAATTTGTTTGTCAGTGCGCAGTTAGATTTCAATGGCGCAGTGGATAATATACGAGTATGTGTAAAATTATCGGAATATAACTTGTGTAAAGAAAAGGACACTTGAGTTGTGTCTATCGAGTTAAATGGTGTCGTTTACAGTCTCATTTCCAGTCTCAGTTAGAAAATCATTAAATAATGATTTAATATCCTTGCAACAATAACAAGACTAACATTTCACTATCTTTTATCTTACAAAATTTTTGATGGACATTTATTTTATCTTGAAACACAAAAATACAGCATGAAATCTCAGTATAACGCATGTATGTATGTAGATGTGTGTGTGTATGTGTATGTATATATGTGTGTGTATATGTGTGTATGTATGTGTATGTATGTGTGTGTATATATAGGTGTGTGGATGTGTGTATGTATGTGTATATACATGTGTGCGTGTGTGTGTGTAATGGGTTTTTGTGGGTGTGCCCTGCTAACTACCCAGTAAAACGCCATCGGATATAAAAATATTAGGTTCGCAAACATTATTATTATTATTGTTATTAACAACATCAATAAAATAATAACAATAATGATAATAATGATGATTTCTAGTATAGGCACAAGGCCAGTAATTTGGGGGGAGGGGAAAGTCGATTAAATGGACCCCAGTGCATTACTGGTGCTTTATTTTATCGACCTCGTAAGGATGAAAGGCAAAGTTAACCTCGGCGGGATTTGAACTCAGAACGTAAAGGGCCGGTATTCTGTGCTGCAAAGCATAGCGTCCGACCCTCTACTGATACTGCTAATCCACCATAATAATTGTTTCTACGTTTGGCACAAGGCCAACAAATACCCAGTGCATTACTGGTACTTTATTTTATCGACCCCGTAAGGATGAAAGGCAAAGTTAACCTCGGCGGAATTTGAACTCAGAATGGCA
>OZ024743.1:83686134-83691134 GCA_964016885.1 Eledone cirrhosa
AAAGATATAAACGGAGAAAGAGAAATCAACGTATATTCAAACAGAGAGTGAAAGAGCGAGTAGTCTGGCTGCTTTGAACCACTCCCTATATTAGACTGTCTCTAAAGTTATAAACGGAGAAAGAGAAATCAACGTATAGACAAAGAGAGAGTGAAAGAGCAACATATAGACAAAGAGAGAGTGCTATAAACGGAGAAAGAGAAATCAACGTATAGACAAAGAGTGAGTGAAAGAGCGAGTGTGAAATGTTTTTAATTAAAGATAATTTCAATAGAATTAGTATTCTCTCTTTAATTTAATATAATTTCAATAGAATTAGTAAATTCTCTCTTTAATTTAATATAATTTCAATAGAATTAGTATAGTGTCTGTTTCACATTACTTCCCTTCCACTCCCATTACAGGGAATTCTTTTTCAGCTAGCCCTTAACTAAGTGCTGTAATTTGATATCTTCATTTCGTCTGTCCTTATTTTCCTGACCTGGACACATACGTGGACCGACATCATTCCAAGAATTGAGAACAGTAAACGGTCAAGTATGTGCCACTTATCGTGAAGCTTGCCAAGAATTAAATCTTCTTGAAAATGATGGACATTGGGACACTTCACTCGCTGATGCATCGAATACTGCTCGACCAAAGCAAATACGCACATTATTCTCAATAATATTGACAACGTGCTTCCCATCAAATCCAAAAGATCTTTGGGAAAAATATAAAGACTACATGAGTGAAGACATCCTACATCGTTTGCGTGCAACAAATCAAAATATGAATATTCAATTCACACCAAATGTGTATAATGAAGCATTGGTTTCCATTGAGGTCATATGTTTAGCAATCGCTAACAAAACATTGGTACAATTGGGAATGCCTGCGCCGAATCGATCTGTAAACGACATTTTCGATCGTGATTTGCAACGAGAAACAAACTTTGATGTCGCCGAATTGGGTACATTTGTTCAAACGAATCTTCCCAAATTGCTACCAGAACAACGCATAATATATGACCAAATTATGCAGGCAATTATAAGTCAAAGCGGCGGATTGTATTTTATAGATGCGCCCGGTGGTACAGGCAAAACTTTTCTCATTTCACTTATTTTGGCAACTATACGATCAGAAAATAATATTGCACTGGCAATCGCATCATCTGGAATTGCGGCAATTCTTTTAGATGGTGGCCGAACAGCACATTCAGCCCTGAAATTGCCATTGAATATGCAAATCGCTGAGACATCAACATGCAATATTACCAAAGATTCTGGTATAGGTAAAGTACTCCAATCATGTAAAATCATTATATGGGACTATGGCGCACAAAAAATCATTGGAAGCGCTTAATAATACGCTAAAAGATTTGAAAGGAAATGAACAGCTCTTCGGTGGCACACTCATTTTATTGTCTGGTGATTTTCGACAAACTCTACCAGTTATACCGCGATCAACACCCGCTGATGAGCTTAATGCATGTCTCAAATCATCAGTTTTATGGCGACACGTACAGAAATTAACTTTAAAAAACAATATGCGTGTACAACTACAAAATGACGCATCCGCTGAACGTTTCACAAAACAATTGCTGGATATTGGGAATGGGAAAATGGTAATCGATGATTCCACAAAATGTATCACATTGCCAACAAACTTCTGTAGAATCACGGCAACCAGAGACGAACTGATTCACAAAGTGTTCCCAAATATTGCGCAGCTTTACAAAAATCATCAGTGGCTCAGTGTACGTGCTATATTAGCAGCCAAAAACACCGATGTCAATGCCATTAATTTCAGCATTCAAAACGAAATACCAGGCGAAGCGACAACGTATAAGTCCATCGATACTGTAATGAATCAAGACGAAATTATCAATTATCCAATTGAATTCTTGAATTCACTTGATTTGCCAGGCATGCCACCGCACATTTTAACATTGAAAATTGGCGTGCCTATCATCCTTCTCCGAAACATCAATCCACCACAACTTTGCAACGGTACCAGACTTTCAGTGAAAAAGACGATGAACAATATCATCGAGGCTACAATTTTAAATGGAAAATTTAAAGGAGAAGATGTACTCTTGCCACGCATCCCAATCATTCCAACAGATACGCCATTCGATTTCAAACGTTTGCAGTTTCCGGTGCGACTCGCCTTTGCAATGACTATCAACAAAGCACAAGGACAATCGCTACAAGTGTGTGGACTAAATTTAGAAAATCCATGCTTCTCACATGGACAGCTGTATGTGGCTTGCTCACGCGTCGGTAAACCTTCTGATTTATTCGTGTACGCACCAGAAGGAAAAACAAAAAACATTGTGTATCCAAAAGCACTTCAGTAAAACAAATTAAATGTTCTTATAACGAATTTTCTTTAAATTCGTCAGTCATTCAGTCATTTAAAGATAAATGTTAAAATCTAAAAAATAGAAACTAAATTACAGAAGTTTTTAAATAACGATTAAAATGTTAATATTATTCTTTTCTAAATAAGCTTTTTAACACTGAGCGAAGCCGGGTAGCTCCGCTAGTATTTTATATAATAATAATATTAATGAGAGTAATTAGTAAGTATAGACCGTGGGTGTCATCAGAGTTCATTTAAATACCGATATAAGTCGCCCAGGAAAATAATTAGAACAGATAATATACAAAAAACACGCAAGTCGTGTAGGATATATACAAATATTGCTATTTGTATTTTCTAAAGCACAAATAATTATATATTTCTTTCAGACTACGATATTTTCAACTGTACTATTCTTAACTGTAAACTTTTATCGTGATATTTTGATGAATGATTTGTATATTATCTGCTTTAATTATTTTCCCGAGTGACTTGCATTGGTATTTAAATAAACTCTGATGACACCCACAGTCTATAGTCACCAATGGCGAATTGTTAAATAAAATGATTCGATATAACCTGGGTAGAAACAATTGTCAGTTAATAAATGCCTTAAATTCTTGGTTTGTAAACACATTGTAACTACATGTTTTATATACATATTTTATATATATTATATTTGGATTGGCAGTATCGGTAGAGGGTCGGACGCCATGCTTTCCAGCATAGTTACATCCCTTTACGATCTGAGTTCAAATCCCGCCGAGGTTGACTTTGCCTTTCATCCTTACGGGGTCGATAAAATAAAGTACCAGTAATGCACTGGGTTATTGCTGGCCTTGTGCCTAAAGTAGAAACAATTATATTATATATATATATATATATATATATATACATGTGTGTATGTGTGTGTGAGAGAGAAGGTGGAAAATATACTCCTCTGCTTGACAGGGCATATATATCTAAACTATATAGATTGCTCTATGAGTAATTAAAAAATATTAAGGGCTATGGCAATGATCTTCATCACTGAAAGGAAGAATCCAGGATATATCGATACAAATCTGTGTCTGTATACAGAAACTATCTACCTGTCTATTTATATATATATATATATATATATATATATATATATATATATATATATATATATATATATATATATATATATATTTATATATATATATCAAAATGAAAATCCGAAGGCAAGGTAAAATTCCAATCATTTAATCACGACCCATGTTTCAATAAGAGATAGATCGATTGTGAAGCCATGATCGATTATCACTGATCTCATCAGGTGAAATGGACCATTTTACACAACCAATATTGCACCTTACTATATATATATATATTATTAGAAATGTTAGCTATTGCCGTATTTTGACTAAAGAAATTAAAGAAATTATTTAGCCTGATAGTGGGGTTAAGAACCCTCAGAGAAATGGAAAAAGATGAGTATTGACGTATATGTACGTCAATACTCATCTTTTTCCATTTCTCCGAGGGTTCTTAACCCCACTATCAGGCTAAATAATTTCTTTAATTTCTTTAGTCAAAATACGGCAATAGCTAACATTTCTAATAATTTCAAATCCACTCGCTGTTTCGAAAATATTCTTACTTGATATATATATATATATATATATATATATATATATATATATATATCACGATAAATTAACGGACCCATAAACTCTCGTTATTCCCTGTTTAAAGAGCTCAGGATTCCTTTTCCTTTGAGCACATTGTTGGCAGGGAATAACGAGAGTCTATGGCTCCATTAATTTATCGTGATATTTCGCTCCCTATAACAGTCATTCCTCTCACTCTGTTTGGTTGAGGACACTTCTTTGAGTGGTTTTTGGGCTGCCCTTTCTAGCAGCTCGTCCCTCAGATGCCACTGGTTCACTGCCCTAAACACGCTGTGACATCTCTCTGCCGCGTGTAGCTGGACGGTCGCTTTAGATTCTCTTAGAGTTGTCTGGAATGTATAGTCTTACACGCGCTGATGAACCATAGGCTATTCCATTTCAGTCAACAACTTCCTGGCGAAACAGATCTCTTTAGATTTGTGCGCATGTGTTTTATAGTTATAGAGGTGCGTATATACATTTTTTTAATATTTTTAATTATTGTGTGTCTACTCTGCCTTCCATAGGTTATAGGTTCCATACTCTGGTGGTTTTCCCTGTTTTATTGATGGCGCACTATCTCTCTCTAGTGTGTTACCTTTTCAACATATTGTATATATATATATATATATATACATATATATATATATACATATATATATATATATATATATGTATACATATATGGAAAATGTTTGACCCCGACGGCAGAGCTCAAGCCGTACATATATGTATATGTATATATATATATATATGTGTGTGTGTGTGTCTGTGTGTGTGTGTGTGTGTGTGTATCTTCCACTCAGGGCCTTTTGATTGATAAAAGGCCTTGGGCGCGCTGCTGATCGATTCCGATGTCTTGTTTTAAGCGCCGAAACGTCTATTATCTGCAGTTAACAGCTGATGAAGTGTTTCTTCTCTTTTTTCGTCGTTATTACCATCTTAAACTTTGTTTACAGTAACCACACAGCCTGCTTCGTTTCTTGTAATTATATATATATATATATATATATATATATA
>OZ024743.1:83696134-83698634 GCA_964016885.1 Eledone cirrhosa
TTATAAAATAACAGAAGGCTGGACTGGTGTAAATCCTTGAAAGGTTTATTATACTATGATCATTTCAATGACCGGGTTCAGTATGAATCCGGTGACATCATCAGGTATTCGAAATATAACAAACGAATATAACATAAAATCCATGAGGCTGAAAATCAGAGACAAGAGGACGACCGATTATTTAGCAGCTTCTACCTCAGTCGGCCGCCCTCGAGTGTTGATTATTAAGTCTACATGTGACCATCTGGTGAGGGGGCGTAAGCTTATAAAGTACTACTACCTCCCCATCAAAGAGAAAAGGTCATGTCCCAATCAGGCTGACCGTGCGTGCTAGAAATTGCCGCGAAAAATGTTTTTTCCAAAGCACATATATCTTTAACAAAGGCAGATATAGTGGGCGTCTGTATGGTATAATGTGAGGACAGAAATTTCGGTTAGCAATTAGGAATGTTAAACTTATATTTAGAGTTATAGGATGAAATTAGAAAAATAAGAGAAATAAGGTTTAAGGTTTGGGTTGTGAGATTTAGTTAAAGAATTTACAAAAAGAGTCTTTTATGAAAACGTTTAAGTGTATTATAGATATTCTCGATAAGTTTTCAGGGTAGGATATAGAGTAAAGATTAAGCCCTTGTTTAGCAGTCAATAATCAGCGACGACTCCATAATATTACACCGAGATTGACCATACGGAATGACCAGTTCTATCCAGTGGTGAACCTACTAACCTAAATAAATAATGCTCCAGAACTGTCGAGTGCTTTCAGATGTAATAATGAACAGCGGTACTGACTCCAGTGTACAACTATCGCCAGCATGGAACTAACTAATCTACACACCATTCGGATTTTGGCTGCTCTATGCTTTGTCTACCGCCCACCTGGTCCACTGCTGCTTCCCTGTCGGGAATATCCAGACTCCGACAAAATTCTACTATAACCTGTATTGTATTGACTGAACTCTCTACCCTATACTTCAGGGCCTTTGTGATTCACATTGTATTCTGAGACTCGAACATACACTAGGTATCACCTGATACCATTCCATCTCTTCCATCCTCTATATCTATATGTATAACCTTGTATTATCTAACTGCTCCTTGATCTATATTGTATTTCCCGTCTTTTGATTTCTCCTATATGTTCTTATATACTTCCGTTTTACTCCATCACCACCCTAGTTATGACGGCGTTCTATTTATGTATTTTTATTTAAGCATTTTTATTTTTATTTTTGTATTCTGCTTTTTATTTATGTATTTTGCTTATTGTTCCTTTTATTTAAGTATCTATTTACTCGCTTTACTCTCATTATATACTTATTGTGCTCATTAGCACACGACACTAGAATATTACTCTCTGTACCCTTTTATCTGTTTATCTTTATTCACTCCCCCTACCCACATAAGAACCACACTACCTATACCCCGGACTAACTGGGGACTAAATATAGTCTTTTTGCGCATTTCATCGGGTTTTACCACTTTCAACCTCACATCACGGATGTGAATATATAATAATCGTTTGGTAACACGCGATGATCCGACAGATGTGACGGCTTTTCCGGCTGCGCGCCGGGCGCCCGGGTGGATAAGCCTCCCCTGAGTGCTTGGAAAAACAAATTTCCCCTTCTTTCGGTAAACGAAATTACTCGGAAAGGCTGCTTTGCACGGGGCCCGCCGCGCCGCCGATTTTGACCGCCAAATAGTACCTTTGAATTTCTAGGCTTAATCATAACTATTAGCTGTATCATGCCTCCCTCTACTGGCACGTAACTAAATCCTCCTCCTGTGTGAATTAATAGTATTCGTTTGGTATATACGATGGCCAGACGGCGATGGCGGACTTCCCGCTAACACACCCGACGCTTAAAACAGTTACATTCCTGGAGTGTTCGGAAACATTAATTTCCATTTCTTTCGCTAGACGATATCACTCGGAACGGCTGACACGTGGTTAGGAAGGACTGGCTGGGATCTGCAGTCGTCGATGATTATTGACTGCTAAACAAGGCTTAATCTCCACTCTATATCCTACCCTGAAAAACGTATCGAGAATATCTATAATACACTTAAACGTTTTCATAAAAGACTTCCTGTAAATTCTTTAACTAAATCTCACAACCCAAACCTTAAACCTTATTTCTCTTGTTTTTTCTAATTTCATCCTATAACTCTAAACATAAGTTTAACGTTCCTAATTGCTAACCGAAATTTCTGTCCTCACATTATACCATACAGACGCCCACTATATATGCCTTTAAAGATATATGTGCTTTGGAAAAAACATTTTTCGCGGCAATTTCTAGCACGCACGGTCAGCCTGGTTGTGGCATGACCTTTTCTCTTTGACGGAGAGGTAGTAGTACATTATAAGCTTATGCCCCCTCACCAGATGGTCATAAGTAGACTTAATAATCAACACTCGAGGGCGACCGACTGAGGTAGAAGCTGCTAAATAGTCGGTCGTCCTCTTGTCTCTGATTTTCAGCCCCATGGATTT
>OZ024743.1:83706134-83708634 GCA_964016885.1 Eledone cirrhosa
TTGACGAGGATTGAACCCTAGGCTAGGATCTCCATCGTCTCTAGTACCTACCGCTAGATCACAGAGACTAAGAAAATCTCATGAAAATTCATACTTATAAACCTACTTTCAAAATTTTCAAAACAAAGTGTATTTCATGGTGTATAACAAGGTGTCGTTCATGTCTTTCTTAATGTTATTGCTCCTACTTAAGGTCGACTTCTAAATCACGTGGGTGTTCCAAACAAAACTACATTCTCGTTTTGTTTCACAGCAATCTAGACTATATTTTAACCTGTAATCCATGTTTCATTTCTGCATAACCTGCAGCTTTTCTTTTAGAATCTTATGTGACTTGAAGACTCTGGGGTTTTCCGAATGATAAACGAGCAATGGCTTAATCTTGCAGTAGCCGCTCGCATTGGCACACAGAGCGAGCGTTAGCCTATCCTTCATGGGTTTGTGGTCTGGCATCCTCTTCTCCTCTGACGTTATATAAGTCCTCCTTGGCATCTTCCATAAAAGTCCTGTCTCGTCACAGTTGAAGATTTGCTGGGGGATGTATCCTTCGGCTGCTATAATTCCGGCAAAATGTTTTAGGTAATCCTCAGCTGCCTTCACATCCGCGCTCGCAGTCTCACCATGCCTGACAACGGAGTGAATGCCGCTCCTCTTTTTAAAATTCTCCAGCCAGCCCCGACTGGCTTTAAACGATCCCTCGTCCGTCGTAGTGTCTGGGGTCTGCTGCAGCAAATCAGCGTAAATAGCTCGTGCTTTCTCGCAGATTATAGTTTCGGTTACGGTATCTCCTGCGAGCTGCTTCTCCGTCAACCACAGCTTTTCTATATTTTCATGGATAGATGTCCGTTGTTTAGAAATTATTTTAACGTCCTTGGCTGGCGTTAAAGTCTTTATCGACTGCTTCTGCTTCAGTATGGTGCAGATCGTAGAAGTGCTACGTTCGTACAGCTTCGCCAAGTCGACTACACGCACACCTTGGTCATATTTTTCGATAATTTATTTCATTAATTCATTTCATCCACTTCTTCTTCTTCTTCTTCTTCTTCTTCTCAGCACTGTCCTTCGCGCTCACTTTCTTCGGACCCATGGGATGCTGGGCGGATGTTACGGCGTTCACTGTGGCGTTCGCTAGGCCAACTAGCGGTGGGGTATCTGAAGCTGGCTCGCAACCTGAATTTTAGCTCGCAACTCAAAGCAAAATATCAGCCGAGAGACGGCTCGTATATCGAAAAACTCTTTAGTTGGGACACACGTAAGTCAAGGAACCACTGTATATATATATATATATATATATATATATATATATATATATATATATATATATATATATATATATATATATAGAAATTGCTTCTACTGGACTAGAACTGTTTCATTCGAAGGAAATCATCAGGAAAGATTATTTATATATATATTTATTTAAGTATAATCAGTAATGTACAGAATAATACATTAATAAAGTACACTTGTTAAAAGAAGTAATAAAACAATCATTATCCCTTGGGTAATAAAATATTATAATAGAACGTTGTTTATGATTTTATCTGGCGTTTTCATCTTTCACGAGACTTACCAAGATATGAATTTAGTTGTTATTAAAAGTATATTCAAACCGGAACTTGATTTCGATCTGTTTGAACTCAGTGCAGAGAATACCGGAATAGTTACCACAAAGCATTCTATCCGGTGTTCTAACGAATAGTATTCAGAACACATATTTACTTGTTTAATTCATCAGATGTCAGAACAGAATATTTGAATATAAAGATTTCACAATAATTATAGTAATATGAAGGTGGTGCATTGGCAGATTATTAGAGACGTCGGATTTATTGCTTGATATTTGTTCCGTATCTAAAGTGTAAAGTCTAAAGCCTGTATCAAGCCAGGAGGCTCGTCAGGTCGGTGCTTATCTAGGTTTCGTGGCGGAAAGCGACTGAGATTAAACCCCTCCAACTGGCTGTTGCTGGTACTTATTTTCAGCTGAGTATACTGGAGCAACGTGAAATGAATGCAACACACAACCCAGTCCAGGAATCGAACCCACGACATTAGGATTGTAAATCCACCACCCTTACCACTAGGCCACGCGTGTTCCGTATCATTGAGTTTATCGCGGTCAACTTTGTCTTTCATTCTTCCGAAACAAGGAACCAGCCCAGTATTGGTAATGGTTGCTTTCACTTCAATTTATTATAAATTAAATTTATAAATTTAGGAACCAGCCAACCGGAAATTTATAAATTCCTAAATTTATAAATTTAATTTATAATAAATTGAAGTGAAAGCAACTGGTGCGTGTGTTTCTTATTGGCAACATGACCCTCCCAAAGTATAACAATATCGGTTTCAACACATGTTTTCAGATAAAGAATCTTGCTAAACAAATTCAGAAACGAAATATATATATATATATATATATATTTATATATATATATATATAACGAAGGAGTTGTTGTAAGGAATCAGATGGACCATAACGCACCAGAGTACTCAATAC
>OZ024743.1:83713634-83718634 GCA_964016885.1 Eledone cirrhosa
GCTATTGGTGTTGCTATTGTTGCTATTGGTGTTGTTGTTGTTGCTATTGGTGTTGTTGTTGTTGCTATTGGTGTTGCTGTTGTTGCTATTGGTGTTGTTGTTGTTGCTATTGGTGTTGTTGTTGTTGCTGTTGGTGTTGGTGTTGTTGTTGCTATTGGTGTTGCTGTTGTTGCTATTGGTGTTGTTGTTGTTGCTATTGGTGTTGTTGTTGTTGCTATTGGTGTTGTTGTTGCTATTGGTGTTGCTGTTGTTGCTATTGGTGTTGTTGTTGTTGCTATTGGTGTTGTTGTTGCTATTGGTGTTGCTGTTGTTGCTATTGGTGTTGTAGTTGTTGCTATTGGTGTTGTTGTTGTTGCTATTGGTGTTGTTGTTGCTATTGGTGTTGTTGTTGTTGCTATTGGTGTTGTTGTTGCTATTGGTGTTGCTATTGTTGCTATTGGTGTTGTTGTTGTTGTTATTGGTGTTGCTATTGTTGCTATTGGTGTTGTTGTTGTTGCTATTGGTGTTGTTGTTGTTATTGGTGTTGCTGTTGTTGCTATTGGTGTTGTTGTTGTTGCTATTGGTGTTGTTGTTGCTATTGGTGTTGTTGTTGTTGCTATTGGTGTTGCTGTTGTTGCTATTGGTGTTGTTGTTGTTGCTATTGGTGTTGCTGTTGTTGCTATTGATGTTGCTGTTGTTGCTATTGGTGTTGTTGTTGTTGCTATTGGTGTTGTTGTTGTTGCTATTGGTGTTGTTGTTGTTGCTATTGGTGTTGTTGTTGCTATTGGTGTTGTTGTTGTTGCTGTTGGTGTTGTTGTTGTTGTTGCTCTTGATGTTGTTGTTGCTATTGGTGTTGCTGTTGTTGCTATTGGTGTTGTTGTTGTTGCTATTGGTGTTGTTGTTGCTATTGGTGTTGTTGTTGTTGCTATTGGTGTTGTTGTTGTTGCTATTGGTGTTGCTATTGTTGCTATTGGTGTTGTTGTTGTTGCTATTGGTGTTCTTTTTGTTGCTATTGGTGTTGCTATTGTTGCTATTGTTGCTATTGGTGTTGTTGTTGCTATTGGTGTTGTTGTTGTTGCTATTGGTGTTGTTGTTGTTGTTGCTATTGGTGTTGCTATTGTTGCTATTGGTGTTGTTGTTGTTGCTATTGGTGTTGTTGTTGTTGCTATTGGTGTTGCTGTTGTTGCTATTGTTGCTATTGGTGGTGTTGTTGTTGCTATTGGTGTTGTTGTTGTTGCTATTGGTGTTGTTGTTGCTATTGGTGTTGCTGTTGTTGCTATTGGTGTTGTTGTTGTTGCTATTGGTGTTGTTGTTGTTGCTATTGGTGTTGTTGTTGCTATTGGTGTTGTTGTTGTTGCTATTGGTGTTGTTGTTGTTGCTATTGGTGTTGTTGTTGTTGCTATTGGTGTTGCTATTGTTGCTATTGGTGTTGTTGTTGTTGTTGCTATTGGTGTTGTTGTTGTTATTGGTGTTGCTGTTGTTGCTGTTGGTGTTGTTGTTGTTGCTCTTGATGTTGTTGTTGCTATTGGTGTTGTTGTTGCTATTGGTGTTGCTGTTGTTGCTATTGGTGTTGTAGTTGTTGCTATTGGTGTTGTTGTTGTTGCTATTGGTGTTGTTGTTGCTATTGGTGTTGTTGTTGTTGCTATTGGTGTTGTTGTTGCTATTGGTGTTGCTATTGTTGCTATTGGTGTTGTTGTTGTTGTTATTGGTGTTGCTATTGTTGCTATTGGTGTTGTTGTTGTTGCTATTGGTGTTGTTGTTGTTATTGGTGTTGCTGTTGTTGCTATTGGTGTTGTTGTTGTTGCTATTGGTGTTGTTGTTGCTATTGGTGTTGTTGTTGTTGCTATTGGTGTTGCTGTTGTTGCTATTGGTGTTGTTGTTGTTGCTATTGGTGTTGCTGTTGTTGCTATTGATGTTGCTGTTGTTGCTATTGGTGTTGTTGTTGTTGCTATTGGTGTTGTTGTTGTTGCTATTGGTGTTGTTGTTGTTGCTATTGGTGTTGTTGTTGCTATTGGTGTTGTTGTTGTTGCTGTTGGTGTTGTTGTTGTTGTTGCTCTTGATGTTGTTGTTGCTATTGGTGTTGCTGTTGTTGCTATTGGTGTTGTTGTTGTTGCTATTGGTGTTGTTGTTGCTATTGGTTTTGCTGTTGTTGCTATTGGTGTTGTTGTTGTTGCTATTGGTGTTGTTGTTGTTGCTATTGGTGTTGTTGTTGCTATTGGTGTTGTTGTTGTTGCTATTGGTGTTGTTGTTGTTGCTATTGGTGTTGCTATTGTTGCTATTGGTGTTGTTGTTGTTGCTATTGGTGTTCTTTTTGTTGCTATTGGTGTTGCTATTGTTGCTATTGTTGCTATTGGTGTTGTTGTTGCTATTGGTGTTGTTGTTGTTGCTATTGGTGTTGTTGTTGTTGTTGCTATTGGTGTTGCTATTGTTGCTATTGGTGTTGTTGTTGTTGCTATTGGTGTTGTTGTTGTTGCTATTGGTGTTGCTGTTGTTGCTATTGGTGGTGTTGTTGTTGCTATTGGTGTTGTTGTTGTTGCTATTGGTGTTGTTGTTGCTATTGGTGTTGCTGTTGTTGCTATTGGTGTTGTTGTTGTTGCTATTGGTGTTGTTGTTGTTGCTATTGGTGTTGTTGTTGCTATTGGTGTTGTTGTTGTTGCTATTGGTGTTGTTGTTGTTGCTATTGGTGTTGTTGTTGTTGCTATTGGTGTTGCTATTGTTGCTATTGGTGTTGTTGTTGTTGTTGCTATTGGTGTTGTTGTTGTTATTGGTGTTGCTGTTGTTGCTGTTGGTGTTGTTGTTGTTGCTCTTGATGTTGTTGTTGCTATTGGTGTTGTTGCTGCTATTGGTGTTGTTGTTGTTGCTATTGGTGTTGCTGTTCTTGCTATTGGTGTTGTTGTTGTTGCTATTGGTGTTGCTGTTGTTGCTATTGATGTTGCTGTTGTTGCTATTGGTGTTGTTGTTGTTGTTGCTATTGGTGTTGCTGTTGTTATTGGTGTTGCTGTTGTTGCTATTGGTGTTGCTGTTGTTGCTATTGGTGTTTTTGTTGTTGCTATTGGTGCTGTTGTTGTTATTGGTGTTGCTGTTGTTGCTATTGGTGTTGCTGTTGTTGCTATTGGTGTCGTTGTTGTTGTTGCTATTGGTGTTCTTGTTGTTATTGGCGTCGCTGTTGTTGCTATTGTTGTTGGTGTTGTTGCTATTGGTGTTGATATTGTTTCTTTTGGAGTTGGTGTTGTTGCTATTGATGTTGTCGTTGTTAATGGTGATGGTGTTGTTGCTATTGGTGTTGTCGTTGCTATTGGTGTTGGTGTTGTTGCTATTGCTATTGGTGTCGTTGCTAATGGTGTTGCTGTTATTGCTATTGGTGTTGGCGTTGTTGCTATTGGTGACGGTTGAAGAAGAAGAAGAAGAAGAAGAAGAAGAAGAAGAAGAAGAAGAAGAAGAAGAAGAAGAAGAAGAAGAAGAAGAAGAAGAAGAAGAAGAAGAAGAAGAAGAAGAAGAAGAAGAAGAAGAAGAAGAAGAAGAAGAAGAAGAAGAAGAAGAAGAAGAAGAAGAAGAAGAAGACATTTCTTCCAAACATATTATATGACTGTGAACGCGTTTAATCGTTCTTATTAAGGATTTTCCGTAATTCCTCATTAGTTCTTTATGGTTAGTTTGAAACAACAGTTTATCGAAGGTATGTATTTAAAAAGATAGAAATGACAGCTGTGGGACTAAAACTGATTCATTCGTTTGAAATCACCAGGGAACGCCTGTGCTGTAGAAGTCATTTCTATCTGATATTTTCCCCAATATGGCTGACTATACACACACGTGTTTTTTCTCCTAAAAATGTTTTCTCCGTTCCTTTCACTTCTCACTCCCTATCTTTCTCTGTATTTCATCTTTTATTTCTCCTTCTATCTTCTCATAAAGGACTAATGTCTGAACGTAAAGAATCTTTTTTTATTATATCAAGCGTAAACAAACATATTTCTTCCTTGCTCTGTGTTGTTTGCTTTGATGTTTCCGATTACTATTTGCATTTATATATATATATATGAAAATAAAACTCGGACCGTGTGACACCTAGCGATTTCGGTTTGTATTCGCAAGCCTTACAAGCCGAAATCGCTTGGAGTCGCGGTCTGGTTTTCGGTTTTTATCTTCCTTTATACCAACTCTACTTCTTCCCATATATAGAGTGCTACCCCAATTTGTTATCATCTCCCCGGTGCGCCACCACAGACTTTATATATATATATACACACACACATATATATATATATATATATATATATATATATATATATATATATATAGTTTTAATATAGATGAGATTCTACAGGACTAGAACTGTTTCATTCTTTAGAAATCATCAGGAATCAGATTCCTGATGATTTCTAAAGAATGAAACAGTTCTAGTCCTGTAGAATCTCATCTATATCAAAACTTTTATACTCTGCAATGTATTGAGTACCTTACTTACTGTGGTTACCTCCTCCGATTCAACCCGGAATAACGTATATATATATATAATATATATATATATATATATATATATATATATATATATATATATCACACACACACCCCTCACTCTCAAGCGTGAAACTAATATTAACATTTTGTACTGCTTCTTCGCTTCCTCGTTGATGTTTTTTTGTTTTCTGTTTCAACTATAATATATATATATATATATATATATATATATATATATATATATATATATAATATTAAACGTCTATCTCAATGAATCTGCCGAATTGCAGTGATGCAGCTGCAATCAGCTGTTCAAAGTGCACACATTTAGTTCATAGCAGATACAATATCTGTGTTTTGGTGGAGATAAAAGTAAGCATCTCAACTCCTGGACAATACCGTTTCTGTGCAACACAACTTCACAAATGCAGATATTTCATCCGCAATGTCACCAGATATTTACGTAACCGGGATATATGTATGTATATATATATATATATATATATATATATATATATATATATATATGTGTGTGTGTGTGTGTGTGTGTATATATATAC
>OZ024743.1:83721134-83731134 GCA_964016885.1 Eledone cirrhosa
ATTACAGAAAATGGAGCGCTTTTAGGCTACGGTCAGCCACACAAACCTGTAACAGATCCTGAACAAACAATGCCTGTGATTTTAAGGTTTTTTAAGTGGGGGATGCCTTGCACTCGACCAATCCCACTATCTGAGCATCGAAAACTCTACCCGAAAAGGAGAACTGGTCAACATCATCGGATGCTTCCGAAGCCGCCGGATTTTTTCAGAGTTTCCCTCTCTTAGAAAGGTGTTGTGACCACAACTAGGGTCCTTTCAGTACCAGGCGAGAAAAAAAAGTACTATTTGGATAGCCGTTGACTCTGCTGAGTTCCTCCGCCCTTTGCCGGATCTTGTATTTCATCCCGCAGGGTGTCAAAATATCACCCTCCTCACCATGCAAGCTTGGTGGTCTTGCCCGTTTAGTCGCCGACGACTCGACCATGAGACAGGTTGTACTGGGTTACATGTTACCAGTAGCACTCGGGAACGACCTGACACATATATAGATAGATAGATAGATAGATAGATAGATAGATAGATAGATAGATAGATAGATAGATATGTTTCTTTATTAGCCATAGGGGCACAAAACAAGGGGACAAATACAAAGGGGGAAGTTTACATACAATAAAAAACGTGTAAAATGTTATCACAAATGTAATTTAAAAAGTTAGTCGATTTTCCCCAATAGGGGGAGGCAGTTTATATGGGTAACACATACCTCCGAAAAAATGTGCAACCCTCATCTCCAGGAGTACGAAGAGTTTGTACTCCTTTCCTCTCCTCGTCCTTTTCCTCAACCTACAGGCTGATATAGAGAGAAGGCCCATTCTCGCCACTTTCACCCAACTTTCATAAAACTTGCTGGGGTACAGCACCTCTCTCTCCATCCTGATTCTTCTTCCAAAGTGGTATTTGAAAAAAAGAATCAGTTGTTGGCCGGAGAGAAAGGTGTCTGACCTCAGCCCTTTCAACCTTGTCCACCATACAACCTCTTTCGCCATAGCTATCACACAAAGGAAAACCGCCTCTCCTTCGCTTTTGAAGGAGGGTGGCGGTTTGATCATGACAATGGACTCGGTGATCAACCGGATTGGTCCCACCCGCGACAATAGTCGTTCTACATAGCCCCACAGGTCAGTGACGCCCGGGCAGTGTATGAATGCGTGCGCGACGGTTTCTTCGTCTCGCACGCACCTCGGACAGATCTTTTTTGCAGGGTCCCTGCCTGGGCGCCCATGTCTGTAGAGCTTTCCCGAACTGGTAGAGCTCCTCGGTAGCACTGCCAGGCCAGGGATGTTTGGAAGTTGTCCATCGGTCCCGGGCGGAAGGTCCTACCGAACAGACTGGCCAGTTCATCTTCCTCTACGCCTAGAGTTTCACTGAGCGCGTCGTCGCACTTGCTGCGGATCAACCCTCTATAGAATGACGAAGTGGAGTCTCCACTGATCCCCGGGTCCGCCTGCCAGAGGGCTGTGAGCACCTGAGCACATTCGATGTGCCAGTCGCCCATTTTCCTCGGTCTTTGCTTGACCCAGGACTGCAGCTCGGTCAGCGAGACGAGTCGTGGGAAGGCTCGCCTCACGAACGGGGCCCACACCGGTTGTCCGGTGAGGAATACGTAGAGATGCCGTAGCCTGAGCGCGTGTTTTCGCATCGTCAACCACGGCATCCCCAGCCCTCCGTTAGAAGGGTGTTGGCAGCAGATGGATCTTCTCACCAAAGGAGCCCGCCTCTTCCAAAGGAATCCGAAGAGCGCGCGCTCCATTTTGGCGAGCGTTTTGGCTGGACAAGGCACGATGGTCAAGCGGTAGTAGATGGCGGACGCTATAAAAGTGTTCGCCACCTCCGCTCGACCTTTCAAGGATAGTTTGCACTCGGCCCACTTCTGGGTGAGTGCAAACACCTTGGCCGTCACTTCGTTCCAGTTCTTCTCCACCTGGAGGTCCGGACCAAACCAGACCCCGAGCAGCTTTACCGGTCCTTCCGTCAAGCGTCTGACGACGCCATCGGAAGGCATCGGTTTGCCTCTCCACGATCCGAGTTGCAAACCGATGGACTTGTCCCGGTTCAGCTTCGCTCCTGTGAAACTTTCGTATTCCTTCAGTAAGGTGCCGACTTCCTCGATTTGCGAGGCGCTCGACACCATTACTGTCATGTCGTCGGCGTAGGCTGACGCCGCTTTCCGCAGTCCCGGTTCCAGAGGGATGCCCTGCAATAGCTCCAACTTCCGCAGTAGTGGCTCGAGAGTCAGTACGTACAGAAGGGAGGAGAGAGGGCATCCCTGGCGAATGGATCGCGTAATATGGAACGGCTCCGAGAGGTAGCCGTTCACCTTGACCCTTGAGCAGATGTTGGCGCTGTGTATTGCAGCTATCCAGCCCCTGAACACGGGTCCGAAGCCTACCGCCTCGAGAACCGCATCCAGGTAACGAGGGTCAACCCTATCGAAAGCCTTAGACTGATCCAAGTTGATCAGGGCCCCCACCGAAACCGGGTTTACACCCAACCCTCTCTACGATGTATCGCATAAAGAACAGCTGAGATGTTTGAACACGCAAAACATATCTGAAGACCCTTCGAATGCAGAGTCGGGTTCGATCTGTTACAGGTCTTGCCTCAAGCTGATCGACGGAGAAACATGTGTAATATGTTAATAAATTGTGCTCTGATGCAACACTGATTCCTCGTTCTTTATTATATATATATATATATATATATATATATATATAGTGACGAAACATAAGTCAATTGCATGAACTCATAATCCTTTATTTACTGCTATATATATTTCGATGATAGCCATTGAATGGCTATGACCTCATCAGACAGTTAGTCAGTTCTTAGATATGCCAGCTCGGTGTTTATAGTGTTGATGGTATCAGAGCCTTGGGACATATGAGCTTGTTAGGAATAAATTAATGTTGTCAGCAGGAATAGTCTTGATTCTCATTGGTCAGTTTGTAGATGGTAGTAGGGTTGGTATTTGACCTCATATATATATATATATATATACATATATATATATATATATATATATATATATATATATATATATATATATATATATATATATATATATATATATATATATATATATATATATATATATATGGAAAACGATGAATCAGTGATTCATCGGAACACAATTTAATAGGTATTACAATTGTTTCTCCGGCGAACAGCTCGAGGTGCGATCTGTTTGTGGATCGAACCTGACTCTGGATTCGCAAGTTCCTCAGATACGTCTAGTGATTTCGAAGCAATCTGAAGAACTTTCTAAAATCTTAAGAACTTTCGAATCCAGAGTCAGGTTCGATCCACAAACAGATCGCACCTCGAGGTGTTCGCCGGAGAAACAATTGTAATACGCAATAAATTGTGTTCCGATGCATCACAGATTCTTCGTTTTCCATATTATCATACTCTGCTCCGAAGGAGCATAGAGTGCTCAACTGGCATACCGCCTATGGACGCATCCAACTAACCTTACTACATATATATATATATATATTCATTAGTTAACAAAACAAGACCACAAATTTCACAAGGAAGACATTATTTAAAGATTGTCAACATAGTTGTAGTTTAATGTAAGGAATGTAAGGAATAATAATAAATAATGTCCGTTTACAATTGTTTCGCTACTTCATATAATGTTTCTGGATCAAATAATTATAGATCATTATTGATCTGGTTCAGATGAAGATAATTAACTTAGGTAAAAATGGAGCAGTTCATCGGAACTTCAAAAGAGATAATGAAAATATTGATAAGGAATATAAATTAAGGTAAAGAAAGATGGTTACATGAATGTAATGTTCCATATATTGGTATTTCACTATGGTATCCTGGGTCTATCTATTGTCTGCCATAGGCGAGCAATATTCTTCTGTCTAGGCTGCATTATGCGAGATCTGCCTATGGGTAACAAGATGGCCGCCAAATTAGAGGCTGGTTTCAGAGGAAGTAACTCCTCGAGAAATTAGAAATTGTAGGTGGTTTATAGTAAAGAAGTGCTAATGAGTTTAAGTGAGAGACAATGTAAGGGAGGTAACTTATAATTATCTAAGGGTTAATTATCTAAGTTAAATGTTAGCTATAAGTAAAAGTGGGATTAGATGACTATGCTGGGTCAAATATTCTGTTGGCGAAGGAATTTGCCCTTCGATGTTGACAGCTAATAGTTACCTCCGTTCTATCATTAATCGGTAGAAGCCGTGATAGAGTTATGTAATAGGCTTCGGTAAGACAGAGATCACAAGAGTTTCTTCGTCCATTGAACGATTGGGCTCTAATCAAGATATCCCATGTTAGTGAGTGTTCAATGTTGGTTAATTTAAGGTTTTTAATGAGCCTAGCTAGAGATGTTGAACATCTATTGCTAGGGTCCCGGAAGGAAAATGAGTGCGCGTTATAGCGTACCTTAAAATGGTTAGAGGTAGAGCCAATATAGGAGCCAGTATGTGATGCCGTTTTAACTGTGCACCTATAAACTATATTGGGTGTAAGGCATTGTCCGTTTAGTGGGCATGCATTAGGGTAACGGCAGTTGCAGTTACTGCTGCGGTTAGTGAGGGTAGGGCTGTTTAAACTATGCGATTGGTGCGTGCTAGAAGGATTAGATGGGGGAGGTATGCTACTAGAGTAAGTATTGGTGTAGTGGTGTGGTGTATTTGAGAGGGGGGGGTACAATGGTGTGGGAGTTATAGTGTCTTAGTTTATGATGGTTACTGAATGCGATGTGGCTAGCTAGGTTAGGTGTTGTGGAGAATGAGATTTTAATGTTGTTTTTATTAAAGAGTTTGTAATATCTATGGTTGGGGGGGGGGGTTAGATAGGATAGAGAAGAAGCGTTTAGGGATATTAGTAGCTAAGTTAGATGAGAATGGGGGGGTTAAGCCAGGTGATATTTCTAGGCCTATTCCTTCTAGGGGTTCTAGTGGAGTTGGCAGGGGCCTTCATAGGGTTATTATTACTTGGCCATTTGTTATTTGTCATCCCAGTGCTCATTCCTATTCTAGAGTTGATTTTGAGTCTGCTTCTGGGAGTGGGAAGTAGACCTCTGCTACCATTAAGGTTCCGTGTAAAAGTGCTGTTACTGCTAAAATTCCGGCGTATCTGGCTATATGCTAAAGTATTTCTAGTTCTAGTGTTAAGTTTATTATGGTTGTGGTGAAGTGCTGTGTTATGGCATTTAGGTATGTAGTAAATGGACTGTTCATAACCAGATTCAGAAAGGGCCTTATTATAATATGCCGCATGGTTTATAAATATCTCCTCATTTGCGGATAGCATGGAGATCCTATACGAGATAGATTTGATGACTGCTCTGATGACTGCCGGTGGGTGGTTAGAGTATGGGCTAATATATGTAAGTATTTCACCTGGTTTATGATAAGGGTAATATAAGTTATTGTTAATATCTAGGATAACGTCCAGGCAGTTTGCTACCTTATGGTTCGGCTCGATGGTGATAGAGAGACCGTTATTTTTAAAAAATCTATGTAATTATTTTTTTAACAAGTCAATGACTCGATTAGTGCAATTGTGGACTGCAAATAGGGCGTCGTCCCTGTATATTCCGCCTTGCAAGGGTTGGATTTCAGCTCTGATATTATGTAATAGGTAGATTCCAACTAAATCGGTGATTTGCGCAGAGTCGCTTGAGCCCATAGTGATGTCGAAGTTGTCTGTTCTGTCCTTTCTAGTCCAGAATGAACCGTTGAATTCAATGATGGTCTGCCTAGCCATAAGTATGATGTCAATCTCGTTATTGGTTATGTCAGAGTTGGTGCTGGCTAGGGTTAATGCTTTGTTAAGCAGTGCCGGGGTTATTGAAGCGTAGTAGCTGTCAATGTCAAATTGGAGGAACCTCATAGATTCCTTGGACCTTAGATCGGAGAACCATCTGATAACTTGGCCGGTGTTGGACCACAGTTTGTAGGTGATATCATCTCGTAGCCCAGGGATGATCCTATCGAGGATGTTCTTACTGATACGACCCAAGTCAGATGTGGTTGGGCTTATAAGCCTAATAGGTGGGTTCTCAATAAAGTTTGGTTTGTGATCCTTGAGAGAAAACCTAGGGGTTGTAGGTACATAAGGGTTGGTACATCTATCCAGATGCAAGTCCTTAACCAGCACCTGGGCTTTTCGGTTAAGTAAGTTTACACTAGAGGGTATAGTTTTTTTATGGTTTTAATTAAGTTCCTTATGAAGGAAAGAGTTGTAAGTTTCATTAAACTACAACTATGTTGATAATCTTTAAATAATGTCTTCCTTGTAAAATTTGTGGTCTTGTTTTGCTTAACTAATGAATATTTCCAGCTCTGTGTACCTAACCTCTGCATGAACCCAGCCATCTAGCTGCCTTCCACTGCATATCGCACATTGAGCACATGCTTTTACGCTTTTGGCTTCTAACTAATTCACCAATCTCTCTTCTCCTCTCCTATCTCCATCTCTCTCTTTAAGACTGGTTTACTCTTGAACTGTGTATATATATATATATGTATATGTATATGTATGTGTGTATATATATATATATGTATATATATATATATATATATATATATATATATATATATATATATATATATATATATATATATATATATTTATATATATATATATATATATATATATATTTATATATATATTTATATATATATTTATATATATATTTATATATATATATTTATATATATATATATATATATATATATATATATATATATATATATATATATATATATATATATATATATATATATATATATATATATATATAACGGGGGAGTTGTGGTAAGGAACCAGATGGACCATAACGCACCAGAGTACTCAATACTTAGGGTAGTAGAGTGGGTAACAGGAGAGAGTATGACCCCGACGGCAGAGCTCAAGCCGTTTAGACGGCTATTTCTGGACTAAAATAGTCCAGAAATAGCCGTCGAACGGCTTGAGCTCTGCCATCGGGGTCATACTCTCTCATATATATATATATATATATATATATATATATATATTTAATATAGAAATAATTCTACAGGACTAGAACTGTTTCAATCGGAAGAATTCCTGATGATTTCTTCCGAATGAAACAGTTCTGTAGAAGCCATTTCTATATTAAATATTTATACTCTGCTGTGTATTGAGTACCTTACTTACTGTGGTTACCCCCGATTGAACCCTGATAAACATATCTATATATTGCAAAGACGTAAGGCAGTTGTATAGCAACTGCCATACGTGTTCTCTTTAGACAAAAATCCAAATGAGGTGTAAATATCCATTGATATGTTACCGGTCTTACGTGTTATTCCCTTCACCGACCAGTAAGCATAACGTATGACGGGTAACATATCAATTGATATTTACATCTCGTTTGGATTTTTGTCTGAAGAGAACACGTATGGCAGTTGTTATACAACTGCCTTGCGTGTTTGAAATACGTATAACAAAATAAATCGGGATGTACAAATAAAACCGTCTTTCTTGTTTATTATATATATATATATATATATACAAATATAATTCAGCGACAATCATATTTCGGCCGGCAGAAAAAGCAAAACGAAACGCAAAGTCGTAGAAATACTGGCAAGCGCTCAATAGTTAAAAAAAACTAGAGCTAAACAATAAGTTAAAACGCCATACAAACTGAAAAAGTGGTTAAGAAGGCATTAACCACCTAAGCCAAAATAATATTATAATAATATAACCTAAGCCAATATAATATAATATGATAATATAATATAATATAATTATTTCTACTTTTGGCACAAGGCCGACAATTATCCCAGTGCAATACTGGTACTTTATTTTATCGATAATATAATATAATATAATATAATATAATATAATATAATATAATATATATATATATATATATATATATATATATATATATATATATATATATATATTATATTATATTATATTATATTATATTATATTATATTATATTATATTATACTAGCAGTAAAGCCCGGCGTTGCTCGGGGTCGCTCAGTAGCTGTGTTAAAGTTACAATGTTAAGTTTCTTTTTTGGCTTAAAAACTGTAGTGTCTACTGTGCAGACTTGCATGTGGTGTTTCTGATTAATATTCCCTCAACCAACAATATGCCTTATGAAGTTAAGAAAACATAACGATAACCCGAATGTTATAACAAAAGAGGATGCTGGGGATAAAAACTGCACTGGTTATTTATTAACAAAGATCGAAAATGTAAACACTGCAACGCAGAGAAAAACATTAGCGTAACCAAATTATCAGTTATGTCTGTCTGCACGCCTATATCACCTCTCTGCACGACTGTCTGTCTGCACGCCTGAAATATTTGCTTGTTTTACGTAGTCTTTAAATAGACTTGTTTTCAAGTAAAAATATTGTTTTAAAATGCTTTTAAATGGAAATGAAGCAAAACGGAAGCTTAGTGTTCGAATGTTCGTGTATTGTGTTAATGTCATTTTAAACGCTGAGAAAGCCAGCGTAATTTTTTACGTAAGACGCTCAATGTAAACAGAACAAAGGGAAATAACTGATAACTTACGCTCAAAAATCGATACATTATATTCGATTTCGTCACATAGGGTGGGTCAATTTGAAATATTTTTTTTCCGATGTCTTCGCTAGGGCTCAATGTACAAGTATAGCAATTTCGGTGCAATTCCGTGAGAGATTCTAAGAGGAGATGTGTGCCAAAAATCGATAGACAGACAGACAACCACAGTTTTATATATATAGATTATATTATATTATATTGGGATTAAAGGCGTATTAAACTAGTAAGACCATTATTCAGCAGTGTAATCGAAACTTGGGATTAGAGTGTGGCTATATTAGAAAGAGTCGGGGCCAATTCCAGACACAGGGTCTGGATTTGGCTGTCGAAACGGCAAGAGCTCAACCGTCGAGCCCAGAATCCTTCTAAATTATATATATATATATATATATATAATAATAAGGGTTGACGGACCCAGCATATTTATTGATGCCAGTACTGGTTGTATCTCACCGCACTCAATGGGCAATGTAAGATACATTACCAGTGTATACACATAGTTATTTGCCTCAACATAACATACGTAAAACGGGTGCCTATAAGGTTCCCGGACTCGGATATATATATATATATATATATATATATATATATATATATATATATATATATATATATATATATATATACGTTTATAATTAGAATTTACCTTCGACATAGCTGTATACAAATATGTATGTGTATTTCGTATATCTAAATATATACAGTATATATAATAAATAACAATTTAGAAAGCTTCAGCTATGAATAGAAAACTGAGCGGAGTCCAGCAGAAGCAAGGGTGATAACTGTCGATGCATTTTGAACTACTGCTGAACTTTGAAACAGTCGAAAATATATACATTCCATATATCGTTAGATATACATATTTGTGTACAGCTATGTCGAAGCTAAATTCTAATTCTATTTCAAGTTAAGTCAACTTATACAGCTTCTTATGCAAATGAAGCTAATCAGCTCATTACACAGGCAAAAAACTATATATTTTCGCCAGTCTCAAAGGAAGATATTACTATCCGGCCTTCTGTTCTCATTGAAATACACACACACATATGTATATATATATATATAATATATATATATATATTTCGTTGACAAATATATCAATATGCCCAGACATGTAGATATATTGCCCTTGGTATGATAGTGTGGTTTTAGCTCAATGTAGGATAACTAGTATACTACAGAGCCGTTATAGTTATAGGAACTGGAACATATCGATGTGGTTCGTAGGGTGCGGATATGATAAGGAGAATCGACCTGTTACAAGGCGATATAATTGGAGTACACTATCCCTCATATGGACAATCATACATGTAAGGCTGCATTACTGCTAACCAACTATTCTTTTCACAGACACATGCTTGCAAACTCTCTTGATCTGCCTGTACACCCTCTTTCTGCACTACTTGTGCTTTGATGCATCTATGCTTTGCTTTGTCTTATATATTTT
>OZ024743.1:83738634-83758634 GCA_964016885.1 Eledone cirrhosa
ATCGTAATGCAGACAGCAAGACATAGCTTTCCTTCTCCTCTTCCAGCGTCTCTCTGTCTCCCTCTCGCTATCCCCCTCTTGTAGTCTGTCTCGTTCTTTCACTCTCACTCTCTCTACGCGTCGGACAGACAGACAGAGAAATTGCTGGTTATATATTATAAGGAGACTAGCAGAAAACCACCCGGTGGGCGTTTTTCTGCTAGCAAAACTAGTGTATATACTGATATTATGAGATTTGGATGAGAAATGTTTTCGGCACCACATGTTCACCGTCTCTCGATGTGTCTTTTATGCATGTATAAATATATATGTTATCTATACGGTGAAATCTTTGAAATAAATATATGTTAAAACGAAAAAGGAGAAAATAAATAACTGGCGGTTAGAAAAAAATATTCCTATGAAATTTTAATCATACCATTAGGTGTGAATAAGGAAATATTTTTTTATTGTCAAAACAAATGTTCAAAAGTTAAACTTCAATTTTTTGAATTATTTCCAATTTTTTCATGAAATTGAACACTGGACATTGGCTGCTGGAAATGGAAATTAAATCGTATTTAATTGTATTTAAATTTCTAACCTTATTTTATTATTTATATTTTTTCAATAAGAAATAAAAAAAACAAAAAAAAATTGAAGAAAAACATTGAACAAATCAAACGTAGGTTATGGAACTGTGCAATCTGATTAATAAATTACCTCATCAGCAGCAGCCTTCTTCAAATGGTCCTTATTATCAGCAGCAACAACCACAAATTCAATGACAACCTTCTTCAAACCACAAATTCAATGGCTACCTTCTTCGCATGGTGTCAAGTCAGAACCGCCTCGAACTGGTTACTTCTGGCTTGTGCAAGGTGTCTCTATAGCAACCAGCGATTCCCTCGGCCTCAGTGACCAAAGTCAGTGGAGAGGGGAAGGTAATATTTCTGTAGCACGTGTTTTAGCGTCTATTCACTCTCTCTCTCTCCCTCTCTCCCTCCCGCTATCCCCCTCTCGTAGTCTGTCTCTTTCTTTCACTCTCACTCCCTCTCTCTCTACGCACGTGTTTCCACTGTCGGACAGACAGACAGAAAAATTGCTGGTTATATATATAAGTAGATAACTGCGGTTTTATAAAATGTAAACAAAACGTTCAACGGATTATTGGTTAATTCCAATGATTCCCAGGAGGATGAAACATGTAAATTAAATTATTATATAAATAACAGTGTTGGGTAGCATATTTTAATTTATATATATATATATATAAATTAAAATATGCTACCCAACACTGTTATTTATATAATAATTTAATTTACATGTTTCATAATTAACGGAGTCATATACTCTCGTCACTCCCTGGCGGCCCGTCCCTCAGATACCACTGGTTCACTGCCCTAAACACGCTGTGACATCTCTCTGCCGCGTGTAGCTGGACGGTCGCTTTAGATTCTCTTAGAGTTGTCTGGAATGTATAGTCTTACTCGCGCTGATGAACCATAGGCTATTCCATTTCAGTCAACAAATTCCTGACGAAACAGATCTCTTTAGATTTGTGCGCGTGTGTTTTATAGTTAGAGTGGTTCGTATATACATTTTAATTTATATTTTTAATTATTGTGTGTCTACCCTGCATTCCATAGATTATAGAATCCATACTCTGGTGGTTTTCTCTCTTTTATTGACTGCGCACTATCTCTCTCTAGTGTGTTACCTTTTCAACATATTGTATATATATATATATGAAACTACTTTGCATTTTCTTATTCTATATATACAGTGCATCTTCGCTTATCCGGATGTCGCTTTTCCGAAATTCGATTTACTGGACGGCTATTTCTATACTACCTCCGGATGAGCAGGACTTGATTTCGGCAGACGGGCAGATTTGGGCAGCAGTTCTTCCGGCGAACGTTACGTCACTTATTCAGCCAATGGACCAGGGAGTTTTGGAGACACTAAAGTGGATTTACAGAAAATAATTGCTGCGGGATTTGATCGGAAAAGGGGACACGGGAATGATTCCATTTTTTCGTGCGATAAACATGAAGGAGGTGGTTGACCGTTCAGCTGTTGCGTGGAAATGGTAGTGGGAAATGGTAGCGGAACGACGAGCTTCGGCGCGAAAACAATCTTCTATTTATTAATTTTTATAAAAGTACTAACTTTTTATGGTTTGACTCAATTCAGTTTTACCAAGTTTTTAGTTATTCTTATGTCTGTTTAATTAATTTTCTTATAAATTCTAGCTGTTCTTTTGTTATTCTAATAAACTTTCTTTATTTAGCATTTGTCTTTTATTTTAACTAAAAGAAGCCAAAACATTAGAAACCACGAGCATTATGTAACAATGGGATTTTAGAATTCACTTATCCGGATCTTTTTCTAGCTGTTTGGTTTTGACCGTCCGGATAAGCGAAGATTCACTGCGTGCGTGCGTGAATTTCGAATATCTTAAGAAATAGTTTTAGGAAGCCGTAGCTATGCAAACACCGGGGGACTAACGACCTCTGGTGGTGTCCAGTAGAAGCAATGGGCACATCCGTCTATGCATTTCAGGCGTGACTGGCCTTCGTGAGGACGGTAGCTCCCACCGCTTGCTACTGCTGGACTTGAAAACAGTCGAAAATATATAGTTTTCTCGTCTGTGTAAATGAGGTGATTAATCTCATTTGCATATCAAGTTGCATAAGTTGGCTCAACTTATAATAGAAAAGAAATAAGATTTCGCTTCAAGCATAGCTTTATACAATATATATATATATATATATATATATATATATATATATATATATAGAGAGAGAGAGAGAGAGAGAGAGAGAGAGAGAGAGAGAGCGAGAGAGAGGTATACATCCATATATAGGTGTGTGTCTGTATGTATATATGTATATGTATGTACGCATATACATACATTTCTTTCAGTATATGCAGAAAGAAATGTAAGCCCTAGAGAGAGCTAAACGCCATGTTCGTGCCACCCGTGTAAGAAAAAGATCAAGAAATGGTAATTCACGAAACCGAGACGAAACCATTTCCACTACTGTGCATGCTTTCTTCTCCCTGTCCCATATCATTATGCCTGGTCTGTTGTGTTTGCATTTTATTGGGGTTTTGACTCGAACATTCCACCAAAACTCTTTCAGATTATGTATGTATATGTCTTCCACATTGATGTAACTTTTAATGTGTTTATTGTCGGGGCTATCTTTTCTACGGATTGCATTGTACAGTGTTTTAGCCACTACATCATGCCTCATAGGTAGATAGTACCGTGATGACATCTTTGGACAGCTGCTTATGACATGGGTGACATCTTCGATGTTAATTCTGTAGAGTCTGCATTTGTTGTCACATCTAGGTGTTTTGCCTGCATCCCTATCACTTTTGTGAATCAGGTATTTCGTGTTGATTTCCTGTTCTTGGATTGCAAAAGTGTATCCTTCAAAGTGGTAGACAATATAGCGGTTGTTCGTCCAAGATAGACTACTTAGCTTATCTATATTACTCTCCCTCTGGAGCTTCCTGGCAACGTATCCATGCATGATTTTTTGATGATAAGCATGCAGTTTTTCATCCATGGATTCGCTGCGATATTGCTGGATAATTTCCCTGGGTGTGAGCTTTTGATTATCATGCAGGGAGTATCTTTCAAGGAGTTCCTTCCCAACTTTCATGATCTTATCTGTCTCATGAGACAGACTTGCTCAGTAGATAGGCTCCTATGCTTCGAGGTTCGTAGATGTTGTCGGTGGGATATGATGTGACATTCAAATGCTGTCTGGACTGATGTTAGGCCTCTGCCTCCCTGCTTACGTTTCAAGTAAAGGCGGTCTATGTCACAGTTGATGTGAAAGTTTCCGGTGTTATTTAGTATTTTTCGAGTTCCAACATCAACTGCTCGAATTCCGTCTATCGTCCAATTGAGTATTCCAAACGTTGGTGTTAGGACAGGCACAGCAAACACATTGTGAGCCATTGTTTTATTGTGCGCAGAGAGTTCCGATGGCCATATTTTTCTTAATCGGGTGTAATATTCTCTGATTACGCGTTCCTTATTACAAATGTTATTATAGAATATGTTCTCAACTATTCCCAGGTATCTGTAGCAGTCGTCGTCAGATATCGGTGAAACAGTTAGGCCATTCATAAAAATGTTGCTAGATTGGGTTGTGGTTTTTCCCCGCTTTACAATCATATATGAACACTTATCTTGGCCAAACTCCATTCCTATATACTTTGAGAATGTTGTAACCAGATCAAGATTTTTCTTTCCAGTTATGTTCTTGGCATAGAGTTTCTAGTCATCCACGAAGAAAATATGGGTTAAATTCGTATTGCTGTCCTCCTGTGAGCCAATGATGTATCCTTCACATTTCTTGAGCAGAAAGGACAAGGGGTTTAATGTGTGTGTGTATGTATGTATGTATGTATGCATGCATGTATGTATTTATTTATGTATGTATTATGTATGTATGTATGTATGTATTATGTATGTACGTATGTATTATGTATGTATGTGTCATGTCGCTTTTCAGAGCTACTGGTAACATGTAACCCAGTACAATCTGTGCATAATCGAGTCGTCGGCGACTAAACCGGCAAACCCTACCAAGCTTGCTTGGTGAAGAGGGTGATTTTGGATTCCCTGTGGGATGAAAAACAAAATCCCTCAAAGGGCAGAGGAACTCAGAGGAGTCAACGGCCATCCAATAAAGACTCCTAGTCTTCATTAAGACATCTCTCTAGGAGAAAGTCACTCTGATATAAAACCTGCGACTTCGCATCCAATGATGTAGGACAGTTCTTCTTTTTGAGTAAATGTATTCGATGTTCAGTGAGTGGGATTGGCCCCGTGCAAAGCCTTTCCTCACTTAAAAAAGCTTCAAGCACCGGCAACGTTTAATGTGTGACATTTTTTGGGATGCATGGTATTGCTGGCCATGGGCAAGTCCTTATCAGGACTAAAAAGCCACCTCCGTGATGATCATGCTTAAGTTTCAAGCGATAACAATATTCGAAATCGAGCTGCAGCGATCATGTATGTATATATGTATGTATGTATGTATGTATGTATGTATGTATGTATGTATGTATGTATGTATGTATGTATGTATGTATGTATGTATGTATGTATGTATGTATTATGTCAGGTCACCAGTTGGTGCTACTGGTAACATGTATCCCAGTACAACCTGTCTCATGGTCGGGTCGTTGGCGACTAAACTGGCAACCCCACCAAGGTTTCTTAGTGAGGAGGGTGACTTTGGACATCCTGCAGGACTAAAAACAAAACCTGTCAAAGGGCAAAGGAGCTCTTAAGAGTCAATGGCCATCCAAAATCACCGGGAGAGATGACCCCTTAGCCTTTGTCAAGGCAGAATTCTAGGAGAGGGAAAACTCTGATATAATACCTGCAACCCTGATGGTATCCAGTGATGCTGACTTGTTCTTCTTTTTGGTAAATATCATCTTGGTTAAGAGAGTGGGACTGGCATTGTGCAGTACCTTTGCTCACTATAAAAGCTTCACGGCACAGGCATTGCTTTATATCTGGAGATCTCTCTGCACTTGTCGTCTCATGGTACCATGGGCCCAGCACTATGTGTCAATAATTGTCACAAGTGTAGTCTTTGTACCAGAGTTTTGAAGTCGCTGGCTGGACTAAAAAGTCACACTCGTTCAGCGCATCGGTAGGGTTCTCCTACATGGATATAAAGTAGTGGCCGTACTCGAAAACGAGTTGGCAGCCACCATGTATGTATGTATGTATATGCTTGTATGTATATATATATACATGTATGTATGTATGTATGTATGTATGTATGTATGTATACATATGTATGTATGTATGTTTGAATGTATGTACGTATGTTTCTCTTTTGACCGGCCACCTTCCTGGTGGCAAGGTTGTAAAAGAAAAGAAATTGTCACCTTGAATCACAAGAATGTTTCACAAATTTTGAAGGTGCCAGCTATAGCAGCCATTTGTAGTCTATGAATTAGGGAGCTGCGCTCTTTGTCCACAAATCCAAGTTTAGTTATACTTTGGCCCTAGCTGGTTGGTATATAACCTATAGCTCCAATAATGATGGGTATGAAACTGAAGTTGTATCTTGGATACTGGATCTGCAGACTCCTCATCAATGGTCCGTAGATGTCCTCCTTCTCTTGTATTCTTCTTACAACATTGACATCAAGTGGGCAGCTGATCTCTACAACAGAGCACGTTTTCAATGTGTGGTCCCAAACTACAATATCAGACCAGTTGTGCTTTAATTTGGTGGCAGTTTTTATTTTCAGGTTCCACCAGTATTCTTTAGTGCCATCTGTCTCAATATATTCCTCCCATTTATTTTTAATTTTGTTTTCCTAAGTTCACTCCAGAAGGTTCTAGCTATCACATCATGTCTCATAGGGAGGTATTAGCGAGACGACATTCTTTCGCAGTTGGTAACAATGTGGCTAACATCTTCGATCTTTGTTTTACAAAGCCTACATTTATTGTCGACTGATGGCCCTCCTCTTTTGTGTAGCTGATATTTGGTAGGGATTTCTTGTTCCTGTCCTGTATTGCATAGAGATATCCTTCAAGGTGGGATGTCATAAACTTGTCGGAACTCTATGCCAGGCTTTTTGAATGATGGTCTGTGTTTTTCGTCTCAGGTACCCATGCACAACTTACTCTGGAAATTAGTCCATTTTTTTTATCTTGTTCGAACATTGAATAGGATCTTCCAATTTCCCTGGGAGAGAGATTGATATCAGGCATTATTCCATATCTCTCCTCCAGATCAGTCGCTATCGTAATGATATTATTTTCTTCATACTCATAGACCTGGGCAAGATGGTTGCTGACCTTTTTCTTCTGCTGAAGATGTTTCTTCAGTGTTACTATTCGGGTCTCGTATAATGTTAATATGGATTTTAGACCCTGACACCTTCCTTGCGTGAGAAGTATAGCCTATCCACATCACGATTGATGTTAAAGTTTTCAGTAACACTGAGAAGCTTGCGAGTTCTTACATCCATCTCCCTTAGTTCTTGCAATGACCAGTTCAGCAGACCAAATGTTGGCGTTAGGATTGGCACAGCATAAGTATTGTGGGCAATGTATTTGTTGTACTAATAGTTCTGATGACCATATTTTCTTTACTCTCCTGAGGTATTCAGTTCTGGTTCTCTCCTTATTTATAGGTCCATCATATCTGATATTCTCATCCTGTCCAACATATATGTAGTTGTCACCTAACTGAAGAGGTTGTATTGTCAAGCCGTTCATCTCTAGATTTCCGGAGGAGGGCAAAACCCTTCCACGTTTTACTGTCAAATATGCACATTTCGACTCACCAAATTTCATTCTGATGACTGCAGAAAATTGTGTAATGAGGTCCAACAGTTTTTTTTTATATAGTTGGTATTTGTCCGATGCAACTTCAAGTCATCAACAAAGAAAAGATGGAAGATACTTCTGGACCCACTTCTGTGGCCAGTTTGTTTTGTGAGCAGGTATGATAGAGGGTTTAGTGAGAGAACGAAGAGCAGCACTGATAAGCTATCACCCTGGAAGATGCCTTTCTGGTAGTGTATTGTATCAGTCTTTATTTGCTCCTTCTCACTCCTAAGGATTAAATTGGTGTACCAGTTCTTGGTCATGCATTCAACAGCAGCTCTTAGTGCTTGTGGGACTTTTACTAACTGTAAAGCCTTAATAATCCTCCAATGAGGTACACTATCAGAAGCCTTCTGATAGTCCAGCCACACCACAGTCATTTTCCTGCGATTCTTTGCTGTTTTTTCCTGTATCATTTTATTTATATGTATGTATGTAAGTATGTATGTATGTTTGTATGTATGTTCTTCTGGTTTTATGATTTCACAAATTTTTACCAATAGAGAGACAGTCGGTTTCTAACATAGACACAAGACTCTCTCATTGGAATTTACACATCAACTAGGAAGATTATGTATGCATGTCTGCATGTGTAGATATGGATGTTATTGTATGTGTGGATGTGTATGTTTTGAGTTGTATGTGTGCATGTGTATATGCTTTGTATCTGTACATGTGTATATGCAGTTATTAGATGCAACATTTTTGGAATGTTTTACATATTTTTACTGTTCCATTAATGGATTGTACTTGTAATTTCCTAACTAGTTGTGTTCTTTCTGTTCCTGTGAAGCCTAGCTTCTCAAGATTTGTATTGAGGCAGTTACTAACATATCCCAGTGCCCCAATAATCACAGGCATAAATCTGAAGGTGTAATCAGGGTGGAGTATCTGCAGATTTCTCATCAGTTCTGCATAAATATTCTCCTTTTCGCTAATCTTTGATATTATATTGGCATCTGCTGGGCAGTTAATTTCCACTACTGTGTATGCTTTCTTCTCCCTGTCCCATATCATAATATCTGGTCTATTGTGCTTGCATTTTATTGGGGTTTTTACTAGAACATTCCACCAGTACTCTTTCATATTATGTATGTATACATATGTATACATATGTATGTATGTAAGTATACATATGTATGTATGTGTGTATGTATACATATGTATGTATGTGTGTATGTATGTATGTTTGAATGTATGTGTGTACGTATACATATGTATGTATGTATGTATACATATGTTTGTTTGTATGTATGTTTGTATGTATGTATACATATGTATGTATGTATGTATGTATGTATGTATGTATGTATGTATGTATGTATGTATGTATGTATGTATGTATGTATGTATGTACTCATGTATGTATGTATGTATGTATGTATGTATGTATGTATGTATGTATGTATGTATGAATACACAAATTCTAAAATTTTCTACATCAATCAAAATATTTCTATATTTGTAACCCTTGTATGTCTGATTAATCCATTATAAATATAATTTGTTTTTCGTTAATCTGTCATTATTACTTACGATAATGTTGCTGTCACTCTTGTTGTTCTTCTTCTTATCGCCATTATTCAATATTACATTTATCATTAAATATCTTTATTCGTCATTATTTCCTTGGCAGTATCGGTAGAGGGTCGGACGCCATATTTTGACGCATAGAGTTACGGTCCTTGCCATTCTGAGTTCAAATCCCGCCGAGGTTAACTTTGCCTTTCATCCTTACAGGGTCCTATAAAATAAAGTACCAGTAATGTACTGAGTAATTGCTGGCCTTGTACCAATAGTAGAAACAATTATTTCCTATTTCGGAGCACGCGCACGAACACACATGTCTATGTACGTATATATATATACGCATCTATAAACACACCACACACATATAAACAGACACGCACACACACACGCACGCACACGCATATATATATATATATGTGTATATATATATATAACTTTTCATTTATATTATATTATATATACATATAAATTAGTATATATACATATATAATTTGAATTAAAAGATACGTATATAAAGATAAATTAGTATATATATACACAGCCGAAATACGATCTCGCTGAAATTATATTTGTATTAATCTCCCGAGCCTTGCAATTAATCAGTTAATTCTGTTAGACCATTCTATTGACTAATTAATTGCTTAAGTTTATTTAAAAACATTCCGGTCGAGAGCTTAATTCAATTTGTGCAGTTTTTTGCAATTCTTGCAATAATGTTACCCTTGCAGGGTAAACACGTGGGGTAATCACTCCAACATCGGAACCCGCTCGACGGCTGAGAACAAAATGCCTGTTGACGAAATCGCAGCCTTGTTCGATCCTTATACCAAAAGCTTACAATGAAAGCAGGCAGTATAATTGATTTAGGTGTCACAGAAACCTCCCACTGGATTATACCATCAATTTCCAGGAGGTCCAGGTAAATTCTTTTGTTAACCTGCTTAGCTTGCTTCGTTTTTTGGGGGGCTCCGGTGGCTGATAGCTTCATGACCGCCGTTTTCAGTTTGTATGGCCTCTATAACTTATGTTAATTGCTCTGGTTTTCTTTTAGTCCCTTGAGCGCTTACCGCATATCTCGAAAATTGCGTTTCGCTTTGTTTTTAACCACAGCCGAAATACGATCTCGCTGAAATTATATTTATATATATATATGAAAAATATGGGTGAGAAGAATACTGCTGGTTGCACATGGATAACATGTTATAAAATGAGTCCCTCATCGGTGATTTACCAAACGATCATGGGTATTTCATCGCATTAAAAATCATATACCTCACGTTGGAGCGATAATAACTAAAATAAGTTATTAGGACAATAGAAACGCGTAAAGCGAGTGAGACAAGTAAACAACACAGGGGGAAGCTAACCGAAGATGGAAATGAACACAAGCAACATAGTTATTCTTTCAGCATAAGCTGTGTGAATATATGAGCGTGTCCACCATCCACCGACCAACAAACAACAATCAGGCAGACTACTAATACAACACCACACCTGCCAGTATCAAATACTAAAGAAATTGACAGCGAAAAATGCGTACGCACTGACACATCACCATCCCACTACTCTAGTATAGAAGAACTGCCTCGACCTTTGTCTGACAGCAGCTATTCCGCCGCGCGCGCGCCCTAGAGAGTAGTTCAGTTGTACACAGAAGATAGACAACAGAGACCAAGTGTTGCTCCTCTCCGACTAAAAACTTTCCCCCTAGGAAACCCCCCAGTTAATGGATGCGAAATCCGAAATATAGGGACAATTAAATCATTTCCATGGTAACTCTATCTCGTGTTATTATCTTTACACTCTTTGGTGGTGGATTGGTAGTATCGGTAGAGGGTCGAACGCCATACTTTGACACATAGAGTTACGGCCCTTGCCATTCTGATTTCAAATCCTGCCGAGGTTAACTTTACCTTTCATCCTTACGGGGTCGATAAAATAAAGTACCAATAATACACTGGGATAATTGCTGGCCTTGTGCCAAAAGTAGAAACAATTATTTTTACACTCTTTCCTACGTTCCTCTACACCCTACACGTCACATTCTATATTTCCTCTTACATCTCCCTCTTTACCACCTGATTCTGTTACCCGGAGATTTACCCATCTGCATTGTTGAGGCTTCCGAAACGACCAATTTTATATAGCCACGCATCTTCACGTGCGTCAGCATATACAGTATATATATATATATATATATATATATATATATATATATATATATACATGTGTGTGTGTCTGTGTATTTGTGTGTATGTGTATGTATGGATATGTGGATATATATGTGGGTATGTATGTATATGTATATGTATGTGTATTTGTACGTGTATATATGTGTGTATGTATATATATATGTATATATGTATATATATATATATATGTATATGTATATATGTGTGTGTATGTATATGTGTGTGTGTGTGCGTGTGTGTGTGTGTGTGTGTGCATGTGTGTTTATCTACTTTTATACTTTTCCTTTCCTTCTTCTTTTTCCAGCGTCACTTTCATATAGATTATATTTTTGTCTTTAAAATCCACTGTCAATAAATACACCAGGATTTTTTCATTCTGATGATTGAAAGCAAATTTTGTTTGCTTTCAAGAAACCACTGGTAAATGAAATAATTATCTTATGTTGTTTATTACATAACTATATATATATAAACCCGTAGAGCAAATATTTATTATAAGAACAGATTAAAGTTTAAGCAAAGAATCGCTGCTTTCACCCTTAACGGGATCTTCTGAAACTCAAAAGATCCCGTTATGGGTGAAAGCAGCGATTCTTTGCTTAAACTTTAATCTGTCCTTGTAATAAATATATATATACATATATATAAATATATATACATACATATATATCATATATATATATATATATATATATATATATATATATATATATATATAACAAAGGAATTGTGGTAAAGAACCAGATGGACCATAACGCACCAGAGTACTCAATACTTAGGGTAGTAGAGTGGGAAATCTTTCCTATATATATATAGGAAATCTTTCCTATATATATATATATATATATATATATATATATATATATATATATATATATATATATATATATATATATATATATATATATATATATATATATATATATATATATATATATATATATATATATATATATATATATATATATATATATATATATATATATATATATATAGGAATGAAAAATGGCGTGCTGTGTTGTTGCAAATGTGATATACAAATTAAAATGAAGAATTAGAAATAGAAGCCAGGACTATCCATCATCAGTGATCTACTAGCCATCATAGGTATTTCTGTGCATTAAAGACCAGATACCTCAGGCTAGCGCGAACAATAACTAAAATAAGTTATTGGGATAAAAAGAATTGGGTGGAGAAAGAGAGACAGGTAAACAACACGAATGGTCAGGCAACGTAAAGAGAGGAAAAAAATGAGAAAATCAAGTCAATGATTCATTTGAACATAAGAAGTTGCGAATATTGACGAGAAGACGAAAGACACATCTTAACCAGGCGAAAGTAAGCGAGGAAAGAATTTCGCACGGTGTGCGACGATGGCGGAAGTGAGAGAGAGGGTGAGTAGCAGAGAGTGGGTGAGTGAAAGTGTGAGGAAGAGGCTAGCCGAGAGAGGGTGACTAGCAGAGGGGGTGAATGAAAGTAAGAGGGAGAAGGAGAGAGAAGAGGGAGAGAGAAAGAGGATAGCAGTAAGGGAAGAGAAAAAGACAGGTCACAGCGAAGAGGAAAGCATATATATATATATATATATATATATATATATATATATATATATAGTAATAATAATATACATACATACATATATAGATAGATATATATGCAGAGGTCATATTTAATTTGTTGGGATTCAACAAGCTTAAAAATTGTTATAACTGATATAAAGCACTCAACGGTTTAGTGGAGTAAATACACAATATATTAATAAATGGAAACTATATTTATAAAACCATATTTATTTTATTATACATATTTCAAGGGCCACCTTGATATATATATATACAACAGAAATAAGGTCTACTTCTTCTTTGTTTGTTTTTTTTGTATTTTCTGTTCAACTTCTAGCTGCCTGATGAGGTCATATCTCTTGCATAAGAGTTATCACCGAAATATATATAACGGCAATTATGAATAAACGAAGTAAATTATAATCTATTCACTTGTACTTAGTGTTTATATATATATACTCCGGTGTAAGCAGACCCACTTGTGTACTTCGACGAATGCTCTACCCTGCATGCGGAAGCGTCGGTGATGAACTCACACATACTCTAATTAATATTATATATATATATATATATATATATATATATATATATATATAAAGAAAATTTTAGCTCTACATGGCTGAATACAATAAATGTAATCTGAGTTTTCAAATATTAATAATAACATTCGATTCGTTTGCAATTATGCAAACAAGCCTCATTTTTATAGCCATGTCAGTAGAATGAACTCTTTATTCTTGCTGTTGTGTTGGCATGTAAACATAACTGCAGACACTAATGTTTCTGGGTATTGCCCTACATCAGTGCAGTTCACTGTTCACCTGCCAAACTATCAGAGGTAGTGGAAATATATGCTATTTTCAAAAATACACACTGACTGATCGGCCTGTTTCCGTTGGTCTTTCCAATTGCTAATACTATCTATCGGTCGCAACTCCAGGTAGAAGGAGCGACGTGAAATAAAGTGTCTTGCTCAAGGACATAACACATCACCCGGTCCAGGAATCGAACTGACAACTTCACGATTGCGAATCCAGTTCTCTAACCAATCAGCTACACACTCACGCGCGCGTGCGCACACACACACACGCACACACACACACACACACACACACACACATATATATATATATATATATATATATATATATATATATATATATATATATATATATATATATATATATATATATATATATATATATATATATATGTATATGTATATATATATATATATATATATATACTAGCAGTGGTACCCGGCGTTGCACGGGATAAGGTGTTGTGAAATATATAACCGCCTTAGCTAAGCTTAGTATTGCCACAACCACGGCTGGCAAAGAAGTAAGGGTCTGGTGGTACGTAAGTAAGCAACACTGTGGCTTAAAACGTGAGGAAGAAGTTGTATGCACTTACCAACTGTTTGGGGAATGGGTGTGAGATTTGTCTTGAGCAAGTGTGGCGGAATAACTGGATGCAGCAGACAACCAGACATACAGGCAGATATTATAAGGGCGCGTTCAAATCCTGCCGCGGTTAACTTAGCCTTTCATCCTGACGAGGTCGATAAAATAAAGTACCAGTAATGCACTGGGATAATTGCTTGCCTTGTGCCAAATATAGAAACAATTATAAAGGCGCGTTCTGGACGTAGAGCGAATTGTAGGAAGTGACGTAATGCAGACAGTCAGACATACAGACAGATATTATAAGGGCGCGACGTTATATGTATGTATCTATCTAAAAATAGAAAGACTAAGAATTATAGAGAGAGATCGCTAAATCGCCTAATGCGGTCTCTAGGGCATTGAAAATTTGAAATTTCTTTTGCTCAAAACACTCCCTGAAACATAAGTATTACATGTGTAAAGTTTGAAAACAGTCGGTTGGGTGTTTCTCTAGTTTTAGGGATTCAAACTCACACACACACAGACAGACATCCTCAGTTTTATATATATAGACTAGCAGAAAACCACCCGGGGGTGGGGGCGGTTTTCTGCTAGTCTATATATCTAAAACAGAGAATGTCTGTCTGTCTGTCAGCTCACTAAAACTTGAGAACCATCCAACCGATTGTTTTCAAACTTTAGACATGTAATACTTATGGTCCTGTGAGTGTTTTGAGCAAAAATTATTTCAAATTTTCAATGCCCTAGGGACCGCATTAGGCGATTTAGCGTTCTCTCTATATAACTCTTAGTCTTTCTTTTTAGATAGATACATAGATATAACGTTGCGCCCTTATAATATCTGTCTGTTTGTCTGGCTGTCTGCATTACGTCATTATGACGCGCTCAGCGCGATTCCCTCGGCCTCAGTGACCAAAGTCAGTGGAGAGGGGAAGGTAATGTTTCTGTAGCACGTGTTTTAGCGTCTATTCACTCTCTCTCTCTCTCCCTCTCTCCCTCCCGCTATCCCCCTCTCGTAGTCTGTCTCTTTCTTTCACTCTCACTCTCTCTCTACGCACGTGTTTCCACTGTCGGACAGACAGACAGAGAAATTGCTGGTTATATATATAAGTAGATATGCCTACTAAATTTCGTTAAAAGATTAAAGATATTTTATTGTTTATTTAAATATTCACTTCTTTAAAATTTTCAGATGTTAACACTTCTGGTTAGCGATAACTTATACGACATTCCTCTCTTAGTCTGTCTTTTTAGATATAGATACATGGCTATAACGTCGCGCCCTTATAATATGTCTCTGTATGTTTGGCTGTCTGCATTATGAAAACCATTCTATACATTGACTTCGCTATCTGTGTGTGTGTATATATATATATATATATATATATATATATAGTAATAATAATAAATTTGAAGACTAAAATCCAAAGAGGGCTCGATAAGGATAAATATATATCAAATATATAAGAACCGTAGAGCAAATATTTATTAAAATGAGTGAATATTTCAAGTGAATATTTCAAAAGTGAATATTTCAAAAAATGTTGCAACCGGAGGAAGACAGGAAGATGATACTTTGGTTCGTGGAAACGTTCCCTGGCAAAGCACGGGAAAAAACGAATATAATACGTCATTATTTGGAGCGGTGAAAAACAATTACAGGCAAAGACAAAACCACGTTTAGGTATAAAAGAAGTCGTAGACTAATATTCTCTTAGGTGGTTCATAGAGACGTTCTCTGGCAATGAACGGCAAAAACGAAGATAATACGTCATATGTGGAGCATGGAGAACAATTGCACGCAAAGACGAAACCACGTAAATGGTATAACTGAAGTCGTAGACTAAAATTCTAATTAGGAAACCGAATTATTCTCAGCTTCAGAGTTAAGAATAAAGTAAATAAAATACAGAGGTAATTGAAATTAAATAAATACATACACGCATCCATATACGTACATACACAAGCATACGCGAAAACACTCGCCATAGGTATACAAATACACGCACATATAAATATGTGTGTGTGTGTGTGTGTGTGTGTGTGTGTGTGTGTGTGTGTGTGTGTGTGTGTGTGTGTGTGTGTGTGTGTGTGTGTGTGTGTGTGTGTGTGTGTGTGTGTGTGCGTGTATACAAATAATTAAATAAACGTATATTTATTTATATATGTTTATTTAATTATTTGTATACACGCACACACACGCACACATATTTATATGTGCGTGTATTTGTATACCTATGGCGAGTGTTTTCGCGTATGCTTGTGTATGTACGTATATGGATGCGTATATGTATTTATTTAATTTCAATTACCTCTTTATTTTATTTACTTTATTCTTAACTCTGAAGCTGAGAATCATTCGGTTTCTTAGTTAGAATTTTAGTCTACGACTTCAGTTATACCATTTACGTGGTTTCGTCTTTGCGTGCAATTGTTCTCCACGCTCCACATATGACGTATTATCTTCGTTTTTTCCATTCATTGCCAGAGAACGTCTCTATGAACCACCTAAGAGAATATTAGTCTACGACTTCTTTTATACCTAAACGTGATTTTGTCTTTGCCTGTAATTATTTTTCACCGCTCCAAATAATGACGTATTATATTCGTTTTTTTCCCGTTCTTTGCCAGGGAACGTTTCCACGAACCAAAGTATCATCTTCCTGTCTTCCTCCGGTTGCAACGTTTTTTTGAAATATTCACTTCTACGTTCACAGATTGACTTTGTTAGTTTCAGAAGATCCTGTTAAGGGTGAAAGCAGCGATTCTTTGCTTAAACTTTAATCTGTTATTTTAATAAATATATATATAGTATATATATATATAGTATATATATATAGTGTTAGTATCATAAATAAGAGACAGTTTAATTTGTACATTTTATTACACCATTCCTTTATACGTATATATACGTATATATACATAAACATGTTATTTATAGTTGTATAAAAAAGAAGTATAATTGTTTCTACTTTTGGCACAAGGCCAGCAATTATCCTAGTACATTACAGGTACTTTATTATATATAATATATATAATACGACATTCCTCTCTGTTTCTTACTCTGTCTTTTTAGATAGATACATAGCTATAACGTCGCACCCTTATAATATCTCTCTGTCTGGCTGTCTATCTGCATTGACTTCGCTTCTAACCAACTTTTAATTAATTATTTATATATATATAATTATATATTCAACAGTAATACTGTACTATATATGTTCAACAGTAATACTGCACTACACTATATATTTTCAACAGTAATACTGTACTGTACTATATATTTTCAACAGTAATACTGTACTATATATTTTCAACATTAATACTATACTATATATTTTCAACAGTAATACTATACTATATATTTCCAACAGTGATACTATGCTATACTATATATTTTCAACAGTAATACTATATATTTTTAACAGTAATACTGTACTATATATTTTCAACAGTAATACTATATATTTTCAACAGTAATACTATATATTTTCAACAGTAATACTGTACTATATATTTTCAACAGTAATACTATACCATATATTTTCAACAGTAATACTATACTATATATTTTCAACAGTAATACTATACTATATATTTTCAACAGTAATACTATACCATATATTTTCAACAGTAATACTATACTATATGTTTTCAACAGTAAAATTATACTATATATTTTCAATAGTAATACTATATTATACTATATATTTTCAACAGTAATACTGTATTGTACTATATATTTTCAACATTAATACTATATTATATTATATATTTTCAACAGTAATACTGTACTATATATTTTCAACAGTAATACTATACTACATATTTTGGAACGTATATATTAGGTTAACGCTTGATATAGCAGGAAGAGGGTCTTAACGTTTCGGACGCTAGTCTTTCATGAGAAGAAAAAAATGAGAAATAAAATAGATTGAGGGGACGGGTGGGATGGTATTGGAAAAAATGTCTTTAGATAAAAATAACAAGTCCATTCATGTTGACATCTCTTGCAAAACTGTGGGTGCTGGCGTTTTGTGTATGGTTTGTTTTTTAGAAAAGTGGATGATGGAGCGCGTCTACCTGAAATGGAAAAAAAACGTTTTGTAAAAAGAGCTATACTTGAGCACGTGCATAAGCATGAGTTTGTGTGTGTGTGTGTGTGTGTGTGTGTGTGTGTGTGTGTGTGTGTGTGTGTGTGTGTGTGTGTGTGTGTGTGTGTGTGTGTGTGTGTGTGTGTGTGTGTGTGTGTGTGTGTGTGTGTGTGTGTGTGTGTGTGTGCGCGCGCGCGTGTGCGTGTGTGTGTGTGGGTGTGTGTGGGTGTGTGTGTGTGTTATAGGTCCGTACTAAGCTAAGAAGAAATGTGTGTGTATATGAGTAAAAGAGTGTGTGTGCATGGAAGTACGAAGCTATGAGCAAAAGTATATTAATATAAGGGTGTGTATCGGCATGTATTAGTTGTAAGAGAAGCTGCTAATGATCAAGAAAAAGCGATAGGAATCTATGGGTGTGATAATGGACGGTATTAGAGAAATTAGAGAGGTGAGTTGAGTCCAAGAGGGGAATAGGACCCAAGGCGATGAATTAGACTTTGTTCAGTCCTGGTGCGCGAAGCCTGTGACCCATGATGTAAAAGGACACCCAGGACTGAAACATGTAGGGAAGAATGACCAGGAGAACAGAAATGACGGGCGACAGGAGTATCCAAACCGAGTCTGATGTCCCTCAAATGTTCGGCAAAACGGGACACCGTATGGCCATACGGCGTCCCGTTTGTCAAATATATAAAAACCCGCAAAGGGAACACCGGAGGGCGTAGACAACGTGGGTGGATGTGCAGGTGAAGGAATAGCGGATGCGGAAAGACCCGTCAGGGCCTGTAAGAGTGGTGAGGGTGGAAATAAAGGGACAAGTGTTGCAGCGGGAACGGGAACAAGGATGAGAGCCGGGTGGAGTCGTGAGAGAGGACGAAAAGGAACTGCGAACCAGAAGGTCGCGGAGGTTGCGGGTGCGCTAAAAAGCAGTAAGGGGTGGGTTTGGAATAAAGCGAGAAGTGACGGGGTCAGAAGAGAGGATACGGAAGGAACGGAGGATATGTCGCCGGAGTGATAGGTTGATGGGGTGGTAGGTGAGAGGGAAAGGAACACGGGTGTTGGGAGGGCGGGGTGAGGTGAGAGGGCTGTGGTGCGGTCTGTTTCACGGGCGCGAGTGAGAGCAGCTTGAATCAAGGTGGGGGATATCCACGCTGGATGAAGCAGGAAGGGAAGGGTTTCGAAATCGACGAAGACAGAGAAATTGGGAATAGGGTATGGAGTGTTTGGTGTGGGTTGGATGGTAGGAGGTGAAGTCAAGATAAGATTGGGAGTCTGTTGGTTTAATGAAGATGGAAGTAGAGAGGGTGTGCTGAGAGTAATTAATAGATAGAGAGATATCTAGAAAAGCGACAGAAGAATCGGAGACGTGAAGGTGTGTGGTATAGTGGTTAGAGCGTTTGGCTTTAATGTATAATATAATTTATAGTGTAGTGTACACAGTTCTATCACATCATAGTACGTTGGCTTTGCAATCATTAAGTCCCATGTTCGATACCACTGCTTGGTATATTGGGGAAATGTAATTTACCATAACCTTAGGTCGATACCTTCCTTCTAAATGAAATTGTGTAAACGATAAATGCTTAGAAGACTGTCGATGGACTGTACCTGTGATGCTAACGGTCAGCTTTGTCAAACACTGTGTCGCGCTGAATCTCCCTGAGAATTACGTTAAGTGTATAGGTGTAGTTTTCAGTGTGTGTGAATAAGTTGGTGTGGGTGCGAATTAGGTGAGGGTATGAATATGACATATTTTCTTTTTCTTAATATCTTAACTATCGTTTTCTTTAAAATGAATTTTCTTTAAATCTTTCAGTCCCATTTAGTTGTAAGAAATCTGG
>OZ024743.1:83763634-83778634 GCA_964016885.1 Eledone cirrhosa
TAAAATGTATTAATATATTACTAGATAAAGAACATCTTGCACAATTTGAAAAATGAACGGAAACATTTTTTTTAAATTTCATTGAGCCAGACTATATGATTCTTTTCAAAAGCCTTCAAGACAAACCACGACATATATATATATATATATATATATATATATATATATATATATATATATATATATATATATATATATATATATATATATATATATATGTGTGTACATGTATATATATATATATATATATATATATATATATATATATATATATATATATATATATATATATATATATATGTATATATATATGTATATATATATATATATATATATATATATATATATATATATATATATATATATATATATATATATATATATAATTCGAAGTTTGAAAGCCACAACAATGAGGATTGGACGGAAAAATAATCAAGCCGTAAGAAACGAGGTTTGTTTTTTTTACCTTAATTCATTCATATATACTAAACTTTATATATATAAAAGCGAGGATGTGTGTGTGTGTGTACAACTTTGCATACTTAAGGCTTTTACAATTACCAACTGAATTTTCTGTGCACGTTGCACAAGTCGCTAAGATTGTCACATCACAAACATTTTTTTAAATCGACCCACGTTGAGCAATAAAAAATCGATATCAAAATTATCGGTAGCAAAATTGATGTAAGGGAGATAACCAACTTTATTGACAATCCTTATAAAGAGACTACTTATTTTGACAGGTTGGGGACAAATAATATTCTTCTTTTACTTCCTCACTGTATATTCTTAGCATAATATAAAACCCCGAGCAACGCCGGGTAAATCTGTAGTATAAATTAAGGTAAAAAAAACAACCCTCGTTTCTTACGACTTGCTTATTTATCCGCATTGTCGTGGCTTTCAAACTTCGAATTCTTTATACCATATACAATGCTTAAGTAAACTAAAAATTCCGCCTATATATATATATATATATATATATTGGTAAACGGAATAGAAAATGCTGACAAATTGTTCACAGTTGAAAAATGGTTTAATTAGGAATAAAAGAGTATTAGTGATTGTATGAGTTAGTATTCAGTTGTGGTTTTAAGTTTTTAAGTTTTTACCGGTTGCGCATTTCTAAATGCTTTTCAAAATAATTTTGAGATAGAGTGTCCGTGCTGTTTGCTCTGATCAGAGCAAACAGCACGGACACTCTATCTCAAAATTATTTTGAAAAGCATTTAGAAATGCGCAACCGGTAAAAACTTAAAAACTTAAAACCACAACTGAATACTAACTCATACAATCACTAATACTCTTTTATTCCTAATTAAACCATTTTTCAACTGTGAACAATTTGTCAGCATTTTCTATTCCGTTTACCAATATATAATAACTTGTGTGTTACACCTCTATTCTTTTAACTATATATATATATTATTATAAATCATGTCTACAGAATTATTAGATAAACAAAATATATACTCCATTTCCTCTGCCAAACGGCACAATCAACCATATAAAAAATCAATTATACTAAGCCATAAGGATAAAAGCTCCTATGAAGAAATCTCCGACAAATAAACGAGAGTGGCTTCTTCGCGGTATCCACAGCAGGTTATTTATCCAACATTTCGACAGCATGCATAAATCGACCAAGTACATAATTAACCATATGCAATTCGGTGTAAAATCAAACATACCGTAACCATCCCTATCATGGTTTCATGATTAAATTTGGCGATATTTGGCTGCGCTTTCGAGCGACAGGCCTACACGCCGTCAACAGCCAATCACATTCTTTCCAACTTGACCACGGCCATAGTGTGATTCTTAGCCATTTTTGAATCCAATTTTGGCGCGATCGGCTTGGAATACTAAGTGTCTATTTTTGAGTTTATCTCCTGATGATTCCGAACTCAATGGATTTCCTATTAATAGGATATCTAAAAATACGGATAAAACCATGGTAGGGATGGTTACGGTATGTACACAGTTCTTCTATGTTTGATTTTACACCGAATTGCATATGGTTAATTGTGTACTTGGTCGATTTATGCATGCTGTCGAAATGTTGGATAAATAACCTGCTGTGGATACCGCGAAGAAGCCACTCTCGTTTATCTGTCGGAGATTTCTTCATAGGAGCTTTTATCCTTATGGCTTAGTATAATTGATTTTTTATATGGTTGATTGTGCTGTTTGGCAGAGGAAATGGAGTATATATTTTGTTTATGTAATAATTCTGTAGACATGATTTATAATAATATATTGCTCTGAGTATTTAATTTATTAATTCTTCATAGAGCTAAAAAGTGACCGGTTGTAACATATATAAATTTATGTATATGTAAACCTTTATATATATATATATATATATATATAAAATTGCAAGTATGAAGAATTATTAGATAAAATATATCCAGTCTTTCCTCACCCTAGTCCGTAGAAATCAACTAGATAAATAATCATTTAAACGGGACTATAAGTTTAAAATGTAACTATGAAGAAATAATAGACAAATGATACAGACTATTTTCCGCAATGAACAGTCAGATAAAATTTATCTAGTCTTTTCTCTTAGCCCGTAGAAATTAACTAGACAAATAATCAATTAAACGGAGCTAAGTCTAAAATATAAGTTAGAAGAAAAAATGCATATAAACTTTACCAAAATTCCTCTAGTCCCCACTATCGATAGTTTCGCTCGTCCTTTGTGGATATATCCGATCTTGGTATTATCCATGAGGCTTAGAGCTTATCAAGAGACCTCTCAGGTTTGGACTAAAAATTTCTACAGTGATCGCTGCCAGAAATGAATTCAAAAATGGCTAAGAATCATCACGTGGCTCGTGGTCAAAGTAGAAGGTTGTGAATGGTGGCCAGGTGGCAGGTAGGCTGGCTGCTAGAAAGAGCAGCCAGATACCGCCTAAAGTTTTACTCTACTGAACGGGAGTATATATTAAATTCATAGGAATATTTACTCTTTTACTCTTTTACCTGTTCCACCCATCCGGCTGAGGCCATGCTGGGGCACCGCCCTTGTCGCTACACATTTTATCTCCAGCCTGTATTGGTTGACCACTGGTGTAAGAGGGAGTTTGTTGCTGCTGCCCTTAGGTTTCCCTGTGGGCTCATCCGGGATCCTGGATAGCAAGGTGTCGACATGTTTCTTGAAGACATTCACCTCCACACCATGCAGATCTCTCAGATCCCTCGGCAGCTTGTTGAAGAGTTGAGGGCCCTTGAATCCCAGGCTATTGCAATATCTGCTCCTTATTCTAGATGTGGAAGACATTTGGCACCACACAGTGACGTCCTGTTCGACTGTTGGTCCAGCTCCCAATGCCAAAGTTTGGTGCTAGTCCCTCCAGGATTTTCCACATGTAGATCACTGCGTATCTCTCCCGTCTTCGCTCCAAGGAGTAGAGGTTCAGTTCCTTCAGTCTCTCCCAGTAGCTTGTCTCCTTCATCTTGGCAATCCTCTTGGTGTAGCTTCGCTGGATTGTCTCAAGCTCCGTGGTTAGTTTGACACTATGGGGTGACCACAACTGGGAGCATTAGTCCAGGCGGCTTAGGACAGATGTCCTCCATAGTGTTAACATGGTGTCTCGGTCTCTTGTCCGGAAAGTCCTCAAGATCCAGTCAGCGAGTCGTCCGCACATTGTCGCCACTTTCATGATGTGTGAGGAAAAAGATGCATCATCGCTCATGTCTATACCCAGGTCTCGTATCGATTTTGACACGGGGATATCGTCCCTCCTGGTCCTTCGTAACTGAGTTGTACTGTATTTGTGTTTGCAGGTTCATATTGTAGGGCTTGTAATTTGCCGGCATGTTGCTTTCTTCCGCCCATTTGTATATGGCATCCAGATCTTGTTGTAAAAGGGCAGCGTCAGCCGGGTTTTTGATTACCTGTGCTACCTTAGTGTCATTAGCATAGCTAGTGAGGGATGTTGTATTTACTACAGTGGGCATGCCTGAGAGAGCCACCAAAAACAGTAGTGGTCCCAGGACTGTCCCTTGGGGCACCCCACTTGTTATTGATGTTTCCTTTGAGAGGGCCCATTTGCTGCGACTGTCTGGCTTCTGTCCTTTAAGAAGTCATGCAACTACTCACCTACTTTTCCAGTTATGCCGAGTCCGTGTAGTTTGTGACATATCATTCCGTGGTCGACCTTGTCAAAGGCCTTCGCAAAGTCAAGATATATCACGTCCACATGTGAGCTGTCTAGTAGTTGTTTCAGTACCCAGTCGTAGTGATGTAGCAGCTGTGTAATGCATCTCCTTCCTGTGTGAAAGCCAAGCTGCGTGCTAGTCAGGCGGTCATTTTCCTCGAGGAAAGTGATCAGTTTCTTTCTGACGACTCGCTCCATGACCTTACTGATATTCGACGTCAGGGAGACTGGCCTATAGTTTTTGGCCTCCGCTCGGCTACCTCATTTATGGATAGGGCATATTGTGCCTTCTTTCAGCTCCCTGGGTATATACCGCTAGCCAAGGAGCTTCTGAAGAGCGTCTTCAGTGGGGTTGCTAAGGCCCGCTTACATATTTTTAAGAGGACTGCTGGAAATCCATCAGGTCCAGCAGCTGAGTCTGTTCTAATTTCATCTATGGCGTACACCACATTCTCCTCCGTTATGTCTATGTGGTTGATGGTCACCATATCTTCATGTAGTGTTGTGGCATCAAAGAACTCCTCTGGCTTTGTTATTTGCATGCGCCTCAGTGGACATGTGAACACACCTCATGTCTGTTCGTTCAGTATTTCACATATCCCTTGGGGATTCTCGGTTAATGAACCGTCTTGCAGTGTACCGAGGCAGTTTCTTTTGAAAATTTAAAGAAGGCCTTAGGGTTTGTTTTAATATTTTCTATGGTCCTGCTTTCTTTCTTTGCCCTCTCATTTTCATGGGAAAGTTTGAGTGCAGTCTCGGTGTCAAGTAGTGCACGTTTCAAATAGGGTTCCTTCTTGTTCTTGTTTTCTTGTTGTGCATTCAACTGGTTTGAGAGCTTGGTTCTACGTCAAATGATGATTTTCCTATCTCTGGGAATAAGATTTTTGTGTCTGTTTGTCTTTTTCTCCGGGACAAACTTTTTGTATATAGTGTGTATCGTTGTCAGGAAGTGTTGGAATTGTGTGTTAGTGTCTTGTGTGGCGGTGTTTTCGCTCCATGTTTGCTTCCGAATTTCTCTCTTGATCTTTTTCCAGTTAGCCTTGTAGAAGTTAAGGCCGGATAACGTCCGGGTGCTTCTTGATGGTTGTGTCTCTGTTGGTTCTCTAGGACCACATATCATTAGTTCTACTAAGTTATGATCCGAGAATATTGTTGGTGTCACTTTTACATTGTGGATGAGCACTTCGTTGTTTGTAAAACAGAGGTCCAGGACATTTTCGCCTCTTGTTGGGAAGAGTAATGCTTGTTCCATAAACAGCCTGTGTGTGAGGGCCAGCAGGGATTCCGTCTGTATCAGTTCTATTGACGTCATTCCAGGGAGGAGGTGGCCCTCAGGCCATTGGACCTTTGGCAGGTTGAAGTCTCCCAGCAGTAGAATGTTGAGACCCTGGTCCAGTTTGACAAGGACCTCTTCTATCCTACTGAGGCTATCCTTAAATTTACCCTCATAACTGGGGGCATCGGGCGACCGATATGTGACACATATTAGTGTCTTTAGTTGCTTCATAAGTACTATCAGTGTGTCACAGACTGAGTTTGAGTGTGTCAACAGTACAATTGGTGTGACATCTTCACGGATATACAGAGCAACCCCACCGTGAGTTCTCTCCTTCCTGTCCGAACGAAATACAGTATATTTCGGTATATGTATTTCTGCATCTGCTATACTGCTTGTCATGTGCGTTTCGGTTAGTGCCATGCACAATACTTGATTGCTTATGGCTAAGTCTCCCAGGTAGGAAATTCTACTCATGTTAGTGAGTTTCACCAGGCGTCTGACATTCAGCAGCAGCACTGGTGTAACTTTAGGGGTGCCAGTAATGGCTGTCGGTATGACACCTGGCCTGGTGTCAGCGGCGGCCACTATATACGGACCTGTATATATTTAGATATATATTTAGACATAGTCACAGATACATATATGAGTGTGGCTACCTTTCACGGTGTGGCTCAATGAAAAATTTAATTAAGCAAATAATTATTAATCAGAGCTATATATGAAATTGCAAGTTTGAAGAATTATTAAATGAAATATATCCAGTCTTTCCTCACCCTAGTCCGTATATATATATATATATATATACACACACACAAAGAGAGATAGATAGAGATGTAAAATCCCGATCACGGTGCCAAGCGGTTTCGGCTTGTATGTTCAGAGATAGAGAAAGAGAGATAGAGAGAATTTGCGGAGCTGAGACTGAAGAGACGACAAGCCAAAACCGCTAGGCGCCGCGGTCGGGATTTTACATCTCTCTCTATCGCTTTCTATATTTAAATCATATATATGAAAATATTCAGGAACATACGCGTAGTTTAAGGTGGAAAAAGTCATATGTTACTTACAGAGTCGTTCAAAAAGCCGAACTGAACACTCGATCTAAGTAATCAATTCGCCATTACCAACTATCGATTTTGGTAAAACAACGGAAAACAAAGATCTAATCAGTAGGATTGTCCTAATATAAATAAATACCTTTATATCTGTCGAGAGCAGAGAGTTTGTTTAAATCTCCACTCCATATTGTGTCAAAAATGGTTTAACGGCCAGGACAGATATAAATAGGACTGGACGTGGTATCGGCTAGAGAGAGCTCAGAAATACCAGCTACAGTTGAAGCAACTCAACAAATTAATAAATTTGGAGTAGTTATATACTATGTTAACGTATCAATACATATTTAATATATCTGAGGATCGTGTTTCTCGATAAATAAGCTCAATGGACCTTGGTTCAGAGCATCAATGATTTAAGTTAAATATATCCAGTCATATTCAGACCCAACGTGATTACACCATGTTGAATATCATATACATAGAAGGAAGTCACGAAACTAAAATAAAATAAAATAAAAGGATCTTTGGGGTCATTATCATCTAGTATTTCAATAACGTAAACGATTTCAATGATAAATTCATCTTCTTTCCGTGCACATTCAATCGTACAATACGTGTTTACTAAATTAATGAGATATTTGTTTTAACGCTTTCCTTATTTATTCATTCATTTTTTGTCACATATTCACATATACTTTCCCACTTCCTCATCTTTCTGTGTATGTTTGTATACATAAATATGTGCATATATACATATATTTTTGTTGGTGTGTGTGGGGGGGGGAGGGGTATGCGTGTATATATGTACACACAGACACACACACACACACACACACATATATATATATATATAATTTATATATATCCACATATATTTAACCATATTTATATGTGAATATGTTATTGCTGTTAAATATATATATATATATATATATATATATATATATATATATATATATATATATATATATATATATATATATATATATATATATATATATATATATATATATATATGTGTGTGTGTGTGTGTATATATATATATATATATATATATATATATATGTGTGTGTGTGTGTGTGTGTATGTATATATATATATATATATATATATATATATATATATATATATGTATATATGTTTATATATATATATATATATATATTTATATATATATTATGTATATATATATGTGTATGTGTGTATGTATATGTATATATATATATGTATATATATATGTATATATGTGTGTGTGTGTGGCTCGTCTTCGACAAACATACTGAGAATGTTTTAAACAAAGTAATTTACTGTGGACAGATAATTAGTTTGAATATTTGATATACTAGACAAGGGTTTACACAATGACACATCAGCTACAAATGTGCATGATAGTCGCATTACATTCGACATACGACTTTGTTTGCAGTCTTTTATTTTATTTTAGCATTTCTCTTCTTTTACTCGTTTCAGTCATATCGATTCCCAGTACTTTTTTTTTCCTCAATTCGGGTACATGTATAATCGATCACTTTTTTTTTTTTCATTTTTATTTATTTTCATTATATATCTAACTAGATGAATGACCCGGCGTTGCCAGGGTTACTGCTGTTTAGTATTCAGATTAGTAAACAATAAATATAGAGATATATTTTTTCCTCATAATTATTTCAAAATATGTACTTTGTATTTTTTTTTAAATATCAAAATTGCAATGATAATGGAATTTAGAAATGAAAATCTGTCAATCTTGAAGTACCTCAGGGTAAACAATATTTATTGTGTAATATTTTGTTGGTGTCCAAATGAATAAATTGTTGCTGCTTCCAACTCGTGAGCAAACAGCATAGAGTTGACCGTGGGAGAAACATGTAGTAGAGAGATCAAGTCCCTTCAGTCCAACTACCTTCAGGAATTGACTCTGAGATTTGTTAATAACAAAACATAGTTTGACTGGTAACTGAAGACTCTTAAATTCAACCTCACATACACTTTACACACATATACTTGTCAGTAATCACATATTATATGTGTGTGTTTATTCTCTGTGTATCTGATTAAATATTTATGTGAAGATGTATGTGTATGTAACTTACTGAGGCCTAACGTATGTAACGAACGCACAAACACGCACACACTCACAGACACATACACACTCATATACAAAATGTGACGTCATCGTCGTGATATAAAATGTCGTTTACTTATAGTCTATAGTAGAATATTTTAGATAAAATGTTATATTGTTTTAATCCAAATGAAAATAAAAATTACATGTCTAATATTATTACCTTGTAAAATTTGATTTGATTTGGTCGAGCTATTTGAGAATGCATAGGAAACAGATGGACAGACTGACAGAGAGACAAAGAATTGTATATAGAGAGATTATTTATTATTATTGTTGTTTTTTTTGTTTTTTTTATTATTTTGGTCGAACTAATAATTTACAGAACATAAACACGGACAGACCACAGGCACAGATACAAACGTAAACACATATATACGTGTGTGTGTGTGTGTGTGTGTGTGTGTGTGTGTGTGTGTGTGTGTGTGTGTGTGTGTGTGTGTGTGTGTGTGTGTGTGTGTGTGTGTGTGTGTGTGTGTGTGCATGTGTGTGTTGGATCTTCGTTGGTTACGACGATGAGTCTTCCAGTTGTTTGAGCGGCCTGCTTTTGGAATTAACGTGCACAGCGCTGAGCATTCCATAATAACACGTGTAACTATAACGTAATTCTCAGGGAGATTCAGCATGACACACTATGAGGTAAGGCTAACTCTTTGAATTCGCAGATACAGCTGATTTTTTTCTTAAGTTGAAGTAAATGGAGCAACGTGAAATAAAATGTGCATTGAACTCACAATCTCGAGATTGTGAGCTGAACACCCCTAACCACTAAGTCACACGCTGCCACAAGATGATAACGAATAATGATTTCCACTATAGGCACAAGACCAACATTTTGGCGGGGGTAGTCGATTAAATCGACTCCAGTGCATTGCTGGTGTTTTATTTTATCAATCCCGTAAGGATGAAAAGCAAAGCTAACCTCGGCGGGATTTGAACTCAGAACGTAAAAGGCGGAAACTCTATGCCATGAAGTATGTTGTCCGACACTCCACCAATACTGCTAATCCACCGCCATATGATAATGAATAATGATAGGGAAACAAAATATCATTCAATCTTCTTCATGTATCCAGAGTCGTTCAACCGCAACATTTTTTTATAATAAAATGCTTCAACAGAATCGTTTAAAAACTCAGCCAAAATTATGTCCACTTGCTTACACACAAATAAAGTAGTATTGTGTTGTATTTAATGTCGAGCTGTTAAGCTGTATTCTAGGATACATAATTGTTAATTAATAGGCATTTTAGGCCAGAGGTGATTTTGGCATTCCTTTATATCTGCAGCCGGGAGCGACTGCCCACGTACTTTTTGCCATTTTGCTACGCCGCCACTGCGTTCTTGGCCTCTTCATGCATCCCCTCCTCTCATATATGTATGTGTATGTGTGTGGAGATGTGTGTGAGCGTGTGTGTGTGTGTGTGTGTGTGTGTGTGTGTGTTATGTATGGAACGTCAACTCCTTGTGTAGTCATAGGGATACCGTAGTGACATACACGTTTCAGGCATTTTAAACTTGGCGGAGCCCATACCTCTTTGATTTCTTCCAGAGTAGGAAAGGAAGTGAGTGAGAGGGGGAGGATGGAATGAGAAAAGGATATAAAGGAAGAATAGACCCTAATACAGGACTGGTATATGCATGATGGCTGCAACTTGATTTCAAGTAATGCTATCGCTTGATGCTGAAGCATGAGCAGCGCAAACGTGGCTTCTTAGTCTTGGTAGGGACTTGTCTATGACCAGCAATACCATGCATTGCAAAAAATGTCATATCAAACGATGCCTGTGCTTGAAGCTTTTTTTAAGCGTGGAAAGGCTTCGCACGGCGCCAATCCCACTCTTTGAACATCGAATACATTTACCCCCAAAAGAAGAACTGGTCTACATCATTGGATGCAAACGAGCAGTGGGTTTTACATCGGGGTGACTTTCTCCTAGAGAGATGTCTTAATGAAGACTAGGAGTCTCACACTCCACAAAACAAAATACTTTTATTGGACGGCCGTTGATTCTCCTGAGTTCCTCCACCCTTTGACGGGTTTTGTTTTTCACTCCGCAGGGTGTCAAACATCATTTTCATGACCAAGCAAGCTTGGTCGCATCACACCAAAATGGTAATAGGTTACCGGCGGCATATCCTCATACTTGCATATCGACACCTCATTATTGTATGAACATCTGGTGGTGAATTGCCAGTATCAGTAGAGGGTCAGACGCCATGCTTTGCAGCATAGAGTTATGCCCCTTTGTGATCTGAGTTCAAATCCCACCGAGGTTAACTTTACCGTTCATCCTTACGGGGTCGATAAAATAAAGTACCAGTAATTTTGCTGGCCTTGTGCTAAAAGTAGAAACAATTATTGTATGAACATCTGATGATGTCACGTGGAAACTGTTAATGATATAATCATTGCATAACCACGTCATAGAAATTTAAATAATTGTTTTATTGTATTATATATAAGTAACCCTGTCTTAACAATATTTCATATATATATATATATATATATATATATATTGTTATACTTTTGGAGGGTCATGTTGCCAATAAGAAACACACGCACCAGTTGCTTTCACTTCAATTTATTATAAATTAAATTTATAAATTTAAGAATTTAAGAATTTATAAATTTCCGGTTGGTTGGTTGGTTCCACAACCGGACGGTTGTTCATATATTGTCAAAGTTCTTTCGTCATACATTCTGTAACCTCTTCAGTGACTGTGGATTCTTTTCTTTGTTTTGTGCCTCTCCTTTGTTCTGTCCTACGCCATGTTGTTTTTGTGTGTGTTGTGTGCTTAGTTTGCGCATGTGTTACATCCGGGTGTCTGTGTGTGTTTTTATTTGTTTATTTATTTGTTTATTTACATGTTACTGCTTGGTTGTTTGTTCTATGTGTGTGTGTGTTTTCATTTTGTCCTTAATTGTAAGTTGTGATGTTGCTATTCCATTCATGTTTTCTATTTAATTTTGGTTGGAGTTCATTTATGTTTGTTGCCTCTGTGATTTGTCTAAACATTGCGTCTTTTCTGTGTGTAGATTCTATTTTTATTTCTATGTTCTCTAATTTGCCCTTAAGTTCTATTTTAGCATGTTGGTGGAGTATTGATGATTCTTTTTTATCTTGAAGCTCTCGCCGGTGTTCATTTAACCATTCTCCTATACTACGAGCTGTCTCACCTATGTACACTATATTCTTATATTTACATTGTCCTTCAGTACATCTTCTGCTATATACTACATTTCTAGTTTTACAGTTAATATGGGGTCTTAGTTTACAGATTATGCATTTCTTATCGATACAGGGGTGTTTTTGAAACGGGTATGTATTACTAATAAGTGTTTTTATGGAGGTACTTGGTCTTTCTACTATCTTAATAAGTTTAAGTTTATCTAGGGTCCTTCTAAATTTGTAAGCTAATTCACCTTTAGGGGTTGTATCGATGAACATAATACAACCCCTAGAGGTGAATTAGCGAAAATATATATACTAATATATATATATATATTAGAATGTATATACGTGTGTGTGTGTGTAGTTGAAAATAAACAAACAAAACACAGGAGGCAATTTTACACAGTTATATTGGTGGAAATATGTATGTATATATATATATATATATATATATATATATATATATATATATATATATATATATATATATATATATATTTCCACCAATATATATATATACTAGTAATGAAGTTATATCTGTATATACAGTATAGAGGTAAAAGAAACTGTGTAGATGTGTGTAGAAATTGATACAATCTTTGTAAACATGTCAAATATACGGATTTCACTGTAAATCGAAAGCTTTCTAGGCATGAAGCATAGAGTTACCTCCCTTTATGATCTGAGTTCAAATTCCGCCGAGGTTAACTTTGCCTTTCATCCTTACAGGGTCGATAAAATAAAGTACAAGTAATACACTGGGATAATTGCTGGCCTTGTGCCAAAAGTAGAAACAATTATATTTATGTATGCCGGTGTGAACATAAACATCATGTTAACATTCATGCAGGAGCCATGGAGTTCCTAGTTTTACTAAAGCAATTAAAATAATTATCATAGATTTATCCTACTTAACACCCACTCTCTGGCCGCCAGATTACTAAAGACGTTTAAGTAGTTCATGAGAATATTTCTAGACTTGGAATTGTAAATGGCGGGAGGCATTGAATTAAATGTAATTGCTAGTTCAACAATGGAATCTGTTTTCTTAAGGTTACTATTTCCTTACAACAAACAGTTAATTCGGCCATTGTATCTTTACTATTCTAATATAAAACAGGCAAACATTTTGTTGTTGCAGACGACCGTGAACAGTAATTCAAGATGAAAGCTAATATTTTCCTTTCGTTCAAGAAATTCTTATACTATCAACATTAAACAAGAAAAGGATGGGAATATTTCGTGTAGAATAAATTGAATCTTTGTTGTCTTTTATCTTATCATTGCTATGTTAATATTCTATTTCGGTCAAAGGTGGTGAACTGGCGGAATTGGTAGATAAAATGCTATTGCAGTATTTGTTCTGAATCTTTAAATTTTGAGTTTAATTCTGGCAGGGATCAATTTTGCCTTTTATTCTTCCGCGGTCGATGAAAATAAAGAATCAGTCAAGAACTGGGGTCGATTTAATCAACTTTGCCAAGCCCCTCAAATTTGCTGGGTTTTTGTCTAAATTAAGAATCAATATCCTATTTTGGTAATTTCTATTCCGTAATCTTGTTACGGTCAATAGAAAGGGCGTTTTTATCTTTAAAAAAAGGGGTTTTTTGTCCATAAAAATATATCAGAAGTTATTCCAAGTCAAAAATTCTAAAATTGATTAGGCTTAGATTTATTTTTGACGAATATATTTAGTTATGATTGTTTGAGAAAAGAAATAGAGTGTGGTGTTGATGACTAGTGATATTCTATACCATTCGTTGCCAACATTACATCTCCTTTCTATTGAAAAAGGGTTGGCAACCTCGAAATATCATAAGATATAAGGTAAGTGTATAAACTTTATTCTTTTTCTTATTTTGTTCTAGTTTTCTTTCTTCTGTTTCTAATTTGCATTGTACTGACTTTTCTAAAACTATCCTAACCACATATCTTACGATGTTTCATATAAGCTAAATATATATAGGCTTTCTGCGGATGATTGTGGTGATCCAATACGTGACATGTACTTTCTTATGCAATGCATGAGCCCATGATTCCTGACAGAGTCGTAGGGGTACCGTTATGACGCACAGCGTGTCTTGGTCATTTTAAACTTGGCAGATATCATTCCAGGTCAGAACGGAGCCAGGGGTTATCTCTGACTTATGTGGCTTTAAGCGAATGAGATTTCAATACTTTAATAGAACGACTGTCTGCTTCAAGAGCACGCGCCTTGTCCGTTCCCTGGTCGTTTCAGTTTGGATTGCCTTGGGAACGTAACCTTATTATGTAAGACGCTGTCTGATGATGTCACGGCACTGGGTACACGGAATCGTGTGACCACTGTCGTCATTGAAATATGTATCACAGCATTATCATTAAAGGACCTTAACATCTGAAACTACTTCGCATTTTCTCATTCTCTCTCCCTCTCTCTCTCTCTATATATATATATATATATATATATAGTTCCGTTTAGTGAATTTCAACACGGCCCCCTTCATTTCATGTTGTCCAGTCCACTCAGCAGTAACAGTAATATATATATATATATATATATATATATATATATATATACATAGTAATGTTTATTAATTACGATAGATTGCAGTAATATGAGTACGCAATGCTACTTCTTAAACGTAGTAGTAGTAGTAGTAGTAGTAGTAGTAGTAGTAGTAGTAGTAGTAGTAGTAGTAGTAGTAGCAACAGCAGCTGTTACTGCTGAGTGGACTGGACAACATGAAATGAAGGGCCGTTTTGAAATTCACTAAACGGAACTCAGGATCGAACCGATAGCCTTACAATTATGCGAAAGCCTCTCTAGCTACCAGACCGTGCATCTTCCCTAGTAACGATAATTTACTGTAATGTCCATGTAGTTTGTTATCTGTGTGTAATAGAGTAAAAAAGTGGAAATACTGGAAAGGTCTCTACGGCATTATTTATCTTATAGTTATTAGTAGGAAGTGGGTTTTGGTGCGTAAAAACATCGGTGTTATTACAGTAATCCATTCTTCTTGTTTCGATTTGTTTTTATTCATTTAGAGTCCATTCGGCTTTTGATTATTGATATGTATACACAAACACACACACACACACACACACACACACACACACACACACACACACACACATACACACACACACACACACACACATATATATATATATATGTGTGTGTGTGTGTGTGTGTGTGTGTGTGTGTGTATAT
>OZ024743.1:83781134-83791134 GCA_964016885.1 Eledone cirrhosa
GTGTGTGTGATGGAATTCGTTGGAAACTTGGTATTCAGTTAATGGCCATAAAGGAGGTGTGTGGTGGGGCTCTAGTGGGTAGAACACCAGGTAATCAATAGGATCTTGAACTACTCTCGTCTACATTTCACCTTGTTTGCGACAACAACAACAACAACAACAGCAGCAGCAGCAGCAGCAGCAGCAGTAACGGAATATACATAGAATAGAGGTGGCGGGTGGAACTGTGGAGATTTATGGATAGGAGGGAGGGAGAAGAAGAAGAAGAAGAAGAAGAAGAAGAAGAAGAAGAAGAAGAAGAAGAAGAAGAAGAAGAAGAAGAAGAAGAAGAAGAAGAAGAAGACAAATTGAAGCTTACAAAGACCAAGGGAGTCCTGCATATCCATGGGTCTTTAACTTAAGCACAAGGCCAGTAAGTTGAAGGAAGAGGAAGACGATTGTATCGACCCCAGTGCATGACTGGTATTTTATTTTATCGGTTTTGAAAGTATTTGAACTCGGTGGAACTTCAGCCCAGAACGTAAAGAGCCGCAACAAATAAATACCTTGAGAGATTTTTTTTCCAAAGCTCAAACGTCTCTACCAATATATCAATAATTTTCTAATTTTCAATACATCAATGCATACATTATCCTGTAACTCGTGGGGCAGTCGTAGGGTCACCGTATTGATATACGGCGTTTTAGAGCGTATTTCAACCTGACGGAGCTCATCTCATCTCCAGGTCTGAATACAGTAGATCGCTTCCAGAGAACTTAGAACGTTAAAGGGCCATAACTCTATGCCGTAAAGCATTTTGTCCGACGCTCTACCGACACTGCCAATCTACCACCCTTGAAATTTTTAATAATAATAATAATACAGAGAAAGATAAAGAGTGAAAGAGATGATGTGAGAAAGAGATATAGAGGGGATATCGACCTCAGTACTTGACTGGTACTTTTTTTATCGACCGCGAATTGATGAAAGAAAAAGTTGACCTCGGCGGGATTTAAACTCAGAGAGTAGAAACAAACACCGCAAAGCATTCTGACGTTCTAACGACTCTGCCACTTAATACATCAATAATAATTATAAAAATAATTCTTTCTAACATTGGCACAAGGCCAACAATTTGGGGGAAGGGGAAAGTCGTTTATATCGCCCACAGTACTTAACAGGTGATTTATCTTCGTGACTCCTGAAGGATTAAAAGCAAATTTGACTGCGGTTTTTCAGCTTTCCGAGGTCGATAAAATAAAGTACCAGTTAAGCACAGGGTCGATATAAATGATTTTCCGCTTTCCCCAAATTGCTGACCTTGTGGATTGGCAGTATCGGTAGAGAGTCTGACGCCATGCTTTGACGCATAGAGTTACGGCCCTTGCCATTCTGAGTTCAAATCCCGCCGAGGTTAACTTTGCCTTTCATCCTTACGGGGTCGATAAAATAAAGTACCAGTAATGCACTGGGTAATTGCTGGCCTTGTGCCAAAAGTAGAAACAATATTAGAGAAATGCAAGCAATTTTGGAGGAAATAGGAATGGCGGTGGGGTGGAGTCGATTTATTTTGAATGGAATCTACTATACTCACACAACTTCTACATATTAGATTACACTGTAGAAGTATATATGAAAGCATAAAGATACGTTTGCTCCAAATATCGGTCGCTCTCCGACAGGTTTGCGGTCGAGCTCGTGACAGTGGAGACTTCTGGTGTCTTTAGCACTAGGACCACATCCCTACTCACCACCATTGACACAGAGTTGGCTACCCGCAGCTGTGAGCCTCACGAGCTGGAATGGCTTTTTCGGCGTGTCTGCCTCACCATCCTCCACCGGGCCCGCTGGGCGGCCAGTGCGTGGGCTCCCATTTGCTCACAATAGTGAGAGATGGGGAGAGCGGGAGAGATGGAGGCAGGAACAGTGGAAGTTTGGTTCTTTTGTGTGGGACCTGGGGTATATATGTGTGTATTTAAATATAATTGCTTGTTGAGGTTATCCAACTGTTAACTAAAACTAGGGACACAAGCCACCCAACCAGCCAGCCTGTTGGTAAATCAGCTAAAATATCAATCAACAATATATTTTATAACCCGATAACCCAAAACAATGAGGATACATTTATGTATAATAAATATACGAGACTTGTTATAACATGATCACAGCTTTAAAAAGATTTATAGCGAATCTCTCGGTGGATTGGCAGTATCGGTAGAGGGTCGGACGCCATGCTTTGCAGCAAAGAGTTACGGCCCTTTATGGTCTGATTTCAAATCTCACCGAGGTTAACTTTGCCTTTCATCCTTACGGGGTCGATAAAATAAAGTACCAGTAATACACTGGGATAATTGATGGCCTTGTGCCAAAAGTAGAAACAATTATACATAAACATATCCTATAAGCTTTTATATACATCCCTATTACGAACCACGTTATGTTAGTACCACTTCTAATTTGATTACATTGTGTTAGTTCTACTAGTTTCAGAAGTAGGGACTTAATACATTTATTTCTCAATACATCCTTCAGTATATCTTTATATGAAAAATGTTCAATAATCAAGCGTGCGTATGATCAACCAATCATGTACCCGTAACTGGTGCAGCCTTCCGATGGAGTGCCATCATAGAGACGTTTTCCTGTGTGTCCATTATGGCAAATCAGTAGGGCTTAGAAATGCTTGGTAGTGCCCATATCCTCGTAACTGGTGCAGCTAGGCGTTGGGGTGCCACTCTACAGACATTAGACTGTGTATCCTCCATGGCATATCAGAGGTCCTTAGAAATGTTTTGTGGTGTCCCTCTCCTTGTAACTGGTGCAACAATTATTTGAGGTACTACTCTTGACGTTTAACTGTGTATCCATCATAGAATTTCAGTAGGCTTTGGAAATGCTTGGCAATTCCCATATCCTCTCCAAGCCTCCAGTCCTTCGCTAAGTTTAACCTACCTGCAGAAGCAATTATAAAGGTGTGGTTAAAAAATATCCTGGAGTTAAATGTGAGATCCCGTCCCTAAGGAGGCCGTTGTTACATATCGTAGTATTATGTCTAACTGAAAACCCCAGTTTTCAGATAATGTTTCTTCAAATCCCGGATAACGCTATGTCAGGAAATAACATTTCTTTAAATCTTTCCACCCTACTTTTGAAAAGACACTGGGTAATGGTACATCCAGTTTTGAATCTCTCAGAGATCTGAGTTCAAATCCCGGCGTGGTCAATTTTGCCTTTCATACTTTCAAGGTCGTTAAAAAGTACTAAGATCGATTCTTCCTCAATATCTCTTTCTCTCCTCCCCGCACACTCTCCCTCTCCCTCTCTCCTTCTCTCTCTCCCTTACATTCTCTTACTCTCTCTCTTTCTTTCTCTCCCCCACCCCACCTACGCTCTCTCTTTCTCTCTCTCTCTCTCTCTCCCCCCCTCTCTCTCTCTCCATCTCCCCCTCTCTCTCTCCCTCTCTCTCTCTCTCCCCCTCTCTCTCTCTCTCTCTCTCCCTCTCTCTCTAGAAGAAATCAGCTATGCTCAGACCTGGAAAGGAGATAGGCGAAGACAGGTTTAAAATATCCAAAATACGCCATATATCCCGACGGCGCCCCTACGACGCCATCAGGAGTTTCGGGCACATACATACATGATGGTTGCAAACTCTGCTAAGAGTACTGCAATTGATTGTCAGATTATAGAGTTTGGTGCACTTTTAGGCTACGGCCAGCCACACAAACCTGTAACAGACCCTGAACAAGCAATGCCTGTGCTTTGAAGGTTTTTTTAAACGGGGGAAAGGCCTTGCACTCGACCAATCCCACTCTCTGAACATCGAAAACACTATCCGAAAAGGAGAACTGGTCAACATCATCGGATGCTTCCGAAACTTCAAGGTTTTTTTCAGAGTTTCCCTCTCCTAAAAAGGTGTTGTGACAACTGGGGTCCTTTCACTCCCAGGTGAAGAAAAAAAATAAAAGTACTATTTGGATGGCCGTTGACTGTTGAGTTCCTCCGCCCTTTCCTGGGTCTTGTATTTCATCCCGCAGGGTGTCCAAATATCACCCTCCTCACCAAGCAAGCTTGGTGGGGTTGCCAGTCTAGTCACCGACGACTCGACCATGACACAGGTTGTACTGGGATACATGTTGCCAGTAACACTCGAGCATACATACATACATACATACATACATACATACATACATACATACATACATACATACATACATACATACATACATACATGGTGGCTGCCAACTCGTTTTCGAGTACGGCCACTACTTTATATCCATGTAGGAGAACCCCTACCGATCCGCTGAACAAGTGTGACTTTTTAGTCCAGCCAGCGACTTGAAAACTCTGGTAAAAACACTACACTTGTGACAATTATTGACACATAGTGCTGGGCCCATGATACCATGTGACGACAAGTGCAGAGAGATCACCAGATATAAAGCAATGCCTGTGCCGTGAAGCTTTTATAGTGAGCAAAGGCACTGCACAAAGCCAGTCCCACTCTCTTAACCAAGATGATATTTACCAAAAAGAAGAACAAGTCAACATCATTGGATACCATCAGGGTTGCAGGTGTTATATCAGAGTTTTCCTTCTCCTAGAATTCTGCCTTGACAAAGGCTAAGGGGTCATCTCTCCCGGTGATTTTGGATGGCCATTGACTCTTAAGAGCTCCTTTGCCCTTTGACAGGTTTTGTTTTTAGTCCTGCAGGATGTCCAAAGTCACCCTCCTCACCAAGAAACCTTGGTGGGGTTGCCAGTTTAGTCGCCAACGACCCGACCATGAGACAGGTTGTACTATGATACATGTTACCAGTAGCACCAACTGGTGACCTGCCATACATACATACATACATACATACATACATACATACATACATACATACATACATACATACATACATACATACATACAGTGCTGATCGGAACCGACAAAGGTCCATAACATCCTTGAACATCTGCAAGATTTTGCTAGTAATTAAACAGTTAATGGTTGTGTAATGGGATCCTTAAGCCCTTAATAAAATACGACACGTCTTATGTGTATCTTCGTCTTCCTTTTATTTACAGGCTTGCCACAGACAAGACTGTGCTGGCACCAGGAGAGAGAATTCAAGTAACACAAAAGGTTCAGAGACGGACGTATGTTTATCCTGGGTATAGTCACAGATGTGTGTCTGTGTGAGGCTGTGGATGTATGTTCGTATGTACGTTTGTATGTATATATGTATATATGTATATATGTATGTGTGTATGTGTGTGTGTATGTGTGTGTATGTATGTATAGATATATATATATGTATGTGTGTATGTGTGTGTGTGTATGTATGTGTATGTATGTACGTATGTATTTATGTATGTACAGGTGTAGATGCGCATATATGTGTATATACCTATGTATATGTGTGTATATACGTTTATATATATATATATGCGTGTATATGTGTGTGTATGTGTGTGTATGTATATGTGTATATAAGCATGTATACGTTTATATATAAGTGTGTAACTGTGCAGGTGTATGTGTGTGTGTGTATGTATAGACGTTTACTTATATATATATATATATATATATATATATGTATGTATGTGTGTGTATATGTATGTGTATGTGTTTGTATGTATGTATACACGTTTACATATATATATATATATGTGTGTGTGTATGTGTGTGTATGTATGTGTATATGTATGTGTATGTGTTTGTATGTACGTATGTATGTATGTATGTACGTCTGTATGTATGTACACATACATATATATATATATATGTAAACGTGTATACATACATACAAACACATACACATACATATATGTATGTATGTATGTATGTATGTATGTATGTATGTATGTATGTATGTATGTATGAATGTATGTATGTATGTATATATATATATATATATGTATGTATATATGTATGTATATGTATGTGTGTATATGTCTGTCTGTATGTATGTATATGTAAGTATGTGTGTATGTATGTAAACATCTGTGTGTGTATGTGTCTGTATGTATATGTAAGTATGTATGTATGTATGTATGAATGTATGTATGTATGTATGTATGTATGTATGTATATATATATATATGTATGTATATATGTATGTATATGTATGTGTGTATATGTCTGTCTGTATGTATGTATATGTAAGTATGTGTGTATGTATGTAAACATATGTGTGTGTATGTGTCTGTATGTATATGTAAGTATGTGTGTATGTATGTAAACATCTGTGTGTGTATGTGTCTGTATGTATGTATGTATGTATGTATGTATGTATATGTAAGTATGTGTGTATGTATGTAAACATCTGTGTGTGTATGTGTCTGTCTGTATGTATATGTAAGTATGTGTGTATGTATGTAAACATCTGTGTGTGTATGTGTCTGTCTGTATGTATGTATGTATATGTAAGTATGTGTGTATGTATGTAGACATCTATGTGTGTATGTGTGTAAAAGCAGGATTCTGTGACTGCACAAGGTATTATGACTGCAGGCTGTAGGTTTGAAAACAATTTTTATGTGGTGTATATGTTCCGACAATAATAGGAAATGTTTAAGAGTATTGTTTCAAACACACACACACATAAAAACACACTCAAACGCACATATAATTGAATATACATACATGTTTGCATATATATATACACTAACAAGCCCTCTAATGTTTTCGCACATCAAGCTCAAACTCCCTCCCAAAACAGAAATATATATGTATGTATATGTATATATATATATATATATATATATATATATATGTCTGTGTGTGTGTGTGTGTGTGTGTGTGTGTGTGTGTGTGTGTGTGTAAATAAGTAAGTCAAACATGTTAAATTTGGCTTCAAACACATACTAAAAAGATATATATATATATATATATATATATATATATATATATATATATATCATCGTCATCATCGTTTAACGTCTATCTTCAATGCTAGCATGGGTTTAGACGGGAATTGTCCGACGTGAGGCAAGATTGGTTGTCTTGCTCATATAGGACTGTCTGGTGGGTTTTCTACGGCTGGATGCCCTTCCTAACACCAACTACGTTTACAGGTATATATATATATATATATATATATATATATATATATATATATATATACATGTATATATATTTATATATTTATATATATATATATATATATATATATATATATATATATATACATGCATATACATATATATACATATATACATATATACATATACATTTATATATATATATGTATTTATATACTTATATATATATATGTATACATATATATATATATACTTATATATATGTATGTATACATATATATATACTTATATATATATATATATATAAACGGAAAAAATGAAACAAAATTTCATTTCCCACTCTTAGTACAGCTGTTACTTATATATATATATATACGTATGTATATACACAAACATATATATACATATATATATATATATATATATATCAGCCCCGGTATCAGTATTCCGCTGTCCTACCAACGTTCATTATACTTTACATTAAACACAACAAAACAGATATTTCCCACCAGAGGGCGTAACTCTGAAACTGAGATCAAATGACATTCAACACTAAAATCAACGTGTCTGCGTGTCTGCATGTGTGTGTGCGTGCGTGTGAGTGTGTGTGTATGTCTGTGTTCGTGTTTGTATAATTATTATGCATATGTCTTTGTACGAACGTACATAGTACATACATGTGTGTGCATGTTTCTTTGTATATATATATATATATATATATATATATATATATATATTAGAAAGTGAGGTTTTTTTTACAAAATGAAAAATAACCGAGGTGTCGTACATGAGTGAAAGTATAAAGAAAAAAAGATGAAATCGAAAATGCAACTGGAGTCTTATTTAAAAAAAATATATATATATTATATATAGTTCAAGGAAACGACAAAACAGAGGTACAAAAAGTCTTATTAGTTTCACGCTTTATATGGAAAGGGGAAAGAAAGTTCGACGTGTCGGGCTTTAACCCTTCTTCAGGAGTACAAAAATAGAGACAGGATCACAAAGGATAGATACAGAGAATAAAAGGTAGTCAGTAGTGTACATATATATATGTACACTACTGGCCGAAACCTATCAAAGTTATCAAAGTTATATATATATATATACATATATATATAAATATATATAGAGAGAGGGGGTGATAGAGAGTGAGAGGGCGATTATAATGACTGTATTGCGGTATTTTGTCCGTCCCTTACACGAACGCAACTGTCTGACAACACACACACACACGCATTGAGAGAGGAGAGATTGAATTTTATCAGTTACTCTATCTCTTCACCACGGAATCTATTGCGATAAAAATAATGTTCAGAGCCCCCCTGAATTTCCGAATTGATGCTATGGAACTCGTCGTAACATTTGTAAAGGGAAATTTCCCAATAAATTGTTGTAAAAACCTATGTTGCTTTTGCATACTTATTCTTCACTGCATATACTCCGTCTGGACAACCAGATATAATCTGGGATGCTTCAGGATGTTGAGTGATTACCTCAGGATACTTCTACATATACCTGTTACAATACCCTAACTGCATATATATATATATATATATATATATACATATATATATATATATATATATATATATATATATATATATATATATATATATATATATATATATATATATATATATATATATATATATATATATATATATATTGTTATACTTGGGGAGGGTCATATTGTTGTAATAACATTGCCAGAAATAATAACAGAACACACTCACTGTTTGGTTGGTTTTCGCTTTTATATCTCCATCGTTAATTCATTTGGCAATTAACGTTTATCATTGACTGACCAACGGTTAAAAATACAGATATAAATATATATATATATAGTCTGTCAAAATTCTTTCGTTACACATTTGCAACATCATCAGTGATACTATTATGTTTCCTCCTGTTGTATTGTATGTCTACGCCATTTTATATATATATATATATATATATATATATATATATATATATATATATCAAAAATTAGATTAAGGATGACATGTCTGAGAATGTCAGAATCATGCGCCATATCACCTGTGGAAATAAGCTCTAAGATTCCAGGTAGTAAATCCGAGCATTTATATATAATTAAAAGTAAGATGACGTATGTATGTAAAATAAACACATCAAATAGTGACAGGGGATAATTTGTGAAGAGTGTAAACATACATAATTACGGAGGTAACATATTAAAGATTAACAAGAACCTAGAATATATATATACCTTTCAATAAAGATTAATCTCCTTTGTATATATTCCATTGAAGAAATATATTTCACCATTAATCAGTGAATCATACATGTCAAATCTTGGATCATCGGCAAAGTGGCGTGAAAAGAGTTATCGGCAGCTAGAAATAACAGCCGATTCCTTTCAACATAATGAGCTCTACTAAAATATACTTAAGAGCCGGCTTGGCGGCGGAACGATGTGTATTTTTAAACTACACGTGCTTTTACGCCGTTATTCCTTGATTTGCTTGTAGTGTGTGATCATAGATGGTTAAATCTTCTCCTTTGCCGATGATCCGAGATTTGACATTAATGGGGAAATATATGGAATATATACAAAGGAGATTAATCTTTATTGAAAGGTATCTATATATATATATTCTAGGTTCTTGTTAATTTTTAATATGTTACCTCCGTAATTATGTTTGTTTACACTCTTCACAAATTATCCCCTGTCACTATTTGATGTGTTTATTTTACATACATACGTCATCTTACTTTTAATTATATATATATATATATATATATATATATATATATAGTTTCAAAAACAGCCCGCATGGCTAAATCGTTAGAATATGAATTCAAAATAGGGGGACGCATAGTATAAAGGCAATGGAAAAAACAACGGAAAAACATCCCATCTCATCACTCAATCTTTGAAACTCACTATGGTTTCGGTTTATTAGGGTTTCGGTTTATTAGGGTTCATACTGTTCATTCCAGTGCGTTTTGGGACATAACAAAACAGGTA
>OZ024743.1:83796134-83801134 GCA_964016885.1 Eledone cirrhosa
TATAACAAGGATACTGGATTGTATGAATAATATTTATTTAACAAGGTTGAGCTATGTAGAGCAGAATAGTTGACATGCCAAGAGAGATGAAAGGATGAATTAAAGTTATTTGTTACAGTTTTGAAGTCATCGCGCAAGAGACCAAGAGGTCTTTACATTACCATGTTCAGCTTGCCAGAGAGTATACCCTCTATAGGGTCCCTGGACGGAAATGACAAAGAAGGTTTTGCCACCTCAACGGCAAGTAACTCCAGCTACTTCCCGTCTAGAGAGCGCTACTGGTGATGTGATCACCACATCACAAGGGAGGTAATAAATATATATATATATATAAATGTGTGTGTGTGTGTGTAAATAGATATATATATATATATATTTACACACACACACACACATATATATATATATATATATATATATATATATATATATATATATATATATACAGGATTACGGCGAACACAGAGAATAGAAAATAATACAGGATAGATTTGTTTGGAAGGGGGGGGGGGCTTGTCAATTCGGTGTTACCGTAACGGAAAACCATCTCCGAATGTTATCTTATATAACTAATTCTCCAATTAACACGTAATGAAATCGCCTAAGTCTTGCATCATGATCGGATGATGAAACTGGGCAATTGAAATATTTATAGTATTTTCGCGGAATTAAAATTTTAAAGAAAGTTTCCAGTCCGGCCTTCTGTTGCCTTTAATTAAATTTTCACTCGGTTCCTGTACCATCCACGGGATTCTACATCTACGATCGATGTTTTACATAACGTCGAGTGCTTTAATTTATTGCATCATCATTTACTAACCAGAATCACCATTTCTTCCCATTGGTATAAAATATAACATAAATGGTATATATAGACCTGGAGAGAGTTGGATACCGCCAGGTTTTAAAATGCCCCAGAAACGCCGTATGTCAATACATCGCCCCTACATCTCCCTCAGGAGTTACGGGACCATACATACATACATGATGGCTGCCTCCTCGTTATCGAGTATGACCATTGCACGATATACCATTAGTAATAATTATTAATTAATTCTATCGTGCAATGCCTGTGCGTGAAGATATTTTTTAAAGTGAGGAAAGACTGTGCACTGAGCCAATCCCACTCTCTGAGCGACAGTAGCTATAACCCGAAAAGAAGAAGAGATCAACATCATGGGTAACTACTGAGCCACAGGTTTTATATCGGAGTTATCCCAGTTTCCTGAGTTGCCTTCTAGAAGAATGCCCTGACAAAGGCTAGGGGTCCTTCACTCCCAGTGGTTTAACCGCGCGGTACATGTCTATTTACATATTTACACACTTTTGGATGGCCGTTGACTTTTATGAGTTCTTCCGCCCTTTGTCAGGTTTTGTTTTTTGTCATGCCGGGTGTCCAAAATCAACCTCCTCATCAAGTAAACCTGGTGGGGTTGCCGGTTTAGTCGCCGACGACCCGACCATGCGGCAGGTTGTACTGGGTTACATGTTACCAGTAGCACTCAAGAGTGACCCGACATATACATACATACATACAAACAACCATACATACATACATACATACATACATACATACATACATACATACATACATACATACATACATACATGTATAAAGAGTCAAGAGCTCTTTATGCACTAAGAAACTTGCCAGCACCAATTTGATTATATTTAATAGCCAAGTGCATATACAGTAGAGGCGCGTGGCCTAGTGGTAAGGGTGTTGGACTTACGATCAAAATGTCGTGGGTTCAATTCTTGGGTAGCGTGTTGTGTTCTTGAGGAAAACACTTCATTTTCCGTCGCATCAGTATACTCAGCTGAAAATGAGTACCAGAAATAGCAGGGGGTTTATGGACTGGCGTTTGTACCCATAACTGTACACACACACACACACACACACATACACATATATATATATATATATATATAAAGGGTAAAGACCCCTTCGATCATGAATGACCACGGGAATTGTACCTAGAAAGTTCCCTTCCAAGGCACAGATCCAGGCAAGATTGTTTGTGGAAGTCTTGTACTCGTAATCGCTCCCAGCCACAAAAATGGGATAAGGATCGGCCTAAGGAGACTTCGGGCTTGAGACAGACTTTAGTCTTAGCCTTTTTAGCAATGCGTATATAGAACGTTATAGGCGGCGAATTGGCAGAGACGTTAGAATGTCGGTTAGAATGCTTCATGGTATTTATTTCGGTTCTCTACTCTCTGAGTTCAAATCCCGCCGAGGTCAACTTTTCCTTTCGGCTTTTTGAAGTCAATAAAAAAAAATACCAGTCTAGTACTGGGGATCGATTCTTCCTCTATTTCTCATCCTCATTTCCTTTCTCTCACTTTCTATCTTTCTCTGGAGAAATCTGTTGTACTCAGGCCTGGAGAGGGATGGACTCCGCTAGACTTAAAAATTGTCCAAGAAACGCCGTATGTCAATACGATGCCCCTTACGACTCTATCAGGGGTTATGGGACCATACATTCATATAGAACGTTTGCACTATTAATAACGATATCACATGGCATCATTATGCTGATAAATTATTTATCTTCACTTCGTTGTATTGACAACTGAACGGTATTAATATTTGCATCCGTGTCCCACTTTCATTGTATGCAACCTTGATTAATTATTATGACCGATGGAAGAGATCTGTCTTCTGGCTCTATGATGTAAACATATACATACAGATATGCCTATACATGAATACATTCATATATATTTACATACATACATATATACTCACACACATACATACACATACATATATACTTAGGCACATACATACATACATATATACATACATACACATGCATGTACACTTACGCATACATACGTACATACATACACACACACACTTACATATATGCTTACACACATATGTACTTACATACATCCGCATATACATATACTTATACTTGTATAAATACATACACATATATATTATCTTATATTATATCTATATTAACAATATGAATTAGATCTGCACTACCAACGGTTTCAAGACGAAATCACGTGATTTCGTGTTGAAACTAGCGGAAGTGTAGAATTACATCAAACTGTTAATATAGATACTCAGCTTCTACATTATATATTAAATACTCTTTTCTTTCGTTTGTACCCATAACTGTATAAACACACACACACACACACACACACACACACACACACACACACACACACACACACACACACACACACACACACACACACACATCTATATATATATATGTGTGTTTCAGAAGATCCCGTTAAGGGTGAAAGCAGCGATTCTTTGCTTAAACTTTAATCTGTTATTTTAATAAATATTTGCTCTACGGTTCTTATATATTTGATATATATTTTCCTTATCGAGCCCTCTTTAGATTTTAGTCTTCAAGTTTATTATTATTATAATATATATATATGACCCCGGGGTTTGTACCTAGAAAGGTCCCCTCCGAGGCACAAATCCAGGCAATGTTGTTTGTAGAAGACCTGCAGTCGCCTATTCATACCAGTTTCCTCTCATCATGTCACCGATGTTGTAATGGCAGATACAGCTTGACACCAGTGACGTCGTAAAACATTTCTACAGCTGAGTGAATTGGAGCAACGTGAAATAAAGTGTCTTGCTCACTTGCTCAAGGACACAATTCATCATCCAGTCCGAGAATTTATATATATATATATATATATATATTATAAAATAACAGGAGGCTGGACTGGTGTAAATCCTTGAAAGGTTTATTATACTATGATCATTTCAATGACCGGGTTCAGTATGAATCCGGTGACATCATCAGGTATTCAAAATATAACAAAGGAATATAACAGATAAAATCCATGGGGCTGAAAATCAGAGACAAGAGGACGACCGACTATTTAGCAGCTTCTACCTCAGTCGGCCGCCCTCAAGTGTTGATTATTAAGTTTACTTATGACCATCTGGTGAGGGGGCATAAGCTTATAATGTACTTCAAAGAGAAATGTCAGCGTTGAGGTCATGCCACAATCAGGCTGATCATGCGTCTAGAAATTGCCGGGAAAAATGTTTTTTCCAAAGAACAAATATCTTCAACAAAGACATATAAAGTAGGTGACTGTATGGTATAGTGTGTGGACAGAAATTTCGGTTAGCAATTAGAAATGTTAAACTTATGTTTAGAGTTATAGAATGAAATTCGAAAAATAAGGTTTAAGGTTTGGGTTGTGAGATTAGTTAAAGAATTTATAGAAAGAGGCTTTTATGAAGAAGTTTAAGTATATTATAGATAGTCACGATAAGTTTTCAGGGTAGGATATAGTAAAGATTAAGCCCTTGTTTAGCAGACAATAACCAGCGACGACTGCAGATTCCGGCCAGCCCTCCCTAACCACGTACCAGCCGTTCCGAGTAATATCGTCTAGCGAAAGAAATGGAAATTAATGTTTCCGAACACTCCAGGAATGTAACTGTCTTAGGCGTCGGGTGTGTTAACGGAAAGTCCGCCACCGCCGTTTGGCCATCGTATATACCAAACGAATACTATTAATTCACACAGGAGGGGGATTTAGTTACGTACTAGTAGAGGGAGGCATGATACAGCTAATAGTTATGATTAAGCCTAGAATTTAAAGGTACTATTTGGCGGTCAAAGCCAGCGGCGCGGTGGGTTCCAAGTCTGACTGGGCCCCGAGGCGAAGCAGCCGTTCCGAGTAATTTCGTTTACCGAAAGAAGGGGAAATTTATTTTTCCAAGCATTCAAGGAAGGCTTATCCACCCGAGCGCCTGGCGCGCAGCCGGGAAAGCCGCCACATCCGTCGGATCATCGCGTGTTACCAAACGATTATTATATATTCACACCCGTGATGTGAGGTTGAAAGTGGTAAAACCCGATGAAATGTGCAAACAGACTATATTTAGTCCCCAGTTAGTCCGGGTTATATGTAGTGTGGTTCTTGGGTGGGTAGGGGGAGTGAATAAAGATAAACAGATATAAGGGTACAGAGAGTAATATTCTAGGGTCGTGTGC
>OZ024743.1:83811134-83813634 GCA_964016885.1 Eledone cirrhosa
TGTGTTGATGTAAGACAGACATTGACGGCACGCATTAATAATAATAATAACAGTAGTAGTAGTGGCAGTAGTAGTAGTAGTGGAGGCAGAGGTGGTGGTGGTGGGGGCAGAGGTGGTAATGGTGGTGGTAGTGGTAGTAACATAATTGGTGGTGAAAATATTAACGGTAACGATAACAGTTTGTTTACTAGCTACCAGGCGGGTTATATGTGTATATATATATGTATATATACACACACACACACACACACACACACACACACACACACACACACACACACACACACACACACACACAAGTATAGACATACATATGAGGGAGTCCAACTAATACCGGCTTTGCTCAATGAACGAATAAAAATCAACTTATCAGAGCATAATAAAATTATATTTGGGAAAAGTAAACAAGAAAAAACATTTACCTATTTACTTTGGTGTCCTGACTGCAGTTTCGTTGAGTAATCGAAGTTTTTTTTAGTATTGTGAGAAGACTCAGCTCCTCGAGAAACTTCTCAATCAAGAAAACTTCTTCCGAGTTATCCGCTACTAGCGATAATTTCGAATGGAAAATTAACACGTGATTAACGGTCAACAGAAGGGCAGTGATAAGTGAACAATGGCAAGTAACGGGCAGCTAGAAAAAGCAGCCCGATTCAGACTTCTCACAGTACTCAAGACTTCCTACAGTCTTAAAAAACCTACGATTACTCAACGAAACTGCAGTCTTGACATCGAAGTAAATAGGAAAAAATGTTTTCTCATCTTGTTTACTTTTCCCAAATGCAATTTTATATGTATATAAACTGAGTTTGGAACTAGCTGTTGAAATAGCAAGAGCTCAGCCGTCGGGGTCTCGACTCTTTCATATATATATATATATACAAGTGTGTATATATATATATATATATATATATATGTGTGTGTGTGTGTGTGTGTGTGTGTGTGTGTGTGTGTGTGTGTGTGTGTGTGTGTGTGTGTGTGTGTGTGTGTGTATTGCAAGGTATGAAGTAGTTCCGCTACATATGTAATACGTAGATTCCCAAGTTGTACCCGGGAGTAACCAGAGTTAAAGAAATGTACTCAATACGTTAGTAGAGTATAGGCATCTTTGTTATATAGAGAGAAATGACTTCTACGGGACTAGAACTGTTTCATCGGGAATATCCCGATCATTTCATACGAATGAAACAGTTCTAATCGTGTAGAAGTCCTTTCTCTCTATGTAACAAAGATTTTCCTCTAAGCGTGAACCTAATAGACTTTGTATTTTTGGCATCCTTGTATTTGTTTGGTTTCATTTATCATATATATATATATGTATATACAATATGTTGAAAAGGTAACACACTAGAGAGAGATACAGTGCGCTATCAATAAAACAGGGAAAAAACCACCAGTGTATGGAATCTATAACCTATGAAAGGCAGACTATAGACACGATAATTAAAAATATAAATTAAAGCGTAAATAAATACCTCTATAACTATATAACACAGGTACAAATCCAAAGAGATCTGTTTCGCCAGTAAGTTGTTGACAGAAATGGAATAACCCCGGTTCTTCAGCGTGTGTAAGGCTATACATTTCAGACAACAGAATTTTAAAATGACTGTCCAGCTACACGTGGGAGAGAGAAGTCACAGCGTGTTTAAGGGCAATGAACCAGTGGCCTCTGAGGGACGAGCTGCTAGAAAGGGCAGCCCAAAACCATTCAGCGAAGTGTGCTCAACCAAACAGAGAAAGAGGAAAGACTGTTATAAGGAGCGAAATATCACGATAAATTAACGGAGCCATAGACACTCGCCATTGTTTTATTGATAGCGCACTGTATCTCTCTCTAGTGTGTTACCTTTTCAACATATTGTATTTTAAAGAGCTCAGGATTTCCTCTCCTTTGAGCACATTATTTACAGAGAATGGCGAGAGTCTATGGCTCCGTTAATTTATCGTGATATATATATATATATATATATATATATATATATATATATATATATATATAGGAAAAGAGTCAGGACCTCGACGGCAGAGCTCAAGCTGTTTCGACGGAATATATATATATAAGACATTTTTTCCAATTCCTATCCGCCCGTCCCTTCAATCTATCTTATTTCTCATTCTTTTTTCTGATGAAGGACTACTGTCCGAAACGTTAAAACACTCTTCCTACTATTTCAAGCGTTAAGCTAATATATTTCGTCCATATACTGTACCGATTGTGTTGTTATTTATGTTTAAAAAGATGAAGTTGGAAATAGAACGGGAGATATGTTTAAGGGTCTGTTTTTCGTTTTTGATTCGTCAAAGTGACATTATTGAAAAGGTAGTGTTATTAAAAAGATAGTGTTATTAAAAAAAGATGGACAATTCTTTTTTGAAAATTTTGTTTATGGAGTATATAAAGTGTATGGAAAAATTACCGGATTCGATGTATTAATACATCGAATACATTTTAATGCATTTTAATACATTTTAATACATCGAATTCGGTAATTTTTCC
>OZ024743.1:83816134-83848634 GCA_964016885.1 Eledone cirrhosa
ATATATATATATATATATAGTGAAAAATTGAACGGGAACAAAACAGAGAGGCAGTACGAACAAAGGTTTATTAGTTTCACGCTCTTGAGAGTGGGGTGGTGGTGGGGAACGACGTTTCGGGCATAAGCCCTTCTTCAGGTGAAAAGTGTGTGGGAAGAGAGTTCCAAGGGTGTGTAGCCGAGTGGTGGAGAGACATATAGCAAAAAGGGGGTCAGAGGAAACGGTGCAAATGGAATTAAAAATAAAGGCATGATCAAAATAAAATTAAAATGGAGTAACAGGTGGTGCAAGGGTGTAGGCGTGTAGGGATGGTGGCGCGTGGAGGGGGAGAGGAAGACGGGGTGTCCGAGCGGGGAGGGCTGAAGGTGGTGTGTGTGTGTAGGTGTACGTGTATGTGTGTGTGTGTGTGTGTGTGTGTATGTGAAAGCAAGGGTTGGGGGAAGAACGGGGTTGCATGTTCAGAAAGAGGTGTGTGTGGGGTGGGGGTGTAGGTCGGAGTGTGTGTGCGTGTGTGGATAGAGGGGTGGGGGGAGAGGATTCCGGAGACTGAATGTGTAAATATGTGGTGGTACGCACGTGTGTGTGTGGTGTTTATGCGTGTTGTGGATGTAGGTGGCGTGTGGGGGAAAAAAATGTTTTTGGGTGTATGTCCGGGGGTGAGTCGTAAAGGTAATTCCGTAAAAGGATGTGGTGGAATGCTGAGTAAAATCCTTGGGATGCGGTAGATTCTCGGGATCAAGGTTCACATATGTGTAATCCGTGAAGAGATTGGTCGGAATAGGGGAGATGTGGGGGGCGCGCGCAACAGGAAGTGGTCAGAGGGTCAAAGCAGGAGGAGGGTTGTGTGTCTGTGTGTGCGGGGAGGTGGTCAGAGAGGCATAGCAGCAGTAGGGTAGAATGGTAAGTGAAGAAAGTCGGTGTATCAGTGTGTGCGGCGGTGCGGTGGACAGGGGAGAGGATGGGTAGGTGTGAAAGTTGGAGTGAGGAGCGGGTGTGCGTGTATTAGTAGAGTTGTTAGTGGGATGTGTGTGTGTTTGAGAAAAGGGTGTGGGTGGAGCGGGGAGAGAAGGATGTGGGGGCCGATGGAGGGAGTGTAGTGTACTGGTGTGTGTGTGCGTGTTTGGATGAGTGTGTGTGTGGTGAAGGGGGTGTTAGTGGGTGTTAGTATACTGGAGGTGGAGAAAGGGTTGAATGCGGGTGTGAGTGGGGGTCAGTGGTGGTAGGGTGTGTAGAGTGGGTGGTGTAAGAGGGTGTGTGTGTTCGTGTGCGTAGGGTTGGGGGGTGTTAGTGGTGTTAGTTGCGTGTAGAGTTGGTGGTGTAAGTGGGTGGGTGTGTTCGCGTGCTTGGGGTCACGGGGTGTTAGTGAGGTTAGTTGCGGGGTGGTGGGATGGAGGTGTGGGGGTGAGAGGTGTGGGGGTGAGAGGTGTGGGGGTGAGGGTTAGTGGTGGTAGTAGGGTGTGTGTTTAGTGTGAGCGCGTGTATATATGTACCGGTGGGTGTGTGCGTGTGATAAGGAGGGGGAGGAGAAGAAGGGAGGGATGTTAGTATGTTAGTTGGGGAAGGGTGGTCGGATGTGGGGTGGGGGTGTTAGTATTGTTAGTTGTGGGGTGGGCGGTGAAAAGGAGGGGTGTGTTAGTGGTGTTAGTGGGGGATATGTGTGGGGGAAGAGGGCGGTCGAAGGCTAAAGGAATAAGGGTGGGGAGTTCAGGCCGGTGGGAGTGTGGGTCTGTAGGGTGAAGATGGTTCGTTGTTCGACCCTGAGGAGAGTGGCAGGTGTTCCGTGGCATTGGAGTAGGCCACAGACTGTTAGGTGGTGTGCGGAATGTCCAGGGGAACCAAAGTGGCGGACGATGGGGGAACTACCACCGAGACGAATATCCCGGAGGTGCTCAGTAAATCTGTCCGCCAGGCGACGTCCAGTCTGTCCGACATAAGTCTCGCTGCACTCCGTGCAGCGAAGTCCGTAGACTAGGTTGGAGGAGGTGCAGCGGAAGGCATGCTGGACAGAGAGAGAGTGGCCGTTGGGACCCTGGAAGGTGGTGGTGTTGGTGATGTGGGGACAGGTGTTGCAGCGGGGCCTAGAACAGGGAAAGGAACCGGGGGGAGAGAGCGTGGGTTGGGGGTAGGGAGCTGTGGACGAGGAGGGTGCAGAGATTGTGTGCGCGTTTGAAGGAGGGAAGTGGTGGGGCTGGGAAGATGTGGGAGGTGGAGGGGTCGGACTGGAGGCGTCGGAAGAGGCGGAGGATGGTGCGGTGGGGGGTATGGTGGAGGGGTGGTAAGTGATGGGGAAGGGGAGACGGTGGGTGGGTGTGCGGTGGCGTGGGGTTGAGGGTGGTGGAGCGGTGGACAGCACGGGCGCGGGTGAGAGCGGTGTGAACGAGAGAGGGGGGGTAACCTCTGCGGATGAAATGGCTGACTAGGGAAAGGGCCTGGGACTCAAAGTCAGCATCTCGGCTACAGAGGCGGCGAATCCTGAGGAGTTGGGAGTAGGGAATAGAGTGCTTAGTGTGTGTGGGGCGGGAAGAGGTGAAGTCGAGGTAGGAGTGGGAGTCGGTGGGTTTGAAGAAGGCGGGGGTGACGAGGGAGTGGTGGGAGGGGTTGAAGGCGACGGAGATGTCTAAGAAGTGGACGTGGGTGGTGGAGATAGAGGTAGTGAAGTGGAGGGAGGGGTAGAAGGAGCAGAAGAAGGAGAGAAAGGAGTCGAGCTGTTCTCGGGTGAGGGTCGTGGCTCCGATACAGTCGTCGATGTAACGACCGTACAGTTCGGGCGTGGGGCCGGTGTACTGGGCAAAGATTTGGGCCTCAACATGGCAAAAAGGTTGGCATAGTTTGGGCCCATTCTTGTACCCATGGCTACCCCCGTGACCTGTTGGTAAAACTCACCCGAGAAGGAGAAACAGTTGAGGGTGAGGACCAGCTCGGCGAGGCGAAGGAGGGTGGGGGTGGAGGGGATGGGGAGGGGCGAAGGTCGAGGTAGTGTTTGAGGGCGCGTAGGCCGTCGGCGTGGGGGATGACGGTATAGAGGGACTTGATGTCTAGGGTGAAGAGGAAGGGCTGTGGGCCGGGTGGGTAGGTGAAGAAGTCGAAAAGGCGCAGGGCGTGGTTGGTGTCGGAGATGTGGGAGGGGAGGGTGGTGACAAGGGGGGCGAGGATGGAGTCGAGAAAGGCGGAGATGAGTTCGGTGGGGCAGTTGCAAGCGGAGACGATGGGGCGGCCGGGGTTGTCGGGTTTGTGGAGTTTGGGGAGGAAGTAGATGGTGGGGGTGCGGGGGTGCGGACGATGAGGTGGGAAGCGGTGGGGGGAGGAGGGAGGAGGAGACAAGGTGTTGGATGGTGGAGGAAACTTGTTGTTGGTAGAGGGGTGTGGGATCGGAGGGTAGAGGGCGGTAGAAGAGGGGGTTGCGGAGCTGCCTGAGCGCTTCGGCCGTGTAGAGGTCCGCGCGCCACACCACCACGGCGCCTCCCTTGTCCACCGGTTTGATGACGATGTCATCTCGGCTACGGAGGGAGCGAAGAGCGAGGAGTTCGCCCCGTGTGATGTTATTCCGTTTGGAACGGTAGCGGAAGTCGAAACGATTTACGGCGCTACGGCTGGCATCGACGAACGCGTCCAGGGTGCTGGGGCCGGCGTCCAAGAAGATGGTCGTCGGCCCAGGGCGAGAAACGGGTCTGGGGCGTTCGGAGCCGGTGGCGTTCGGCCGAAATGTGTCTGTAGCTGCGTGCGTCGCACGAATCACTCGACTTCCGTTCGGGTGCGGAACTCGTCGCTGTGCGGAGTGTGGGGTATGAAGCGAAGGCCTCTACTAAGGAGTGAGCGGTCAGGTGCGGAGAGGGGGAGGTCAGGGGGTATAGTGACAACAAGTGGTGGGGTTTGGGGGTGTGCGGGGGGAAGGGAGGGTGTGGTGAGGGGTGAGGTGGAGAGTGGAGATTGGGTAGGGGTGTGGGTCGAGGGAAGGGTGGAGAGTGGTGGGGATGGTTGTGGGGGGCTCATAGGGATGGGCGGGTGGTGGTGGATGGGGGTGGTTGGGAGGAGTGAGTGTAGCTTGCGGGCGTTGGTGGAGGTGAGGAAGGAGAAGAGGTCGTGGTTGAGGTTTTGGATGAAGAGGAGGATGGAGTGGGCGAGGAGGGGGTGGCAGGTGGAGTTAAGGCGGAGGAGGGTGGGGGTCAGTTGGTGGTCAAGTTTGCGGAGGGTGGAGCGGGAGGCGCGGATGGAGTTGCGCATTAGGAGGCGTGAGGATCGGGTGAGGATACGTTGGGTGGAGGGGAAGCGGGGGGGAAGTGTGGAAGTGTAGACGGAAGCCGAGGGGGATAAGGTGGAGGCGGAGGCAGTGGCTGAGTATATGGATGTGGCTGGAGTGCCGGGTTTTGGCGAAGAGAAGGTAGGAGAGTTGAAGGGCAGAGGGGAGATAGCAGGGTGGGAGGAGGGGGTGAGGAAAAGTTTGAGGCTAGTGTGTAGTTGGTGGAGAAAGGATCTCAGGCTGGGCATGGTGGGCGTTGGGTGAAAGCAGGAGGAGGGATGAGAAAGCAGGTGTGTGAAGCGGGGTGGTGTTGAACGAAGGAGTGAGTGCGAAGGATAGGCAGAGACGGGGAAGGGAAAATGAAACAGAAAAAACGTAAGGAGGGGAGAGTATACACAGGAAAATCAAAGACCAAAAATCATAAACGTACAAACACAGGCAATCATGGACAAAAAAATCATAGACAGAAATAAACAAGTACAGTAAATAAATAAATCAAAAAGTAATGCAAAGAAAGGAAAAAACAAGTGTGGGAAGGTGTGTGGAAAGTTCAGAGAGTGGTCACGGCGGATTAGATCGGGGTTGAGCCGGTAGTCAGGTTATATTCCAAAGGTATGGAAGCCGTGTGAGCGTGTATTGTATAGTGAAAAATTGAACGGGAACAAAACAGAGAGGCAGTACGAACAAAGGTTCATTAGTTTCACGCTCTTGAGAGTGGGGTGGTGGTGGGAAACGACGTTTCGGGCATAAGCCCTTCTTCAGGTGAAAAGTGTGTGGGAAGAGAGTTCCAAGGGTGTGTAGGGGAGTGGTGGAGAGACATATAGCAAAAAGGGGGTGAGAGGAAACGGTGCAAATGGAATTAAAAATAAAGGCATGATCAAAATAAAATTAAAATGGAGTAACAGATGGTGGAAGGTTGTGGGGCGTGTAGGGGTGGTGGCGGTGGAGTGGGGAGGGCTGAAGGTGGTGTGTGTGTAGGTGTACGTGTGTGTGTGTGTGTGTGTGTGTGTGTGTGTGTGTGTGAAAGCAAGTGTTGGGGGAAGAACGGGGTTGCATGTTCAGGAAGAGGTGTGTGTGGGGTGGGGTGTAGGTCGGAGTGTGTGTGCGTGTGTGGATAGAGGCGTGGGGGGAGAGGATTCCGGAGGCGGAATGTGTAAATATGTGGTGGTACGCACGTGTGTGTGTGGTGTTTATGCGTGTTGTGAATGTAGGTGGCGTGTGGGGGAAAAAAATGTTGTTGGGTGTATGTCCGGGGGTGAGTTGGGCACAATCGAAAGAAAAGAGCAATTAGCAAATTCGCCAGCTTCTTCATTTCAAATTTTCACTTCTCTTTTCTATCGCCTCTGAAAGATCTGAGATCTGATGGTATTTAAAACTATGAGACTATTTGGTAATGCAAAAATGAGTCAAACATACACATACATACATACATACATACATAGATACATACATGTATACACACACACACACATACACACACACACATACACACACACACACACACACACACACACACACACACACACACACACACACACACACGTACATACATACATACAATGGGCGAGAACATTTCCTTATCTTCTGTGTACGCTCCACTGACCTGCTTCCAGATTCATCCGTCTGGTTGTCAATTTGATTTAGATATCAACACTGCCAACTAAGTCGGTTTCAGGGGGCTGTTTGGTGTGGAGGAAACGATATGATAGACAGACATGATAGTGGCATTTACTCTAGTTAGCTTGCTTATGTTCCCTTCATTAAAAATGTTAACACCAACTTAAATAGCTGTTTGTTTGGCTTATTGTGAGGTCATAGCATAAACCTTTGAGATTACAGAATAGATTGTGATATTCCAGCCAAGGTTGTGAGCTGACAGTGTATCATGTTAGATTAGAATATAAAATGTGACATCACTGCTGATATTGCAGCCTTGTGGTGGTGCCTTGTGTTGTGTTGCCAAGCCAGCAAGTTTGGGGAAGGGCAAAGATGATTAAATCAACCCCAATACCTGACTGGTAGTTTATTTTACCGACCACGTAAGAGGGAAAGACAAAGTTGACCCCGGCGGGATTTTGAATATCGAATGTAAAAAGTCGTACTAAATGCCGCAAAGCATTTTGTCTGATTCTCTACGATACATGTCAATCCGTCGCCCTATTGCAGCCATATATTGCAGAAAGCCAGCATACTAAGAGTAAAGACAGGTGGTTTAGTGATTAGAGTGTTAGGCCCACGATCGTAAAGCCGTTCGGTCGATTCCTGGGTTGTGCGGCGCATTGTCCCTTGAGTAAGACACTTTAGTTTATGTGGCTCCAGTCAACTCATGCAAAAGCCACATGGCTGTGGGCAGAAACGTTTTCTACAGAGCTTCGTGATTCATGGGATCAAATGTGTATACATTGAATATATCATATAGTGTACATAGATACCAGTATGATATATCATATGATATGCATCGATATATATATATATATATATATATATATATATATATATATATAAAAATAAAAATAAAAAATAAATAAAAAATTATTGTCATTTTGCAAAAAAACACATTAGTGTTGATCATATATTTTTTTTAATTATATATATATATATATATCGAGGCATACTATATGCTGGCCAACGGACATCCAGATCCACTGCAAACACAACAGCTAGGTGCACATACGACTAGCATATGCATTTTGCAACTCGTGATGCACCTTTGCCGGAGTCCAAGAAAAGTATCGAAGATTTTTATCGATTCCTACCTGTTCGTATTTATCTTTGTTATGCCTATACACTATGGCCACATCCACATGGTCGAATTATTCATGATGTCACACTTTCTTAATATTTTTTTTACTCTGAACGAAAAATGTATTAACTTTTTGCACCATCGTGTGCTTTGTGACCGCCTCAAACAATTCGATTGGTATCTGCTCTACTGCGGCTGCAACTTCAATTTATGCCCATTATATATATAAGAGAAAGAAATCGAAAATGCAACTGAAGTCCTTTAAGTATATTTATTTATTTACTAAACCGGTTTCACAGTTATGCTTTTCAAAAGTAACATTGAGATGGAGGGTTTGTGTTTCTGTTGTGGTTTGTCAAACACAAACCCTCCATCTCCATTTTACTTTTGAAAAGCATAAGAACTGTGAAACCGATAAAGTAAATAAATAAATATTCTTAAAAGACTCCAGCTGCATTTTCGATTTCTTTTCCTTATACTTTCACCCATGTAAGACATCTCGCTTTTTTTTGTCTTTTTTTTTTGAAAAAAACCCTCATTTTCTTATTTATATATTTATATATATATATATATATATATATATATATATATATATATATATATATATATATATATATATATATATATATATATATATCGATTTTTTATATAGTTCATTATGCTAATTGGGAGAGGAAATAGTATATATTTTATCTTGTGATTCTATAGACATGTTTTATGATATATAGCTCTGATTGTTTAATTTATTAATTTTTCATTGAGCCAAAAAGTGACCAGTTGCAAAACACGTATATGTATGTGTATGTATATATATATGTAAACTTTTATATGTAATAATCTCCCACTAGGTTGAGATACAAATTTGGCTGTATTGTGCTGTACTTTCTAGCAAAAATGCCACCAGTCGTAAGCAACTACCACACCCCTTCCAACTTGACCGCGACTACGTCACGATTTTTAGCCATTTTGAAATGATTTCTTGGTGCGATCGTTTTGGAAAATTTAATGTCTAGATATGAGCGAGCTTCCTGAAGAATCCGGCGCTCGAGTTTATATAATTATTACATAATTATTGGATAACTCAAAACACGGACGAAACCATGGTAGAGGCATTTAAGTGTATTCTATTTTCTCCTAGTTTATTTTAAACCTAATTCTGCTTAGTTGACTGTATCTAGGCGATTACGCTGTCGAAATATTCGATAAATATTCCACTACGGCCGACGCGAAGCGCTAGTTTTGGTTATTTGTTGGAGATTCCTTCATAGAAGCCTCATTCATATAGCCTGGTCTATTCGATTTTTTATATAGTTAATTATGCTAATTGGGAGAGGAAATAGTATATATTTTATCTTGTGATTCTATAGACATGTTTTATGATATATATATATATATATATATATATATATATAATATTAATAATAACATTCGATTCGTTTGCAATTATGCAAACAAGCCTCAATTTTATAGCCATGTCAGTAGAATGAACACTTCATTCTTGCTCTTGTGTTGGTATTCTGTTCGTATGCCATCACAAGAGCAAGAATGAAGTGTTCATTCTACTGACATGGCTATAAAATTGAGGCTTGTTTGCATAATTGCAAACGAATCGAATGTTATTAGGATTGGCAGTATCGGTAGAGGGTCGGACGTCATGCTTTGACGCATAGAGTTACGGCCCTTTCCATTCTGAGTTCAAATCCCGCCGAGATCAACCGTCCTTACGGGATCGGTAAAATAAAGTACCAGTAATGTACTGGGTTATTGCTGGCCTTGTGCCAAAAGTAGAAACAATTATTAATATTCGAAAAACTCAGATTATATTTATTGTATTCAGCCATGTAGAGCGAAATTTTCTTTTATATATATATATATATCAACTAGAAATAGATTGACATATATATATATATATATATAAAATAAATACATGAAACAATCACAGGGAATAATTTGTAAAGAATGTAGGCACACATAGCTAGGTAGGTAACTAATTAAAGTTTGACTAGAACTGCCTACATTCTTTACAAATTATTCCCTGTGATTGTTTCATGTATTTATTTTATATATATATATGTCAATCTATTTCTAGTTGATATGTAATGCTCGTATCTAATCTTTGAGCTTATTCTACGGTGGATATGGTGCATGTCTCTCAGATATCACAACCCTTAATTTTAATTTTGTAATTTTGTGTATATATATATATATATATATATATATATATATATATATATATATATATATATATATATATATATATATAATACTCATTAAAACAACAGAAGGCCGTACTGTAAAATTGATTTTAGAATTTTAATTCCGCGATAACACTATACATATTTCAATGGCCCAGCAGTAAACTACCTAACATAAATATTATATATATATATACATATATATATATACATATATATATGTATATGTGTAGGTTCATATAACTGTGCTATGTCACATAATGTACATAGATATAACTGTGATATATAGATATTGTAATATATAGATATAATTGTGGTATACAGTGTACCTCCAGCTTTCGCGGTCCCGGTATTCGTGATCCCGATTATTCGCGGAATTTTCTTTAGAACCTAATAACTGTCGCGGAAACCACCGCATATTCGCGGAATCGTAAATATCTTCCGCAATTTTTTAATGGCTTTTTTCGTAGCAATATATATTTTTCCACGCTAAGTTATAACAATATACCGTATTTGTCGGCCTATATTTTACGTTATGTTTTGGCGTCCGATATTCACGGTTCTTCATTCTTCGCGGGTGCTCTAGGAACGTAACCCCCGCGAATACCGGGGGACAACTGTATACATATGTTTTACATTGGGATATATTGAGATATACACTATATATAATTGTTTCGACTTTTGTCATAAGGCCGCAATTATCCCAGTGCATTACTGGAACTTATTTTATCGACCCCGTAAGGATGAAAGGCAAAGTTAACCTCGGCGGGATTTGAACTCAGAACTATATATAATAGATAGATATCATAACTTTGAAAGGCCATGTCTAACTCTATTAGATCATGGTTCATATCTCAGTCATGTTTTTGACACCAGGGCCCACTTCAGGCAGGAATTTGTCCAGGGACCTTTTGAATTTTACGGTATCTGTTTCTGTTTTGATCTGTATATCATTGTGAGATATAAATTTATAATGAATGTTATGTGTGTGTGGGGAGGGAGGAGTGTTTGTGTGTTCATTTTATAAAGGTTAAATAGTGAGTCTTGTTATGGCGAAACTCCAGAGTAACAAGACTCACTATGTAACCTTAATAAAATTAATATTAAAATTCTACTTTGGTATTGTGTACTCCCTTCCCTCAGCTATCAGCCACATACCACGCGTTTCCCCTGACGTCATATAAAATTCTGTGTACTTGTTATGGCTTAAATGCTATAAATTAATGTTTTGTCTCTCGTCACTTACTCCACTGAACAGCATTTTGGCTTGTGTCAGACGCTGTGTCCCCGGGTGAACCAGCAGTACCGTTTGGTAGGGGTCGAAACTGCCAAAGTCCATCTCAACGACCGATGACCCTGGAGTTCTATTTATATTTTTTTAAACTAATTTTTATTAGATTTCCTCTTAAAAAATTGTTTTACGTTTCGCTTTGTTATCGATACATACATACATACAATGACACATATATACATTAGGTGGTCCTTTTAAACTTTCTAAAAGTTTAGCTCCCACGCCCCTATCTTGTTCAAATTAACAAAAACCAATCTATGCAAAACTTTAGCTCAAGCGGACCACTGCAAGGAGACCCTCATCGACCGTTAAATTTTCAAGTTTTCGCCCGGAAAGTCATTTTTTCGGATAAAAATCTTTTATCTCTTATATAATTTTCTCTTAAATTAAAAACTTGTTCAGACTTATTCTTGGTATTAGAAGAATAAGTGACAATAAACATAACGGGGAAGGCAACTTTCAAAGCTGGAGACAGAGCGCAGGTATAGGGTAAACACCTATTTTTCGCTGTGGGAGCAGCAAAATATTAACTTTCGGAAAATTACCTATTGTTAAGGGCCACCCTAATATATCAGTATGTGGTTGACAGCTGAGAGAAATGAGAACTCGGTATTATATATATATATATATATATATATATATATATATATATATATATATATATATATATATATATATCTTTGTACTTGTTTATATACAAATACAATGAGAAAAGGAGGGCAAGGAGAAATATATAAGCATATTTCTCCTTGCTCTCCTTTTCTCATTGTATTTGTATATAAACAAGTACAAGGAGAAAGGGAGAGCAAGGAGAGCAAGGATAAAATGAGAGCAAGGAGAGCAATGATAAAAGAAGAGCAACGAGAGCAAGGAGAACAATGAGAAAAGGAGAGCAAGGAGTGGAAGGAGAGCAAGGAGAGTAAGGAGAAAAGGAGAACAAGGGGAGCAGTGAGAAAAGGAAAGCAAGGAAGCAAGGAGAGCAAAGATAAAAGGAGAGCAAGGAGAACAAGGGTAAAAGGAGAGCAAGGAGAGCAATGATAAAAGGAGAGCAAGGAGAGCAATTGGAAAAGGAGAGCAAGTATAAAGGGAGAGCAAGTTATGCTGGAAGTGGACAAATGTGAAAGAATCAACTGCACCAAAATAGCATTTCTTCCTTTACAAACATCGAGTTTTCCCCTTTTGTAACTCTTGGTACAAAAACTTTCTTCACGAGATTTTCTATCAGCACCGATTTCCTCGACAAAGACCCTCCAACATGGAAAGATGATCCTGGTTACAAAAGTGGACTTAAAAAACTTGAGAAGACAGTGTTGTTGCGAATGATGTTGCAGAAAGAGGGATTATAATAACATTCTCACAAAAGATGAAACCGAGAAACAATTTGTTTTACAGATCGTTACCGAAAACCGTAAAACTGCCACTAAATCCTCTCTTATGCAAAAATAATAGTTTCTCCTTTTGCACAAGGTCAGCAAATACCCAGTGCATTACTGGTACCTTATTATATCGACTCCATATGGATGAAAGGCAAAGTTAACCTCGGTGGGATTTGAACTCAGAATGGAAAGGGCCGTAACTATATGCGTCAAAGCATGGCGTCCAACCCTCTACCGATACTGCCAATCCACCGCCCTGGCCTTATCCACCGCCTTATGCAAAAATAATGTTCAATATTCAGTGTTCAGTGATCACATTATGTTTTTGATTCTATAGAAATTATTGTTGTAAATAAAAATACGTTTCTCTTATAGACGTTGTGTGCTTGCCTTGCACTCCACCAATCCCACTCTCTGAGCATCGAAAACACTACCCGAAAAGGAGAACTGGTCAACATCATCTGATGCTTCCGAAGCCGCAGGTTTTTTTGTGTTTTTTTTCAGAGTTTCCCTCTCCTAGAAAGGTGTTGTGATAACAACTGGGGGGCCTTTCACTCCCACGTAAAAAAAAAGTACTATTTGGATGGCCGTTGACTCTGCCGAGTTCCTCCGCCCTTTGCTGGATCTTGTATTTCATGCCGCAGGGTCTCCAAATATCACTCTCCTCACCAAGCAAGCTTGGTAGGGTTGCCAGTTTAGTCGCCGACGACCTGACCATGAGACAGGTTGTACTGGGTTAAATGTTACCAGTAGCACTCGAGAGCGAGCTGACATAAACATACATACATGCATACATACATACATACATCGTGGCTGCAAACTCTGCTAAGAGTATTGCAATCACTTGTCAGATTACAGTAAATGGTGCACCTTTAGGCTAAAGCCAGCCACATGAACCTGCAACAGACCCTGAACAAGCAATGCCTGTGCTTTGAAGGTTTTTTTAAGTGGGGAAAGGACTTGCACTCGACCAATCCCACTCTCTGAGCATCGAAAACACTACCAGAAAAGGAGAACTTGTCAACATCATCTGATGCTTCCGAAGCCGCAAGTCTTTTTTTTTCATACATACGTACAAACATACATTGTACTTAGATATCATATATCATATATATATACATATATATATATATATATATATATGTGTGTACGTGTATGTGTGTGTGTGTACGTGTATGTATGTGTGTGTGTGTGTGTATGTGTGGGTGTGTGTGTGTATGTATGTGTGTGTGTGTGTGTGACAAACTATATAACAAGGTGTGTATTTTCTTTGTCGTTTATGTATGTTGGTCACATGCTATGGTGTCTTCACTTTCTATTCGTTTTTGTGGTCGACAACAGCAACAACAACAATAACAATAACACCACCACCAACAACAACAACAACAATAACAGCAACAACACCAACAATAACAGCAACAACAACAACACCAACAATAACACCAACAACAGCAGAAACAATAACAGCAACAATAACAGCAACAACAACAACAATAACAACAACAACAACAACAATAACAACAACAACAACAGCAACAATAACAGCAACAACAACAACAACAATAACAGCAACAACAATAACACCAACAATAACACTAACAACAACAACAATAACAACAACAACAACAACAATAACAACAACAACAACAGCAACAATAACAGCAACAACAACAACAACAATAACAGCAACAACAACAACAATAACAACAACAACAACAACAATAACAACAACAACAGCAGCAACAATAACAGCAACAATAACAGCAACAACAACAACAACAATAACACCAACAACAACACCAACAACAACACCAACAACAGCAGCAACAATAACAGCAACAACAACAACACCAACAATAACACCAACAACAACAACACCAACAACAACACCAACACCAGCAGCAACAATAACAGCAACAATAACACCAACAACAACAACACCAACAATAACAGCAACAATAACAGCAACAATAACAGCAACAACAATAACAGCAACAATAACACCAACAACAACAACACCAACAACAACACCAACAATAACAGCAACAATAACAGCAACAACAACACCAACAACAGCAGCAACAACAACACCAACAACAGCAGCAACAATAACAGCAACAACAACACCAACAACAGCAGCAACAACAACACCAACAACACCAACAACAATAACAGCAACAACAACACCAACAACAGCAGCAACAATAACAGCAACAACAACACCAACAACAGCAGCAACAATAACAGCAACAATAACACCAACAACAGCAGCAACAATAACAGCAACAATAACACCAACAACAGCAGCAACAATAACAGCAACAATAACACCAACAACAGCAACAACAATAACAGCAACAATAACACCAACAACAGCAGCAACAATAACAGCAACAACAACACCAACAACAGCAGCAACAATAACAGCAACAACAACACCAACAACAGCAGCAACAATAACAGCAACAATAACACCAACAACAGCAGCAACAATAACAGCAACAATAACACCAACAACAGCAGCAACAATAACAGCAACAATAACACCAACAACAGCAACAACAATAACAGCAACAATAACACCAACAACAGCAGCAACAATAACAGCAACAATAACACCAACAACAGCAGCAACAATAACAGCAACAATAACACCAACAACAGCAGCAACAATAACAGCAACAATAACACCAACAACAGCAACAACAATAACAGCAACAATAACACCAACAACAGCAGCAACAATAACAGCAACAACAGCAGCAACAATAACAGCAACAATAACACCAACAACAGCAGCAACAATAACAGCAACAATAACACCAACAACAGCAGCAACAATAACAGCAACAATAACACCAACAACAGCAACAACAATAACAGCAACAATAACACCAACAACAGCAGCAACAATAACAGCAACAATAACACCAACAACAGCAACAACAATAACAGCAACAATAACACCAACAACAGCAACAACAATAACAGCAACAATAACACCAACAACAGCAGCAACAATAACACCAACAACAACAACACCAACAATAACACCAACAACACCAACAACAGCAGCAACAATAACACCAACAATAACACCAACAACAACACCAACAATAACACCAACAACAGCAGCAACAATAACAGCAATAACATCAACAGCAACAGTAGTAGCAGCAATAACAGCAGCAGTAATATAGTCAACATCAGCAACAACAACAACAATAACAACCAACAGTAATAAAAAGCTTTTAACTCTTAATTGCTTGATCAGTGCGCCCTCTCTTGAGGGTATAGCTAACCTTTAGTGAAGTGTGTGTATATATATATATATAGATATATATATATATATATATATATATATATATATATATAATGTGTGTGTATATATATATATATAAAAGGCACGTGCCTATATACAAACATACATATGTGTGTGTACATGCGACCGAGGGCGAGGAGTGTGTGCATGTGTGCATGCATGCATGTGTGCATGTATATGAGTTTATCCGTGTATAACTGTATATGCGAGTGTACATACATACATACATACATGCAAGCACACATACATAATGCATACATACATACATATATGCATACATACATGCATACATACATGCATACATACATACATGCAAGCATACATACATAATGCATACATACATACATATATGCATACATAAATGCATGCATAATACATACATACATACATAATGCATACATACATACATATATGCATACACATATACATGCATAATACATGCATACATGCATACATACATACATACATACATACATACATACATACATACATACATACATACATACATACATACATACATACGTACGTACGTACGTACATACATACATAGCGGCAGCCAACTCGTGTCCGAACACGTCCATTTCTTAGAAGTAAAACACACACACACACACATACACATACATTGGTGAAAACGTGTTATTGACGTTGCTGTCGCTAATGCTCATCAAACCAGGAATTGACTGTCATACCACAGTCAGCAGGTCAGTTTCCTGGTTGTGCCCACTTGCAGAGTGACACAGTTTCGTACAGATACCACATACAAAATCAAGTTGTATGGAGAAGTCAAATGTGTTATTTCCATGAGTATGATGTCTGCTATGGCTTAGTAGCCCACTCTTTGACATACATACAGGTGCGCATCGCTCACGGGTAACAGTCACTTTCGAAGTTCGAGCTGGGGGTGGACTAACAGCCCCAGATATTTAACTGTTCACTTCACTTCAGCATAGGCTCTCAAATTCCTTAACATCAGTAGCAATCAGATTTTGCCACTGAGTTCTGTCTGTTGCAAGATTTTCCCATCTCCCAGAGTTGATGTTGACCTGCTTTAGGGCATCTTTCAGTCAGTCTTTAAAGCAATTCGGTGGCTTGCACTGCAGGCGTTTTCCACACAATACTTATTTTGGAATTCTGCTGTCCTCTAGACGAACTATGTCACCTGACCACCGGAAACACTGTTTCGTGATCATGTTCTCGGTGCTTGGCAGACAAGCCAGCTGCAGCACATCAGTATCTGGTCAATGAGACTTCCATGAGATTTTGAGAATGGAGCGCAAGAATTGTTGGTAGAAACGTTCGAGGCTCTGGATATGGGAGTGCTTGTTCTAGGGAGAGTACTTCCCAGATAGACGAACTTATCCACAACCTTCAATATTTTCCTTTGTCAGATATGGACGGTGAAATATAAGGCTTTTTGGGTGCATGTTGGTACATCAGTGTTTTTTCAGGCTGATTGTCAGCCTGAACTTATCACACCCAGCCGAGAAAGCCTTCTTCCGTGTGTCTAACGAGATCAAAGTCGTCTGCATAAAGAAGATTCCTTATGAGTTGAGTACAATATATGTTTTTGATGCAGCAAATAATCGTCGGATGTTAAAGAGCTTTCCTGCTGTTCGATAACGTTTATATATGCATATGCATATATTTATACTAACAGACACAGTGACCCCTATCAACTAACAGTGCCGTCGGTAGAGGTCAAAATTGCATACATCAATTTCGAAGACCGATGATTGCGAAGTTTCTTTTTTTCACCTGTTGCCAATTTTGCAATATTATCTCTGACGTGGTTCCTTTCCTCTTTTGTTGTTCAGCAGCGCTATGTATATATATATATATATATATATATACACTTCCGTTTTGTTAATGGTAGCTTGGCCATCCCTATATATATATATATATATATATATATATATATATATATATATATATATATATATAGGGATGGCCAAGCTACCATTAACAAAATGGAAGTGTATATATATGTATATATATATATAGGTGTATATATATATAGGTGTGTATATATATATATATATATATATATATATATATATATATATAGGGATGGCCAAGCTACCATTAACAAAATGGAAGTGTATATATATATATATATATATATATATATATATATATATATAGGTGTATATATATATATATATATATATATATATATATATATATATATATATATATATAGGTGTAACTCTTTGAAAGTTGCATAATAATAATAACATTCTAGTAAGATAGGGAGATGTAATATACGTCATAATATTATCATTGCAATGTTCTGCACAAGGCAAGATAGAAGATAGAAGTTATGAGACCTGTGTTATCTAGTGTATACATTTGCTTTCAAACTACTTAACATTAATACTCTTATAATTATTGCTAAGAAATACTACGTTAGTTTTCAAACAGAAGATATGGCATGAATTCAACCGAGAGTTATATAACTACATCATCCCACACTACACTATACCACATCACAGCGGATTTCTTCCAGAGAAGGAGAAAGTGTGGGAGAAAGGAAGTGATAAAGAGATATTGAGGAAGAGACGAGCCCAGTACTGGCCGGGTCATTTTCTTTTTCTTTTCTTTTTTTCTACCTCGAAAGAAAGACAAATTTGCTCTCGGTGGGATTTAAACTCAGGAAGCAGAGAGCCGGAAGGAATGCTGCAAAGCATTCTATCCAAGGTTCTAACGACTCTGTCAATTCGTCGCCTGTTCGTGGGTTCTAATTAGAAGGTAACTAGCTGACGTGGAGAAAATAGTATAGACTGTCCTTTGTAGCAACATTATCTAACTGGTGTGACATTAGGGACTAATTGGAGTAACATTTTCTCCACAAACTCCACTGGGATGCAGAGAACACCCAAACCCCATAAAATAACATCTAAGAGACCTGAGGTACCCGACGGGATATAGGGAGTTCTAAATACAAAGGGGACACCTGAAGAACACAATCACAGACACTTAACTGAAGGACTCAATTCACATCGTTGGTCCCAGAATAATTTTAAGAAATGACTAAATAAAAGAATGGGAAAGGAAGTAAAAGAGAGAAGGAGAGATGTAGTAGAAAAGAAGATAGGAATAAATATTAGGGGGAAAAATAGTAGGAATTTAGCTACGACTTTATACATTCTGAGTTCAAATCCTGCTGAGGTCTGCTTTGCCTTTTATCATTTCGATGTTAAATACTGGGGTCGATATAAAGACTTTCCTCTTCACCCAAATTACTGGTTTGAATTACATGGAATGAGTCCAAATTTGCCAACCAAGACCTCGTCCAAGGACCCCATATCTAAACCAGTCGGCTTTATCTTCCCAGAAAGCAATGGGTGTCCCTTAATCGGATCCGCACAACATATGCCAGGAAAGCCCATCATCTTCATTGATGGAAAATGAAAAGCAGCCCAGCATATGACTATGGGGACCCTGACCAGACAGTACTGCATGTTGTTCGGGATTTCCCCCTCTGACGTTTTCAAGGCGGCCTGGAGGCAACCCATAATGATGAAAATGACGCCCTAGTCTGGCTCGCCGGTCTTGACCTGTCTCTCCAACTATTGCGCATATCATACGACAAGAATAACTGGTTGCATGCCTAAATTAGAAATCGCTATTCCTAGAAATTAGTTGGAGACCGCAAAAGGATACATGAAATATTGAATGAACAATTCGAGGGTATTTTCACCTCCCCGATGGAAGATATCCAAATAAATAAACCAGTTAAGTTCTTCAATATTACAGCTCTACATAGGGGAAGTGGTAATCATTGATATAAGAGAGATAGAGGTAATATCAGCCATATGTGAGCAACTTAATCGGACGCTCTGGTTTGTTCCTAACAATTCTGTTTAAAATATGTGAAGAAACTTTAGTAAAACCACTTCAAATGCTTTTCCAAAGCTTCCTTGCAAATGATTAAACGCTCTAGAAATTTAAAAGAATGCATTATACACCCTGTACATAAACATGCTAAAGATTACAGGTTTATCTCATTGACCTCACGTATTAGCAAAGCCATGGCACGAGCTAGCGAGAAGGAAACTGATTGTGTACCTAGAGGAAAATGACTTACTAACTGACACCCAGCTTATCTTTTCTCCGAGGAGGAGCAACCTTACATGGCTTTTGTAGCATTAGGATTGGATGTTTAAATGTGAATGTTAAATATCACGCTTTTGAGACAACTTTTGATCAATGAATGATATATCATAAATTAGGTGATCACGGAATAAATAAAAAACTAGAAGAATGAGAGCACACATTTATTTTAAGTATCAAAGGCAATTGATAACCTCGACAGTAAATGTAAAGCGCAATAAATGAGTGGACTGACGAAAACAACAAACAATTTAATGCTGATGGACAGATAAGTTAATGGAAGAAGTTGAAAGAAATAGGACCTTGGAGTCAAGACGGGTAAGATTCGCAGTAATATGTTTTGAATATATATATATATATGAAAAACATGGGGAGAAGAATACTGCATGGTTGCACATGGATTACATATTATAAAATTAGTCCCTCATCAGTGATTTGCCAACGATCATTGGTATTTCATCGCATTAAAAATCATATACCTCAGGTTGGTGCGAGCAATAACTAAAATAAGCTATTGGGAAAAGTGAAACGCGTAAAGATATATATATATATATATATATATATATATATATATATATATATATATATATATATATATATATATATATATATATATATATATATATATATATATATATATATAAAAGATATTCCGAGTTGAATCGGAGGTAACTACAGTAAGCAAGGTCTCAATACATAGCTTCCTGATGATTTCTCACGAATGAAACAGTTCTAGTCCTGTAGAAGCTCTTCTATATATATATATATATATATATATATATATATATATATATATATATATATATATATATATATATATATATATATATATATTATATATATATATATATATTATATATATATATATATATATTAATAAGAACGATGAAGTTTCCTTTAGATGTATTTAGATATTTATTCTGCATCGACCTGTTACACACGTTTCGTTGAGGATTGGCTCAGGGTCACCCATAAAAGTTATGAACCCGAATCCATTATCGATCTGGTCTTCAGACTGGTGATGCGACAAAAAAATATTGCCATCTCCCGTATCGACTTCATCATCGTCATCGTCGTCGTCGTTGTCGTTATCAACATCATCATCACTATCACCGTCATCGTCTGCATCACCCACATCGCCATCATCGTCGTCCTCGTCGTTATCGCCATCACCACCGCCACCACCACCGCCACCACCACCACCACCATCATCACCACCAACACAATCACCAACACCACCACTACCACCACCATCACCACCACCACCACCATCACCATCACCACCATCACCACTACCACCACCACCACCATCATCACCACCACCACCACCACCACCACCACCATCACCACTACCACCAACACCACCACTAGCACCACCGCCAGCACCACCACCACCACTATCACTACCACCACTATCACCACCAACACCATCACCAACACCACCACAACCACCACCAGCACCACCACCATCACTACCTCCACCACCACCATCACCACCACCACAACCACCATCACCACCACCACCATCACCACCACCACCACCACCACCACCACCACCACCACCATCATCATTACCACCGCCACCACCATCACCACCACCACCACCACCACCACCACCATCACCACCACCACCACCACCACCATCACCACCACCACTAACACCACCACCACCACCATCATCACCACTACCACCATCACCACCACCACCACCACCACCACCACCATCATCATCACCACCACCACCATCACCACCACCACCACCACCACCACCACCATCACCACCACCACCACCACCATCATCACCACCACCACCACCATCACCACCACCACTAACACCACCACCACCACCACCATCATCATCACCACCACCATGACTACCACCACCACCACCACCATCATCACCACCACCACCACCACCACCATCACCACCACCACTAACACCACCACCACCACCATCATCACCACCACCACCACCACCACCATCACCACCACCACTAACACCACCACCACCACCATCATCACCACCACCATGACCACCACCACCACCACCACCACCACCACCTTATTACCCTCAATACCTCGCCCCTGTGGATCTGACTATCTACATCTAAATGCAGATCAAAAATAATGAGTCCCTTGTGGTGCGGGTTGGAGGTGGCGCGTTGATATTATCATGGGAAGCATATCATGTGTGTGTGAGAGCGTGTGCTTGTGTGTGAGTGTGTATGTGTTTGTGTATGCGTGAGTGTGCGCTTCTATATGTGTGCAGGTACAGGTGTGTACCTGTACCTACACACACACATATATCTATATAAATATAGATATATGTGCTTGTGTTATATATATATATGCATGTGTGTATATATATATATATATGTAGAATATATAAATATATGTATATGTGTGTGTGTGTATTTATATATATATGTAAGTATGTATATATATATATATATATATATATATATATATATATATATATATATATATACAGATAAATCTACCACTCAACGGTAGGGTCTAAACCGTATAAAGAACTCAATGTAATCCGTATGTAGAAGATGTCGTGAAGCAAAGTTTAAAATACAAACATTTTTTTATCAACGATATAATTCAATTGGATACAGAGTCAAAATAGAAATATTAAAACAATGAAATTAAACACAAAACTGTTAATTCATAGTAAAACACATTATTTTACGATCGTTTCTGGGGGGTAGTCCGCTGTATGTTCATTTAATTATTGATCTATGTAAAACATATTACAAAATATCATAGTGAGAAAAGAATACATACGTCTTCACTACCCGCCGTCTTCAGAAATAATGAGTTTTGTTTATTGAAGAATACAAAAACAAACATACATATGAATAAGTAAGGTTTTATAACCAGGTTGAAATTGACCATTGTTAAGAATAGAAAGGGCAGTATAAATCCTTAAGGTTGGTGGTAGTAGATGAATAAATAGGCCATCAGTAGATAAGGTATCAAATCTCTATTAAGAAAAAAATGAGTTGTTAGTGTAAATGAGTTTAGGCATATTGTATATAAAAGTATTGATGGTCAAAGAAGATTACGGTTGGAGGAGAAGAGGTACTGAGATTAGTGTGTTACATCAAGTAGAATAGAAAAGAATAATCTTAAAAAGTTAGCTATTTCTTTGTTGTGAGGAATAATTTGTTCTAAAAATATATGATATAAAAAAATATATATATATACAGTTGTATAGTTACTCATGTTTATATATAGGCATACATTTATGCATATACATACACACACAGATATATATATTCACACACACACCTATACTCACACATTTATTCACCTATATTTTTTTCTATATTTGTTTAGTTGTATTTATAATATTTGAATGTCTTTCTAATTTTATGGTTACATACTAAAATTAATTCTTGTCTTTTATTTAATAGAGTGTCCTTCGATTTAGTAATTTCAAAAATTTCTTGGGAACATAGTCCGCACTCCCTTCTATTGCCCTGATAAGAAATAGTCCTCTTAAGAATCTTCCAAATTAGGTTATATTTAATATTCTTCTTTTTACAATTATTAACTGCTTCTGCCAAAGAAGTGGTATTTGCTAATTTTGTGTTTCGGAAACTATGGGTGTGTGCATAAAATCTCGATTTAAATTGATTAGAAGTGGATCCTATATAGGATTGATTAGAGTCTTTAGTGGTGATTACACATTTATATACTATATTATTAATTAAGCAATTTCCATTTAAGGGGCAATTTTCTTTTATTCTACAATTACAACCGTTTGCATATAGGGTTTCAGATGTGCTATCCATATTCTCAATAATAGTGGTAGTATTTGTGTTTGCCTTTTTATTTGGGAGAGAAGGGTTTACGGTAGGGTGGTTATAATCCGAATTGTTGCTAGTAGGTGAAATTTTACTTTTCTCACTATGATATTTTGTAATATGTTTTACATAGATCAATAATTAAATGAACATGCAGAGGACTACCCCCCAGAAACGATCGTAAAATAATGTGTTTTACTATGAATTAACAGTTTTGTGTTTAATTTCATTGTTTTAATATTTCTAAATATATATATATACATATATAACCCGTAAGTACATAGACCATATATATATATATATATATATATATATATATATATATATACATACATGGTTATATATATATATACATACATGGTTATATATATATATATATATATATATATATATATATATATATATATATATATATATATATATATATATATATATATATATATAACCAGTATATGTACATTGACCATATATATATATATATGTAATACATACACATATATACATACTATGTATATATATGTATTTATATATCTGTATAAATGTGTGTGTGTGTGTGTGTGTGTGTGTGTGTGTGTGTGTGTGTGTGTGTGTGTGTGCGCGTGTGTGTGTGTGTGTGTGTGTGTGTGTGTGTGTGTGTGTGTGTGTGTGTGTGTGTGTGTGTGTGTGTGTGTGTGTGTGTGTGTGTGTGTGTGTGTGTGTGTGTGTGTGTGTGTGTGTGTGTGTGTGTGTGTGTGTGTGTGTGATAATCAGACACACATGGCTTTCACTAAGTATATTCGTCTAATCGAGATGTATAAATACCAAGAGTGTTCTACAACTAATAAAATATTTGTTTGGGTTATGATCACTGTCTATAGACATTTCAGACGGCAATAACTTCAAGTTCTGCACACCGGAGAGCTTTCTCCCACATTTTCCACGTATATATCATTGTGGTGGTGATGATGTTGGTCGTGGTTTATGTACATACTGGGTGAGTTAAGGGTTGGGATATATGGATGATGTCAGAGGTAGGGATTTTGGAGGGATGTCTTAACTCTAATATAGACATTTAGTTCTTGATTAGCAGAATGGCCCGGCGTTGCTCGGGATTCTAAACATAGATTGGCATGTTTATCCTTCCTTTCTGAAACAGTTTCGTCGTATGTTCACCAATTGATGCAGAAGTCCTAATAAAAAGTTAAGTCGCCTTGGGTGAATAGGCAAATAATTTTCCATTAACATTTTTCAAAAGCATGTAATTGCGTTCCCTCTCTTTTTTGTTGTTGTTGCTGCTGTTGGTGTGATAGCAGCCGTTGGTCGTACTACTAACACAGTCTCGTCCTTCTTCAGCCAATCGTGTATATCCCTTTCTGCCTCGTCAGTAATGAGAACAATATTTGCTCTAGGGTTCTCATATATTTGATATATATTTATCCTTATCGAGCCTCGTGAAATAAACACGTTTGTTTATATTTTGTTATTGTGTATGCAAAAATATCTGTACACGAATATATATATATATATTAAAATAACAGATTAAAGTTTAAGCGAAGAACCGCTGCTTTCACCCTTAACGGGATCTTCTGAAACTAAAAAAAATCAATCTGTGAACGCAGAAGTAAATATTTCGAAGAACATTACGCACTATATATATATATACACACACTATATATACATATATACACACACACACAGATTATGTCATAATGTCGTAATGCAGACAGTCAGACATACAGACAGATATTATAAGGGCGCGACGTTATAGCTATGTATCTATCTAAAAAGACACACTAAGAAAGACAGAGATGTCGCTAACCGGCACCTAATGCGGTCCCTAGGGCATTGAAAAATTAAAAATATTTTTTGCTCAAAACACTCACAGGATCATAAGTATTACATGTGTAAAGTTTGAAAAAAGTCGGTTGGGTGGTTCTCGTGTTTTAGGGAGTTAGACAGACAGATAGATAGACATTCTCTGTTTTAGATATATAGATTGGCTCAGCTTTTATGAATGTAATTTTTACGAGTTTGGAATCCGATGGTTTTGTCCACTCGATGATTTGTTTATTGTTGGCTTTGTTTTCACATAGGGCATTCGATGACTGCTTGGATTTTGTTCTATATATATATATGTATATAGTGTATATATGTATATGTATAGGTGTATGTATATTTAGGGTAGTTATCGAAGGTGAATTGACTGGTTGGAGCAATAACGGTCTTGTTTACTTATATATATATATATATATATATATATGTGTGTGTGTGTGTGAGAGAGAGAGTTTGTGTGTGTGTGTGTGTGTGTGTGTGTGTGTGTGTGTGTGTGTATGTGTGTGTGTGTGTGTGTGTGTGTGTGTGTGTGTGTGTGTGTGTAAACGCGTGGCACTGAGTTCAAATCCCGCCGAGGTTAACTTTGCTTTTCATCCTTACGGGGTCGATAAAATAAAGTACCAGTATACACTGGATAATTGCTGGCCTTGTGCCAAAAGTAGAAACAATTATGGTTAGGGCATATCCAACAAATGGATATGTCCAATATTTGAGTGAAACCAGATGAATATATCCAAAGGTTGAATGGCAACAGGTGAGTCTGTCTCTAGGATGAAAGACAGCAGATTTTTATATGCAAACTTTGGTTGATAATAAATGGGCGTGTTGTGAGGATGCATGTGTAGAGCTAGGCGCATGCAAAGGGTGTGTAACAATAGATGGGCGTGTCCAAGGGATTGTGACAAGAGATGGGCGTATCTAAAGGATGTATTACAACAGGTGGATGTGTCCGTGTGATGCATGACAACAGCTAGGCGAGTCCAAAGGATGTGTTTCAAGAGATGGGCGTATCCAGGTGATATATGACAACAGATGGGCATGCCCAGAGAATGAAAGACAACAGACCATTACCTCCAAAAGTTGGTTAACAACAAATGGACGTGCGAGAGGATGGATGACAACAGCTATGCATGTCCAAATGATGTATGACAACAGCTAGGCGTGTCCAAATGATGTATGACAACAGATGGGCGTGTCGATGGGATGTAGGACAACGGATGGGCGTGCCCATGTGATGTATGACAACAGATGGGTGTGTCAAGAGGATGATAGACACTATATTTTTATATCCAAACGTTGGTTGACAATAAACAGTCGAGAGGATGCATGACAACAGCCAGACATGTCCAAATGATGTATGACAACAGATGGACGTGTCGATGAGATGTAGGACAGCAGTTGGGTGTGTCCAGAAACTGAATGACCACATCTGGTCTCATCTAGAGGACGATTAACAACATTTTAGCGTATCCACAGGACGAGTGACATCAGCTAAGCGTGTCAAAAGGATGTATTTTAGACACACCCAGTAACAAGAGACAGACAAATGACGGGCAAAAATATGGAGAACGACAACGAACAACATGGAGGGAAGACTTTGGTAGATTTGACAAAAATTCGAGATTGAACATACAAAGATGATTTCATTAATTGATTTACACACTCACACACACATACACACACACATATGCACACACATATACATACACATATATATTTCTTTATATATATATATTTATATATATATATTATGCAAATTTTATTAACGGTAAATAGTGAGTCTTTTTACTCTGGAGTTTCGCCGTTTACCACAGGGTCATTAGACAAAAGCATGCTGTGTTCTTGTCTGATGACCCTGTGAACAAGCGAAACTCCAGAGTAATACGACTCACATTTAGCTGTAATAAAAAGAATATTAAACGGGTACTTCGGTATTAAGTACTCCTGCCTCTCAGCCGTCAACTATATACAGATATATATATAAATATATATATATAAAAATATATATATATATATATATATATATATATATATATATATATATATATATATATATATATATATATATATATTTGGGATTCTTTCTCACGTCGTGTAGACGCGTTCTTAACACTAGTAAAATGAGGTATCCTCTTGATAAGTCGGCAGACCTCGCAAGGACTCTATATCTTTATGATATATTGTTTTTGTTTATGCTACGAAACTACGTAGTCGAGGAATTTAGAAGCAGTTTAGGTATGATACATTTTATTACTAATTATATCTAAATGTTTCTTCTCTCTTCATAATGTATGTTTAACTCTGATACTGGTTCAGTCTAGTTCAACTGGATAGGTCTGTCCCAGTCATTCATTGAGCAACATCGGTGAAGTTGGCACCCTTAACTCACAGTTGGGTGCGGATGCATTCATGTATATATGTGTGTGTACGCATGTATCTGTGTGTTTCTAAATATATTGTTAATGACTCCCTCTGGTCGAGCAATCTTTGAAGTGTGAGGACAGCTGGAAAGCTTCCATTACTCATACTTCTCGCCTCCTACACCACCTCTTCTACGGCCTCGATATAAATAACCCCTCCGCCTCCGTGGTATTTTCTTCGGGGTTATAAGAGGCTTAGCTCTGTTTCTCGACCGTTATATCGCGTGACTATCTCCCCCTCCGCCTTTTGGGATTCTTTCTCACGTCGTGTAGACGCGTTCTTGACACTAGTAAAATGAGGTATCCTCTTGATAAATCGGCAGACCTCGCAAGGACTCTATATCTTTATGATATATTGTTTTTGTTTATGCCACGAAACTACGTAGTCGAGGAATTTAGAAGCAGTTTAGGTATGATACATTTTATTACTAATTATATCTAAATGTTTCTTCTCTCTTCATAATGTAAATATATATATATATATATATATATATATATATATATATATATATATATATATATATAGTGTATTTTGCAACACACTGTATGCTTAATTAAAAGCATTTTGATAAGTACCAAAAAGTACGAAACAGAGCTCTGTCAGTTTATCTCCCCTGTTTGCTGAAAATTTAAATAAGTGACATTATCACTATTTTAAAACAATAGCGTATGGTCTTCAAAATGCTTTTAATTAAGCATACAGTGTAAGTATTCGTGGTCCGATGCGTTTGATCCAAAGTGCTTCCTTGGTTAATATATATATATATATATATATATATATATATATATATATATATATATATATATATATATATATATATATATATATATATATATATATATATATATATATATATATGAAATATATATATATGTATATATGAAATTCCTTCAAATATTTATTTCTGCAAACACTATGTATTTCAGTGGCCGGGTTACGTAAGATCTTGGTGACATCATCAGGTGTATATTGCATAATAGTTATATAATAAAGGAATAATGGTAAACACAATCCAAGTGGCTATAAGGAGAGAAAGCAGATAAAAAAAGAGAATAAGTTTTTGACTCGAAGGCGACCAAGAGGGCCAGGTGTTGTCAGTTTAGCCGACCGCCTCGGGGGCCCCCGTACTGCAGAGCTCCTCCGCAAGATCGGAACGTCGGCGGACCGTATGAGGAAGGAGCCCACTAGGTGGGGTGGCTGTTGCAGCGGGTGTCGAAACGAAGCGGAAACACCAAGCGTCTTAACACAACAAAAACAGATGGCGTTACGAACTTCCGGGAACTTTTGAAAGGAATGTGTGTGAGCACACTCAACGCTCCACCATCAGTACTGTAGCCCCAGGAAACCGCCGTCCCTAGGTGTTTCCTCTTCAACTGAACCAATATTTCTATCAACACCATCTTCCTTAGCAAAGGTCCCAGGGTGGTAATTAACGCTTTAGGTGGAATGAATAATTGGCATTGTTTTTCCTTATTTGGTATGCTGTTGTTTTTCTTGTTGTTGTTGTGGTGGTGGTGGAGGAGGAGATGATATTATTGCTATTGTTTTTGTTATTCCTGTTGTTGAGGATGATGATAATGATGGTGGTGATTGTAGTAGTGTTGGTGGTGATGGCGGTGGCGGTGGTGGTGGTGGTGGCGATGGTGGTGGTGGTTTTTGTTGTTGCGGTAGTGGTGGTGGTTTTTGTTGTTGTTGTTGTGGTGGTGGTGGTGTTGGTGGCATGGAGGTAATAATTGTGGTGAAGTTGGTAGTGGTGGGGTGATGCTGTTACTGTTTCTATTGTAGTTGTAGGAATGATTGCAGTAGTTGCTATTTATATTTGTGGTGCTGGTGGTGGTATTGTTGTTGTTGTTGTTTATGTTGTTGTTTATAGTCTCTGATATAATTGTTGTTGTTGTTGTCTATATGGTTTCTATTAATGTTATGGTCCAATGTGTCTCTTTCTTTCTCTGGGGTAAATATTTCTATGCTGTGCTTTGGTGGCTGCGAAAATTTACACACACACACACACACATACACACACACATACACACACATACACACACACACAATACACACACACAACACACACACGCAACACTCGCCTACACACACATGTACACACACTCACAGACACAAACACACGCACAGATTCCGGTTGAATCAAACAGGGAATTAATTCTGTAAAATGAGCAATGAATAATATTATATATGTGTGTGTGTGTGTGTGTGTGTGTGTGTGTGTGTGTGTGTGTGTGTGTGTGTGTGTGTGTGTGTGTGTGTGTGTGTGTGTGTGTGTGTGTGTGTGTGTGTGTGTGTGTGTGTGTGTGTGTGTGTGTGTGTGTGTGTGTCCGGTGATCACTAAAGTAAAAATAAATTCGGTGCCTTTCGTAATGTCTCTCTGTATATGTATGCATGTATATATATATATATACAAAGTGTTAAAACGATCAAATTTTAGTTTAGAACATTTATTTGCTGACAGTTGTTTCTTCCAGGGGGAAGTCTGGATTCATCGGAGCATATGGAATGTCGAAACATGTGACTAAAATCCTAGTCATTTAGAACATTTAGGGTACATAATTGTTGTTAGTGTCATAGGCATCATGTGGAGAGTCAAGAGTTAAACAGATGTTCTGCTTGAGAGAACAGAATTACAGGCAGCACTGGTTGAAAGTGTAGGAGGTAAAAGCGTCAAGTACAAGCAGAAAAATACAGGCAAAAAAGTTATAAGAATGGAAAATTGGTGTACAATGCAGGAGTCAATACAGTCAATAAGGCATGTATGAGGAAAGAGTTATAATGCAGTTGAAATAAACATATTTTGTGTGGGGTGTTAAATCATGTTATAATTGTTAGAAATGTTTAAGATAGTGTGCAATTTGTTAGAGAGGCATGTGGTGATAATGTTGGTATTTGTTATGTGAGGTGTGATGCAAAGCACATGATAGAGTTGGATAGATGATTTTCATTTATATATATGTATATACATATATATAGGGGTGAACTTACAGTAACTTCACGTTACATTCCCTATATATATATATATATATATATATATATATATATATATATATATATATATATATATATATATATATATATATAGGGAATGTAACGTGAAGTTACTGTAAGTTCACCCCTATATATATGTATATACATATATATAAATGAAAATCATCTATCCAACTCTATCATGTGCTTTGCATCACACATTATTTGTTTCGACACACGATTTGATATCAAAAGCCTTGCAAAACAAATTCATATATATATATATATATATATATATATATATATATATATATATATATATATATATATGAATTTCTTTTGCAAGGCTTTTGATATCAAATCGTGTGTCGAAACAAATAATGTTATACTTGGGAAGGGGCATATTGTTATAATATTACCAGAAATAATAACAGAACACACTCACTGTTTGGTTGCTTTTCGCTTTTGTATCTTTTATATCAACATAGTTAATTTATTTGGCAATCAATGTTCATCATTGATTGACTAGCGGTTAAAGATACAGATATAAATATATATATAGTCTATCAAAGTTCTTTCGTTGCACATCTGCAACATCATCCGTGGTACTATTAACAAAAACACATGCACTCAAACGCGAACACACACACCAAACATTATACACACATGAAAACGCATGCGCAGAGACAGAGACATACAATACAACAGGAGGAAACATAATAGTACCACTGATGATGTTGCAGGTGTGCAACGAAAGAAATTTGTTTGCAATTTTCAACTGACAGTTGAAAATTGCAAACTTGACTGTCACCACAGAAAATGAACCTGAAGATTGCGAAAGCATGAAAGTAGTTGTTCAATTAACACTTAACATTTAATATTCTACCATACTATTTCATTCTAATACCATTATAAATGTTAAAGGATTGTAAATAAAACGAGTAAATCAGACAAAGTTGGAATTCCTTTTATTAATATAATCTTCTATACACAATCATACGCACCCGTGTATATTTATATATATATATATATATATATATATATATATATATATATATATATATATATATATATATATATATATTGTTATACTTTGGGAGGGTCATGTTGCCAATAAGAAACACACGCACCAGTTGCTTTCACTTCAATTTATTATAATAAATTTATAAATTTAGGAATTTATAAATTTTCGGTTGGTTGGTTTCACAACCAGATGGTTGTTTATATATTGTCAAAGTTCTTTCGTCACACATTCTGTGACCTCTTCAGTGACTGGGGATTCTTTTCTTTGTTTTTGTGCCTCCCCTTTGTTCTGTCCTACGCCATCAAGATGGGTTTGGTACTAGAAATGAGGAAGGCTCCAGAATCCTGGAATTCTGTGACGCAAATAATCTAACTATCTGTAACACAAACTTCAAAAAACGAGACAATCACTTGATCACCTATAGATCAGGAGAACACGCCAGTCAGATAGATTATATCCTTACCAGAAGACGAGACAGAGTGTCTGTTGTAAACACTAAATTCCTCCCCCATGAAGAATGCACCTCCCAACATAGCCTCATAGTTAGCGACCTCATAGTCAGGACGAGACGAATTCGACAACAGAGGAGGACTATCCTTAGGAGGAAAATATGGAAGTTAAAGGACCCCACGACCAGTAATAAATTTAAAAACATATTACTTGATGCTTTTGACAGTAAGGAAGAGCAATTAGAGTCGTACAATATAGAGGAAGAGTGGGAATTCCTGAAAGCTAACCTGCTGAAGGCGACAGATGAAATCTGTGGCTGGAGCAGACCTATAGGCAGGAGGAGAGTAACGTGGTGGTGGAACAGTAAGGTGGAGGAGTCGATCAAGGCCAAAAAGCAGGCTTGGAAAGTATTACGGGATGGGGGAAGTAGAGAAGACTATCAAGTGGCCAGGAGGGAAGCTAGGAGACAAGTGTACTTCGCAAGAAGGGAAGCAGAGGAAAGAAAGTTCAAGCATGTTCTAAAACGCGAGGACCAAAAATGTGAGGTGTTCAGGATTGCTAGACAATGTGTCAAGGAGAACCGTGATATTGTCGGGGAGAAGTGTGTCCGTAATGATGATGGTGTACTGGCCATCACTGACGCTGATAAGAAGGTAGCTTGGAAGTGTCACTACGAAAGGCTACTAAATGAGGAGAATAAATGGAAGAAAGACAGCCTCCCCCAC
>OZ024743.1:83853634-83876134 GCA_964016885.1 Eledone cirrhosa
AAATCATGAAACGCCCCCCCCCCCAATACACACCCTATTTTCCCATTTTTCAATATACTACTGATTTTGATATCAGTAGATTACTAAAAAATTGATTAACAATATTCAGGCAGCTGAGAGTATAAATACATTCCTTGAAAGGAAATATATAAATTTCAAAAAAAGGAACATAAATGTTCTTTTTTATGAATAAGGACCAGTTGAATTTGTTATATTCCCACCAAGCGTTACCAGCTATTTTGAACATTTATCAAGAGCAACTCTGTCTATCCCAAGAGTGCTCTTATCTGGAAGAAAGTGGCAATTATATCATTTCAAAGCTTTCCAATTTTCCCTTTAATGAAACGGACAGAATAAATGTTGATATCAAACTTGATGTCCCCCTGCTTTGTGAGCTTAGAGACCACGGAAGAGGGTTTTCATGACCACACGGGAGGGTATATTTATTAATGAATGGTAAATATATATACAACAAATGAGTAATTGAATTGTAGTAGATGGTTTCCAGTCCAGTCAGACTGCAACTACAAATAAAAAAATTGTTAGTTTGCTTTGTAACAATAGCATATCCAAGTTTTAGGATAAATCAACTTGACTCATTTCAATGGGACCCTTGAGCTTCATGGAGTCTAGCTAACTCTTTGACGTGAGGTTGAATTTTCCTAAGGTGTAGCCAGAGATCTCCACGTGTAATTACATTGTAGCGGTTGCGAGCCTTACTGTGCAGTCTGGAAATACACACATCTAACCTCCTCTCGACTAAGTATGAGCTTGGAAAAGGCAGAGCAAATCTCTTAGCCTCTGCATGTAGGTGTGGAAATCAACGCTAAATTTCCTCTTGCATCCCAAAAAGGGGTTCACCTATTTTGGGAAATCTAATTTTGATCATGTCGTCTGCTTGAAGTTCAATGAATTCTTCCTGAAATTTAACGTCCAAATCGTCGACGTTAGCTATGAAAGCATCTGCTATCCACATTGGGATGTCCATCGGCAAAAGGTCGACAAACCGTTCTCTTATGTTGTCTTGTAGCGCACGGAGGTGAGTGGTATAAATTTGGAGTTGGTCATCGCTTACAATGTTTTGAACATTGGCGACACTAGGAAAATTATAGAATTCCCTTCAACAAAGATTCCTTTCGATGACATTCAATTTGGCCAGGAATGTTTTCTCAGCATTCCTTTCTTTAAGCAAGGTGATCTTCTTCCCCTGCAAAGCCAAAATGACGCTATTGCATTTGTCGAAGATGTTGGTGAGGTAGGCGCAGTCTTGCCTCACATCGAGGGTTTTCTTGTACAGTTCTGTGTTGCGTCCTCGCAGAAACTCAATGATAGAGTCGAAGAGTTGAAAGAAGTGAGTAAAGCACTTGCCCTTTGAAAGCCACCTCACTTCAGTATGAAGGAGCATCTTGACGAATTCTTCGTCATTATCTTGGCACAGTTGCTGGAAAATTCGTTCATTGAGGGAATGCCGTTTGATAAAATTGATGACATCAATGGCCACCTGCAAGGACTTGCTCAGAGGCTTGCTGAATTTCTTCGCAGCCAAGTGTTGTCGATGAATGACACAATGAATAGCAAATACAGATAGATTTTCTCTCTTCAGAAGAGTGACGAAGCTCTTATGTTGGCCGACCATTGCGCTTGCGTCGTCCGTAGCAAATGATACAATGTGTGTTGTATGTGGTCCTAGATGTATGTATTACCTGCCTGTGTGTTGTATGTAGTCCTAGATGTATGTATTACCTGCTTATGTATTGCATGTGGTCCGAGCTGTATGTATTACCTGCTTGTGTGTTATATGTCGTCCTAGATGTGTGTATTACCTCCTTATGTGTTGTATGTGGTCCTAGATGTATGTATTACCTGATTGTGTTGTATGTGGTCCTAGATGTTTGTATTACCTGCTTATGTGTTGTATGTGGTCTTAGATGTGTGTGCTACCTGCCTCTGTGTTTTATGTGGTCCTAGATGTGTGTGTGCTACCTCCTTATGTGTTGCATGTGGTCCTAGATGTGTGTATTACCTCCTTATGTGTTGTATGTGGTCCTAGATGTTTGTATTACCTGCTTATGTGTTGTATGTGGTCCTAGATGTGTGTGCTACCTGCCTGTGTGTTTTATGTGGTCCTAGATGTGTGTGTGCTACCTCCTTATGTGTTGCATGTGGTCCTAGATGTGTGTATTACCTGCGTATATGTTGTATGTGGTCTTAGATGCGTGTATTACCTGCCTATGTGTTGTATGTGGTCCTAGATGTGTGTGCTACCCACTTCTGTGTTTTTTTTTTCTTTTTTATTTGTAATATTATTTATACAATAGGGAATAAAGTAGATCTACATAGTGTTAACTCGTTACGGTTGAGTCAATAATTTCAGACATGAAATACATTGTTATCGGTGAAGGAAAGATAAGATTCTAACTGGCTGCGCTCAAAGTGTCCTTGACCCAGATGACTGTGGGGTTTTTCATTTTTAGGATCTCAATTACCGGTTAATGTCTAGACACACCTGCTCACAGCTGTGGTCAGACTATAGTTATGCTGTCTGCAAGCTCATTCAAATGCATTCACACTGGCTGTCTCAAAGACATACAAATATGGCTTATAAAACTTACCAAAGTAAAGAGTCTTCCAGCGCCCCCTAGCCCCCCCCCCTCAAGCTCCTAACGCGACCTTGCTCCCAAACGCCCCCCTGGAGTTCCGAAACGCCCCCCAGGGGTGCATATGCCCCCCGTTGAGAACCTTTGAATTAGATTATATGAAGAATTATGGTTGTACATTTTATCTTATTACATTACAACAGGTTGTAAGTATATAAATATCTATATAGATTAATAATTGTGCAAGTATAAGTATTATTGGTGATTTTATAGAAATAACCCACACGTATTAATTGTTTATATTTCTCATATGAGTTACGAAGGATGTTGATTTTGCATTTTACATAAATATTTAAGAAAAAGACGTAGTTCAAGTTGTAAGAGGAGAACAATTTGTAGATTCAAATATTTTGTTCCAACATTGAAAATGTTTTCAGAATATTGTTAATTCAGTGAAGTTATATAGTTTATCATACAAGTTATCATATCTATGTTTGCTCAATTGTAAAGGAAAAGATAACTCCAATATTATTTGCTAACCATTAAATTTGATGAATGATTTACTTAGAAAGTATGTAGAGAAAATTATATATTATTTTGTGTGAGATTATAAGGTATTTTATATTATATGTTTTTCAAGGATGAGAATTTCAATTACATATTATTTACGTCGAAAGATGTGTGAAAAGTTTGAAGATTAAAAAGAGGAAAAAATGTATTATTAGATAAGTCAAGAGTGCATTTAGAAGAACTATCGTAAAGAGGATATCTTTCAGAATGTCAATTAAAGAGTATCAATCTACATCTAAAAAATAGATTAACAATATTCTGAATAAATTAACAATATTCTGAAAACATTTTCAATGTTGGGACAAAATATTTGAATCTACAAATTGTTCTCCTCTTACAACTTGAACTACGTCTTTTTCTTAATTTTGTTTATGTAAAATGTAAAATCAACATCCTTCGTAACTCATATGAAAAATATAAACAATTAATACGTGTGGTTTATTTCTATAAAATCACCAATAATACTTATTAATTTATATAGATATTTATATACTTACAACCATAATTCTTCATATAATCTAATTGATTATATATACAATATTATAACTCATAATATAGCTAAATAAATTTTTTTTAATTCTGGAATCATATTCCACCATTCCTAGAAACTGTTAATTCTTTTTAAATTCACGTAAATACAAGCTTTTCTTTCTTTCTCTTTCTTCTTCCTACACATACATATATCCTAAGAATTATTTAATACATATACATATATCCTAAGATTTATTTATAAAACAAATCTTTATTTTATCTGATGAAAGCGCACCATAATTTGCCTTGGTTGCCCTTGAAATATATATAATAAAATAAATATAGTTTTATAAATATGGTTTTATAAATATAGTTTCCATTTATTTAATATCATTGAATATTATACTCCAGAAATCTGTTGAGTGCTTCGAATCAGTTATAAACATATATATTTGTTGAATTACCAACAAATCAAATATCCCTTTTGCTTATATATATATATATATATATATATATATATATATATATATATATAAATGAAAGGTATAGAAATTGTTGTAGCGAGAAGCTAACAGTATTCCATAACATATGTTCCTTGTATTTTGATCATGCTTTATTTTTATTTATTATTTATTATATTTTTGTCTTTATTTGTTAATTTTTCATTCGCACCGTTTCCTTTCGCTATATGTCTCTCCACCACTCCCCTACACACCTTTTGAACTCTTACCTGAAGAAGGGCTTATGCCCGAAACGTCGTCCTCCACCTACCCCCCACTCTCCTGAGCGTGAATCTAATAAACATTTGTCGTACTGCCTCTCTGTTCTGTCCCTGTTCAATTTTTTATATATATATATATATATATATATATATATATACAAACATATACATGTATATATATATATATATGTTTGTGTGTGCGTTTCAAATCCGGTTTGATCAACAATATAAATTTCTATAGTTATGCAAACTTGCTTTTCTTTTTTTTTGGGGGGGGGGGGGGGGGGGGTTATATATATTTTTTCCTGCTTACTTTCCTTTTGCAATAATCCTCCATTCTTCCGCAATAAATTAAATTCCTTTATATCATCGACCACCGCCACCACCACTACGACCGCCACCACCACCACTACCATCACCACCACCACTACCAACACCAGCATCACTACCACCTCCATCTTCTCCACCACCACCACTACCACCACCACCACACCACTACCACCTCCATCATCTCCACCACCACCACCACTTACAACTACAACATTCCTTACTATCCATTCCCCACCATCACCATCACCATCACCACCATCACCACCACCATCCCTACCACCACCACCATGACCACTACCACCACCATCCCCACCACCACCATAATTACAACTACCACCACCAACCCTACCATCACCATCACCACCACCATCGCCACCACTACAACCAGCACTACCACCACCACCACCATCACCACCACCTCTACCATCACCATCACCATCAACATCACCACCACCATCACCACGACCACAACCAGCACTACCACCACCACCACCACCATCACCACCATCACCACCACTATCACCCCCATCACCACCACTATCACCCCAACCATACCCACCACCACCACCATCACCACGACCACCATCACCATGACCACCACCATCATCACCACCACCTCAACCCCCACCATCACGATCGCCACCACCACAACCACCACCATCACCACCACCATCACCATCACCACCACAACCACCACAACCACCACCACAACCACAACCACCACCACAACCACCACCACCACCTCAACCACCATCACCACCACCACCACTACAACCACCACCACAACCTCAACCACCATCACCACCACCACCACCACCACCACAACCACCACCATCACCTCAACCACCAACATCACCACCTCAACCACCACCACCACCACCACAACCACCACCATCACCTCACCACCAACATCACCACCTCAACCACCATCACCACCACCACCACCACATCACAACCATCACCACCACCACCACCAACACCACGTCAACCACCACCATCACCACCACTATCACCCCACCATACCCACCACCACCACCATCATCACCACCACCACCACCACCACAACCACCACCATCACCTCACCACCAACATCACCACCTCAACCACCATCACCACCACCACCACCACCACATCACAACCACCACCACCACCACCACCAACACCACCTCAACCACCACCATCACCACCACTATCACCCCACCATACCCACCACTATCATCACCACCACCACCACCACCACCACCACCTCAACCACCACCATCACCACCACTATCACCCCCACCATACCCACCACCACCACCATACCCACCACCACCACCATCACCACCACCACCACCACCTCTATCCTCACCGATAAACGCTATCAACTGATGTGTCTGTGTGGGAGAGGTAGGATGGAATAAAGATATGGAATACAGATACAGAAATAATAAGAGGAGGTAGTGAGACGCTGTTCACGATGGATTCGGCTGATAGCAAAGATCCGTTCTACACCTGACAACAGATGTTCAAGAAAACTTCACAAGTCAGCAGTCCTCAGATACCGAACGACTGTGGGAATAACACTTTCGTCATTATGCACTCATCTCGGACATAGATATAACTGCAGCGTTGTTGTTGTTGTTGTTGTTGTTCTCCTTCTTCTTCTTCTTCTTCTTCTTCTTCTTCTTCACCCACTTATTCCTGAGAGGTTTGTGGGGGCAGAGTCCTCAAACACTCCTTCAGAAGCAACCGTCTCCGGATTCTGTCAGAAGCAACCGTTTCCAACTGTTGGTTTTGCCCATAAAATCTGCCCAGCGATTCTTTCTTGAAACATTCTAATCACATGCCTATAGTATCGGAGTTGTCATCTCTCAAAATGGAGAAATAGCGGCTCTACATGGAGAGGCTCTCTGATCTATGTTTTTTTGTTTGTGGAGTGTAAACACTTTCTTCTATTCCTCCTGTGTACAGAAAAATAGGTAAAATTCTTACACTTCACATTTCATTCTGGTACTTTTATTTTATTTTATCGACCCCGTAAGGATGAAAGGCGGGATTTGAACTCAGAACTTAATGTCACAAAGCATGGTGTCTGACCCTCTATCGATACTGCCAATCCACCAACTAAATAATTGTTTCTACTTGTGGCACAAGGCCAGCAATTACCCAGTGCATTACTGGTACTTTATTTTATCGACCCCGTAAGGATGAAAGGCAAAGTTAACCTCGGCGGGATTTGAACTCAGAATGGCAAGGGCCGTAACTCTATGCGTCAAAGCATGGCGTCCGACCCACTACCGATACTGCCAATTCACCGCCCTTGCCAATTCACCAAATAATGTAAGACATTTAGTTTCGTATTGAACTGTCTGCTATTATTTCACTGTAATAAACTATATAGTTTAATATTCTAAGTGGACTACGTGGATACGTGGATACGAAGCTCGTTTTGCAATCCTGGGGTCACGGGTTCTATCCGACTGCATGAAATCTTGGATAAAGGCCTTTACCATAGCTTCATTTCGACCCATGCCTTGCAAGTGAAATAGAGTATGCGGAAGCTGTATGAAAGCCCGTCGGAGAGATTGTACTTTGTCACTTAGTGTGTCATATTGATGCGGCTTTGAAACTACGTTAAATATACGCGTCTTTGTTGAATACTCGGTCACTAACACGTCAATTTAACGAATAGGGCGTTTAGATAAATAGATCTACTCCAGGTTCATCGTCGAAACCGACGGCGGATAGATCAAAATATTATAAGTAATATAATAGCTTAAATAGTATAAATATCTTCATTCTCCTTTATGTATTTCTCACAACATGGCCGAATGGTTAGGAAGTTCACTTCACAATCATTAAGTCCCCGGGTTCGATCCCACTGTACATATAAACTCATTAAAACACACTTTTGTATTTAAGCACCAAAAACAGCCAGAAATAATCGTATAGAAAATACCACCAACGATCGTACCACTAGTTACCAGTGACGACCATTACCAGCCACGTTAGCCACTTGGTAATACACTGCACATCTCCCGTCAATCTATGAAGGGTTTGTAGTTCACATTGAAACTTATTTAATAAGTTTAAAATGTAAACACTTTTTATTCAGACGTACATACTGCGATAAGAAAATAGATATGTTCTAACGAAAAATCCGCGATGTAGCGAGGATTACCGCGATAGGAAATTAGATACGTTCCAAAGAAAAATCCGCGATGTAGCGGGACCGCGAGAAGTTAACCGCGATATAGCGGGGATAGCGGGGATTCTTACCACACATCCTTTATATATATATATATATATATATATATATATATATATATATATATATAACGAAGGAAGTGTGGTAAGGAACCAGATGGACCATAACGCACCAGAGTACTCGATACTTAGGGTAGTAGAAAAAGAGTCAGGACCCCGACAGCTGAGCTCCGGCCGTTTCGACAGCTAGGTCTAAAGTAACGCAGTAGTGTTAGGACGGCGGTAGTCTAGCTGTCAAGGGGTATATTCCATATATGGAATACACCCGTCAGGGTCCTGACTCTTTTCCTATATATACATATATATATATATACTATCAGAATGATCCGGCGTTGCTCGGGATTTGCTCTAGGGTTCTTATATGTTTGATACATATTTATCCTTATCGAGCCTCGTGAAATAAATACGTTTGTTTATATTTTGTTATTGTGTTTAAAAAATATCTGTACACGAATATATAAATATATATATATATATATATATATACTGCTACTTTCACTCTTAACGGGATCTTCTGAAACTAAAAATATCAAGCTGTGAATGCAGAAGTAAATATTTCGAAAAACGTTACACACTATATATATACACACACTATATATACATATATATATAGATAACATAATAAATATCATTATATTGTAAGTGGTATGGGCGGTGGATTGGCAGTATCGGTAGAGGGTCGGACGCCATGCTTTCCAGCATAGTTATGTCCCTTTACGATCTGAGTTCAAATCCCGCCGAGGTTGACTTTGCCTTTCATCCTTACGGGGTCGATAAAATAAAGTACCAGTAATGCACTGGGTAATTGCTGGCCTTGTGCCTAAAGTAGAAACAATTATATTGTAAGTAGTAAAATATGATAAGAGTAGTCAGCAGCAATGAAATAACAAGATGGAACTAATTAAATGTATAAATTAGATTAATGTAGTACAAATATAATGATTTAGAATTCAGAGATTTCTTTGAAACATTCAGTTGCAATTATTTCAATGAAAACGTCCGTGAAACGAAGCATCTGTATAAGTAGACTGTGTCAGACTTATTATCAAGTTGGCTCTCAGCAACGTGAGTTAGTTATATCGTGTTTATCAAGAGAATAAGGAGAATTTTATTTATCAGGGATAGGAAAGGTATGGAGTGGTGGGGAGTCTAGGAGATTGTTAATTGTTGTTAGTTTCTGCTTTCATAGCAAAAATCCATATCATAGCTAATGTGGCGGGAGGTGGTGGAAAGGGAGATGTTTTAGGAGGAGTTTTTTCTTTTTTTGTATTGGTGAACAATAGCGTCGTTTATTATATATGAATGCTGAATTAGAATTCCTCAATTATAATTCCTCGAACACACTAACCACTAAACCATATATATATATCGTTTCTGAATTTGTTTAGCAAGATTCTTTATCTGAAATCGTGTGTTGAAACCGATATTGTTATACTTTGGGAGGGTCATGTTGCCGATAAGAAACACACGCACCAGTTGCTTTCACTTCAATTTAATTTATTATATATTTATAAATTTACAAATTTATAAATTTCTGGTTGGTTGGTTGGTTCCACAACCAGATAGTTGTTTATATATATATAGTCATAGTTCTTTCGTCACACACTCTGTGACCTCTTCAGTGACTGGGGATTTCTTTCTTCGTTTCTGTGCCTTTCCTTTCTTCTATCCTACGCCATTTTGGATAAATTATATATAAACAACTATCTGGTTGTGGAACCAACCAACCAACCAGAAATTTATAAATTTGTAAATTTATAAATATATAATAAATTAAATTGAAGTGAAAGCAACTGGTGCGTGTGTTTCTTATTGGCAACATGACCCTCCCAAAGTATAACAACATATATATATATATATATATATATATATATATATATATATATATATATATATATATATATATATATATATTCTGAGGGAAGGCAATATAGTCAGTTTGATGACAGCTACATTCAAGACAACCGCAACAACAGCAGAAACAACAACAACAACAACAGCAACACCGAATATTGCTGGCCTTGGCCTTGTATTTGTACCTAAATCAGAAACCATTATCATTGAGAGAGAGAGAGATATAATTTACACACATATACACACATGTATACTGGCATATCTATAAACACTCCCACATATCACATATGAACACATGCATGTGTACGTGTATATGTATTTACATGTGTGTCTCTCTTTCTTTCTCTCTCACCCCCTCTTTCTCTCTCTCTCTCTCTCTCTATATATATATATATATATATATATATATATATATATATATATATACACAGACATATACAAATAAATGTACACACAAACTCATATTTACATTTATAGTCCTAAATCTGATGAATTTGTTTTTCGAGCGCTTTCTAAATTGTGTTGCACGAATTAATAGTCTCATTCTAATTGTAAAATAATTACCCTTCATAATTACAATAATATCTCATTTTTTCATGTTGACCTTGAATGTTAACGGTTGCGAAATCTAGCGTTCTAGAGAAGACTATTCAGTTTTCGACACGTAGACAGGGCTGCCAGAACCTTTTCCCCGGTAATACCAAAGTCACTCCAGGTAGAGCCGCTATTTCTCCGAATTGAGAGATCATAGTTCCGATGAAGACTAATTCTAATTAGTCAAATACAGCGGAAGCACATGTTACTACCTCATTTTCAAATTCGCTAGCCGTTTCTAAACAAAGCTTGCTTTGTGTCCCTATATATAACTTCAACCTTCAATGAGTTAGGACTTAGGATAACACTAGCTACCAACCTCTCTAGCATAGATTTCTTAGACATTAATTTAGGACCTTCGCACACACACCTACAGACCCTTCCATAAGCTTAACGAAAAAATCAATTACATTCACAAAGACTCACGCCACCCTCCCACTGTTTTTAGAAACTTCGTAAATAATATCAGTACTAGAATCTCTAACCTCTCCTCTAATAAGGCTATCTTATATATATATATATATATATATATATATATATATATATATATATATATATATATATATATATATATATATATATATATATATGGGTAGGAGGCGAGGCTGTGTGGTTACTGAAAACGAAGTGTTAGAAGGTAATCGGAACACAAACAAGAGAAGAAAAGTTTCCCTTCGTCAGCTGTTTCGTTGTTGGATGTTTCGGCGCTTAAAACAGAACATCGATCTGTAGCGCGCCTATAGCCTTTTACCTATCAAAAGGTCATGAGAGAAAGAAGTGATAGTGAAGAGAGAGGAAGAAAGAAAAAGAGAAGAAGGAAAAAAAGAAAAAACGAAAAAACGAAGTAAACATACCGATAGAAGGGGGAACACAGGACAATGGCACATGTTAGTAAGTAACCGAAGAGAAAATAGATCAAATGACACCAAGCCGATGGCTATAAGCCCGGTGGCCATAATAACAGAGGTGCTAGGTTTTTCCGTGGCGATTCTCATTAAAGTGAGTGTAGTGAGAGAGAAAGACAGAGAAGGCGGTGAGAGGGAGTAGAGGACAGAGGGGGTGAGTAAGAGGGATAGAGAGAGAGGGGGAGGAGAATGGAAAGGGAGTTAATCCAAAGGGTTTACGACGCACGTGCGACCGAGGCCGAAAACAAGCAAATGGATAGGGGGGAAGAGAGAGAATGAGGGGAGAGAAAAGGAGGGAGTCGATCCGAAAACGTGGTGGGACATAAGTCAGGCCAAAGACAACAAATCCAGCAAGACTGGTAGAGAGGAGGTCACAGCATTAAATACAAAAATACGGGTAGGAGACGAGGCTGTGTGGTTACTGAAAACGAACTGTTAGAAAGTAATCGGGACACAAACAAGAGAAGAAAAGTTTCCCTTCGTCAGCTGATCTCTAGCGTCCACTACTTCTCCATCACCTTCGACCTTGCGACAATTCAAAGATGTGGTCATACAATAAACTCTAACCTCACTTCTTCATCCTATGTTCATTTACTCATTACCATTCTTATCTCCATAGTAACACAACAATTACTTCTTACCCACGCACAACACAACTTGGTGGTGGTGGGGTGGTGGGGTGGTGGTGGTAGTGGTGGTGGTGGTGGTGGTGGTGGTGGTGGTGGTGGTGGTTGTGGTGGTGGTGGTTGTGGAAGTAGTGGCGGTGGTGGTGGTGATGGTGGTGGTGGTGGTGGTGGTGGTGGTGGTGGTGGTGGTGGTGGTGGTGGTGGTGGTGGTGGTGGTGGAGGTAGTGGTGGTGGTGGTGGTAGTGGTGGTGGTGATGATGGTGGTGGTGGTGGTGGTGGTGGTGGTGGTGGTGGTGGTGGTGGTGGTGGTGGTGGTGGTGGTGGTGGTGGTGGTGGTGGTGGTTGTGGAGGTAGTGGCGGTGGTGGTGGTGGTGGTGGTGGTGGTGGTGGTGGTGGTTGTGGTGGTGGTGGTGGTGGTGGTTGTGGAGGTAGTGGCGTGGTGGTGGTGGTGGTGGTGGTTGTTGTTGTTGTGGGGGGGGGGGGGGGGGGTGCTGATAGTGATGATAATCATCATCACCATTATGAGGAAGATAATGACAATGATGATGATGGTGGTGGTGTTGGGGGGGTGAGGAAAAAAGTGATGTTGATAGTAGTGGTGGTGGCTGTGGTTGTAGTGGTGGTGAGAGGTGGTGAAGAGGAAGATGATGATGCTGATGATGATGACGATGATGATGATAATGATGATGATGATGATGACGATGATGATGATGATGATGATGATGATGATGATGTTCTCATTGCTGTTGCCATCGTTACGTTATTCCAATATCCAATCCCATGAGTAAAATCTATAATTACAATCTGGAAGGTCACGTTATAGTTGAGTGACCCTCCACCTTCACTTAATAGCCGAGTGACCATCCACCTTCACTTAATAGCCGAGTGACCCCCCACCTTCACTCAATAGCCATCTGATCTCCCACCTTAACTGTTGCTATACAACACACATAAACCATAAAAACGATTTATTTATTTGTTGTTTAAAAACCACACACCACTATATATACTCATAAATTAATAGCTGGTACTCCGTCGGTTGCGACGGCGAGTGTTCTGGTTGATCCAATCAACGGCACAACCTGTTCGTGAAATTAACGCACAAGTGACTGAGCATTCGACAGATATGCGTACCTTTAACGTAGTTATCAGGGAGATTCAGCGTGTCACAGACTGTGACAAGGCTGGCCATTCGAGCTATAGGCACAACTCATTTTTGCGAGCTGAGCGGACTGGGGCAACGGGAAATAAAGTGTCTTGCTCAAGGACACAATGTGCCGCCGGGAATCGATCTCACAACCTTACGGTTGTGAGCCGAATATCCTAACCACAAAGCCAGGCGCTTTAACATAAATACATACACGCAAACACACACACACACACACATATATATATATATATATATATGTATATATATATGTATATATATATGTATATATGTGTATATATATGTATATATATATGTATATGTATAAATGTATATATATATATATATATATATATATATATATATATATATATATATATATATATATATATATATATATATATATATATATATATATATATATATATATATATAGCGGCGATGAATTAGTTTTGCGAGGTTTTTTATATGAAATCGTGTGTCGAAACAAGTATTGCTTTAGTTGGGGAGGGTCATATTTGTGTAATATTGCCAGAATTAATAACAGAACACACTCACTGTTTGGTTGGTTTTCACTTCTCGCTTCTGTGTCTTTTATATCGGTAATCTAATATACTCGGTCCTCAATGTTGCCATTGACTGACCGGCGGTCAAAAATAATACAGATACAATATAGACACAAACACATATATATAGTTTATCATAAATCTTTCGTTGCACATCTGCAACATCGTCAGTGGTGCTATATTTTCCTCCTGTTGTATTGTATGTCTACGCCATTTTATTCAGAGACTGAATAAAAATGGCGTAGACATACAATACAACAGGAGGAAAATATAGCACCACTGACGATGTTGCAGATGTGCAACGAAAGATTTATGATAAACTATATATATGTGTTTGTGTCTATATTGTATCTGTATTATTTTTGACCGCCGGTCAGTCAATGGCAACATTGAGGACCGAGTATATTAGATTACCGATATAAAAGACACAGAAGCGAGAAGCGAAAACCAACCAAACAGTGAGTGTGTTCTGTTATTAATTCTGGCAATATTACACAAATATGACCCTCCCCAAGTATAACAATATATATATATATATATAGGAACGAGTAGGACTCGTTCCTATTATCCACTCTACTACCCTAAGTATTGAGTACTTTGGTGCGTTATGGTCCACTTGGTTCCTTACCACATTTCCTTCGTTATATATATATAGGAAAATGTATGACCCCGACGGCAGAGCTCAAGCCGTTTCGACGGCTATTTCTGGAAATAGCCGTCGAAACGGCTTGACCTCAGCCGTCGGTACATTTTCCTATTACCCACTCTACTACCCTAAGTATTGAGTACTCTGGTGCGTTATGGTCCATCTGGTTCCTTACCACAACTATATATATATATATATATATATATATATATGAGAATAAACGTGCTGCGGAGTTGCAAATGGGTTACATATGAATAAAGTGGTCCTTCATCAGTGATCTTCCAACCATCATCGGTATTTCTTCGCTTTAAAGACCATATAACTCCGGTTGGTGCGAGCAACGGCTAAAGAAAGTCGTTGGGACATGTAAATAAAGGGAACAGCGAGAGTGTAAACAAACAAAGATGGTGAAGCAACGAAAAATGAGGAAGAGCGAGTCAAGTCCAAAAATTTCCATGAATATAAGTTCGGTGAAATCGTGAACGAGAGAGAATAAAGACCATCAAACCTGGTTGAAATGTGAGCAAGGAAGGAATTCCGTACAGGTCTAACGGGAGGAAGAAGGGGTCTAGTCTGTGAATTCGGTAAACATAAGTTCTGTGAAATCGTAGACGAGAGAGGGAAAAAATGCCGACCGGCCTGGCCAAGCGTGCGAAAGAAAAGAATTACGCACAGGTCAAACGGGAAGAAGGAGGAGGAGGAGAGATAGTAACAGAGAGTGAGTGAAGGGTGAGGAAGAGGCTAGCAAAGAGAATGACTGTGAAAGAGGGTAAAGATACAGAGAAAGAGGAAGCAGTAAGAACGAAATAGACGGGTCACAGCGGGAGAAAAAAATATGTGTAAATATGAGCATAAACGTGCTGCGTAGTTGCAAATGGGTTACATATGAATAAAGTATATATATATATATATATATATATATTTACATATATTTACATATATATATATATATATATATATATATATATATATATGCGCACATAGATGTGCGCATACACAGTCACATATATACCGGCATATGCATGTACAGACCAACACACGTAGAAACACACAAACATATACACATGTGTGTAAAGACGCACTAAGAAATATATATACAGTCAAATAGACACATATATCCAAATACACAGACACATTCATACATATATGCTAACACGTAGTCATATACACGTACACACATATACACACATATCAGCACATTCAAACAAACTCACACTAATATACACAGACACTCTCAACACACACTTACATACACATACACATGCACGCACTCACAACAACACACACATATACACACATAAATGCACATACACTCACACATACACAGATACAAACATATACACATACATCCGGATACACACGCGCGAATTCATTTATACTCATGCACTTACACATACACACACATTTACATACATACACACATATACACACACTAATACACATAGACACAAATATACATAGACACACACATATACACACACATACTTGTACACATACATACATGCACACGCACACATACATATATACATACATACATGCATACATACATACATATACACATACATACACACATACATACATACACACATACATACATACACACATACACACACACATACATATATACATACATACATACATACATACATACATACATACATACATACATACATACACACATATGTACATACACACATATATACATATATACATATATACATATATGGTGGCTGCCAACTCGTTTTCGAGTACGGCCACTACTTTATATCCATGTAGGAGAACCCCTACCGATGCGCTGAACGAGTGTGACTTTTTAGTCCAGCCAGCGACTTGAAAACTCTGGTACAAACACTACACTTGTGACAATTATTGACACATAGTGCTGGGCCCATGGTACCATGTGACGACAAGTGCAGAGAGATCTCCAGATATAAAGCAATGCCTGTGCCGTGAAGCTTTTATAGTGAGCAAAGGCACTGCACAAAGCCAGTCCCACTCTCTTAACCAAGATGATATTTACCAAAAAGAAGAACAAGTCAACATCATTGGATACCATCAGGGTTGCAGGTGTTATATCAGAGTTTTCCTTCTCCTAGAATTCTGCCTTGACAAAGGCTAAGGGGTCATCTCTCCCGGTGATTTTGGATGGCCATTGACTCTTAAGAGCTCCTTTGCCCTTTGACAGGTTTTGTTTTTAGTCCTGCAGGATGTCCAAAGTCACCCTCCTCACCAAGAAACCTTGGTGGGGTTGCCAGTTTAGTCGCCAACGACCCGACCATGGGACAGGTTGTACTGGGATACATGTTACCAGTAGCACCAACTGGTGACCTGACATAAATATGTATATATGTATGTATATACATATATACATACATATATACATACATATATACATACATATATACATACATATATATATACATACATACATATATACATATATACATACATACATATATACAAATATATACATATATGGTGGCTGCCAACTCGTTTTCGAGTACGGCCACTACTTTATACCCATGTAGGAGAACCCTTACCGATGCGCTGAACGAGTGTGACTTTTTAGTCCAGCCAGTGACTTGAAAACTCTGGTACAAACACTACACTTGTGACAATTATTGACACATAGTGCTGGGCCCATTGTACCCTGTGATGACAGGTGCAGAGAGATCTCCAGATATAAAGCAATACCTGTGCCGTGAAGCTTTTATAGTGAGCAAAGGCACTGCACAAAGTCAGTCCCACTCTCTTAACCAAGATGATATTTACCAAAAAGAAGAACAAGTCAACATCATTGGATACCATCAGGGTTGCAGGTGTTATATCAGAGTTTTCCTTCTCCTAGAATTCTGCCTTGACAAAGGCTAAGGGGTCATCTCTCCCGGTGATTTTGGATGGCCATTGACTCTTAAGAGCTCCTTTAACAGGTTTTGTTTTTAGTCCTGCAGGATGTCCAAAGTCACCATCCTCACCAAGAAACCTTGGTGGGGTTGCCAGTTTAGTCGCCGACGACCCGACCATACACACATACATACATACATACATACATACATACATACATACATACATACATATATGGTGGCTGCCAACTCGTTTTCGAGTACGGCCACTACTTTATACCGATGTAGGAGAACCCTTGCCGATGCGCTGAACGAGTGTGACTTTTTAGTCCAGCCAGTGACTTGAAAACTCTGGTACAAACACTACACGTGTGACAATTATTGACACATAGTGCTGGGCCCATTGTACCCTGTGATGACAGGTGCAGAGAAATCTCCAGATATAAAGCAATACCTGTGCCGTGAAGCTTTTATAGTGAGCAAAGGCACTGCACAAAGTCAGTCCCACTCTCTTAACCAAGATGATATTTACCAAAAAGAAGAACAAGTCAACATCATTGGATACCATCAGGGTTGCAGGTGTTATATCAGAGTTTTCCTTCTCCTAGAATTCTGCCTTGACAAAGGCTAAGGGGTCATCTCTCCCGGTGATTTTGGATGGCCATTGACTCTTAAGAGCTCCTTTGCCCTTTGACAGGTTTTGTTTTTATTCCTGCAGGATGTCCAAAGTCACCCTCCTCACCAAGAAACCTTGGTGGGGTTGCCAGTTTACTCGCCAACGACCCGACCATGAGACAGGTTGTACTGGGATACATGTTACCAATAGCACCAACTGGTGACATGACATATACATATATACATACATATATACATACATACATGGCCATTGCACGAGGAGAAAAAAACAAATAAATAAATAAATAAAAAAGAAAATAAAAATTAAAAAAAGAAATATATATATATATATATATATATACACATATACACATACATATATACACACACATATACATACACACACACATATACATTAATAACAATAATAATAATAATAATAACAACAATAATAATAACGACAACAACAATAATAATATACATATACATATATATATACACATACGCGCGCACACATAAACATATCTATACACACACACACGATAGCAACTAACAGCGCTGCGATCGAATGTGGCTTTTTAGCCCAGCCAATGATCTAAAATGTCTTGCACAGAGTCGGCAACCAAAACATTCACTGAGAATAGCCGGCTGTGGTTGGCGTTCATGTGCTTTTGCATGTCGCTTGAGACCTCCTGCTGATTTACATTCTCTACCACATGCTTGGCAAGCATGATGTGTAGCATCTCCAACAGCAGCCTGGTTGTCAACCACTGGTCTTACTTTATGACTGCGAAGATGACTTTCGAGTCCAGCTTTGCTTAGGCAGAGTCTCGCACAGACGCTGCATGTCAACACCATAGGAGGACCCTCGCCGTCTGGAAGTGCAACAGCAATGCCCTTCCTCACATCCCGCTTTACTTTCTCGTATTCGATTCGAGATGCCTCAAAGGCAACTTTTCCCTCATATACAGTCTTTCTCCATTTATTACGATCAGCAGCAATATTTTCCCATGTATCAGCAGAGATGTTAGCATCTTTCAAAGAGGCTTTCAAGGAATCCTTATACCTCTTTTTTGGTTTATGTGGCGGTCGTTTTCCTTTAACCAACTCTCCATAAGAGTTGTTTTGGTATTCTAGAATCCTTCATCCTGGCAAGGTGACCACTCCAACGGAGTCGTTGCTTAAGCACAAGAGCTTCTATACTGTTACACATAGAGCTTTCCAAAATCCCGACATCACTGATGTGGTCCCTCCAGTGAACGCCATGGATCCGTCTGAGACACATCTGATGGAAACGCTCCAATTGCTTAAGGTGGTGTCGATATGTGACCCAGGTCTCGCAGGCATAAAGAAGACAAGAGAGCACACATGCCCTGTACACCTTTACCTTTGTCCTCCTGCATATGTCTCGCCGACCCCAGAGTCGCCTTTCTAGCTTTCCGAAAGCATCACTTGCTTTCCTAATCCTAAGTGAGATTTCACTGTCAAGGTTGCTGTATCGATTGACAGTGCTTCCCAGGTAGACAAACTGATCAACCACTCCAAGTCGTTTACCATACACATAGATGTTTGGTTCAGTGTACTGCTTACCAGGGGCAGGTTGGTACATGACGACGGTTTTCTTGAGACTGACAGTCAATTCTAGGGCAGTGCAAGCGTCAGAAAATGCATTCAAAATGTGCTGCATATCACTCTCTGTGTGCGCTACAAGATCGCAATCATCTGCATACAAGAGGTCTCTTATGATTGATGTAAATACTTTTGTCTTCGCAGCAAAGCGCCTGATGTTAAATATGCTGCCTGAGGTTCGATATCGGATGTAAACACCATGATCGCAATTCCTGAATGCAATACAGAAAACCATTGCAAAGTATATGGCAAACAGGGTCGGTGCTGGAATATCCCCCTGTTTCACTCCATTTTTTACTGAGATAGGCTCCGACATGTTACCTCCGACATTAACCCAAGCCTTCATGTCGTCATGGAAAGACCTAACTAAAGCAAGGAACTTATCAGGGCAACCAAGTTTCTGGAGAACCTTCCATAATGCATCTATGTTAACAGTATCGAAAGCTTTTGTAAGATCGACAAAAACCTGATACAGATCCAAACCTTGTTCCATGCACTTCTCCTGGAGCTGTCTAGCTGAGAAGATCATATCAGTAGTGCCGCGTCCAGCAAGAAAACCAGATTGACTTTCAGGAAGAACACAATCTGCCATGTGTGTCAGCAGACGGTCCAGAAGCACCCTACATAAAACTTTCCCTACGACAGAAAGCAATGATATACCTCTGTAGTTCCCACAATGATTCCTGTTACCCTTTCCCTTGTACAAGACCACCATTACTGCATCTCTCCAGTCCTCAGGTACGGATTCATTAGCCCATATCCTGCCAAATAAAGAGTGAAGATGTTGCAGGAGTCTCTCACCACCATATTGTAGGAGCTCAGCATGTATGCCATCCATACCTGGAGATCTTCCACTGTTCAGCTTCGAAATAGCCACTGCAACCTCCACAAGCGTCGGAGGTTCTGTGAGAGATACTTTCACAGGACTTTCTGGAATGAGATTGAGGAAATCTTCACTGACGACAGACGGCTGATTCAAAAGATCATCAAAGTGCTCTCGCCACCTTCGTAGAATTCCTTGTGAGTCACGAAGAAGTTCTTTGCCATCCTTGCTGCGAAGCGGTGTCACCAGAGAAGAAGACGGTCCATAAACCTCACGCAAGAGACTGTACAACAGTTTTGTGTTATTGGAATCTGACGTAGTTTGTATCTCACCAGCCTTCTCACTCCACCACTGATCCTTCATCTGAGAAAGACTCCGCCTAACACGTGATTTTACATCCTTGAGTTCCTCATGCAACGTATTCCTCTCCTGTGATTTTGCCGTCAAGTAGCGTGACAGAGCACGCCTCTTATCAGCCAACAAGTCTTTTATATGTACATCATTCTCATTAAACCAGTCCTGATGTTTTCTCTGCACCAATCCCAGAACACGCCTGCCTACATCATAACCCGTCTTTTTAAGGGTCGGCCAATCCTCACCAAGATCTGCAGCCTGCATCTCTTCTTCCAATGTCCTTATCACATTATTATCCTTAAGACAAGCAGCATTCAATCTTTTGGGCAGGGCAACACCAGGAGCCCGGATTTTACGTTTAGTGATTAGTTTCACTTTTGCGCGTACCAGGCGGTGGTCCGTCCAGCACTCAGCTCCACGAAGAGCACGAACACACTGCACATCTTGTCTGTCCAAAAGATGCCATGTCTGTCCAAAAGATGCCATTCCTTAGATGCAGGATGCATCCATGTGGTCTTTAATTTGTTCTTTTGTTGGAACATGGTGTTCGTAACACACAGATCTAGCTCCTCACACATCTGCAGCAGGAGCATACCATTGTTGTTACACTTTCCCACCCCATGCCTTCCGATTACATTCCATGTGTTAAAATCCCTAGCCACTCTAGCATTAAAGTCACCAAGCACGATGACTTTGTCTGCCTGAGGGTGATTTCTTAAAACACCTTTCAAGTCATGGTAAAAGGACACTTTTTCTTCATCGACAGAATTCATAGTTGGAGCATACACACTCACCAGGGTCGCATATCTTCCTTTGTCCAGCGGAATTCTCATGGACATAAGACACTCACTAATCCCTACTGGGAATTCTTCTAATTTATTCACAAGTACAGTCTTAACAGCAAATCCTACCCCAGCCTCTCTTCTGGTTCCTTCATCTCTTCCTTTCCAGAAGAATGTATATTCTCCTCAAAATTCTGTAAGATGACCATCTCCAGCTAACCTCGTCTCAGATAAAGCCACGATGTCAAGATCGTAACGTCGAAGCTCCTTTGCAACAAGAGCGGTCCTTCGTTCAGGACGCTCCAAGGAATCCCTGTCAAGCAGCGTCCGTACGTTCCAGCAGCCAAGACTAAATGCCTTGTTTGGCTCTATTACAATGGCACGATGACGAGCGGGCCCAGGCTGTGATAACCTGGGGCCCCTGCCCTTATTGCCAATTATCTTTTTTGTTCCAGAACCTAAATTGCCAATTATCTCTTTTATATTGTTCTGGAACATCATTGAATTGGGAAAAAAAAAAAAAAGTAATAATAATACATACATACATACATACATACATACATACATACATACATACATACATACATACATACATACATACATACATACATACCAGAACGACCAACCAATCAACTTGATGGATTAATTTACATTTTCTCATTGAAGATAAATGGTTCACTGTGTGTAATTGGTCTGTATAAACATCATCATCATCCTCATCATCATTATCACCACCATCGCCATAATCATTATCATCATCATCCCCATCATCACCATCACCAACGTTGTCACCATCACCACCAACGTCATCACCATCGCCATCATCATCATCATCATCACCATCATCATCATCACTATCATCACCATCATCAATTTCTTCGACATAATTACCATCCCATTCCTCCTCATCATTATCATCCTCATCAACACAGTGGTGGTGGTGGTGGTGGTGGTGGTGGTGGTGGTGAGGCGTCGGTGTAACATCCGTGTGTCGATATTATCGCTGCAACATTTTAATGTTTTTTTTATTAAAATCCTAATATGTTGTGTAATTGCTATGGATTGCTATGGTCCACAAATATCGTAAGTGTCCGGCGTACATCGTCATACATCGGCATACATCGTCATACATCAGCATTTATCGACACATACTAGAAGAAATCACGTATGTTCAACAA
>OZ024743.1:83881134-83888634 GCA_964016885.1 Eledone cirrhosa
GCACGGTCCCTAAATGCCTTGTGTCTTTTATCAAAATCCTTGGGATCCCCGACTTCATAAGCAGTACCCAAATTTCTACCATCACTAACACTGTCAGAACCTTGCGCGATATATTGAGCCTCTGAGATCAGGCACAGATTGGAGCCAAATAACAGCCTTCACCTAGCAACCGGTTGCTAGAGAAACTTCCCCGTCCCCACCAAAAAATATTATTCATTTATGAGTAATATCATATACACCATACCACCATAATACCATATACACCATGGCACCTTAATACCATATACACCATGGCACCGTAATATCATATACACCATGACACCGTAATATCATATACACCATGGCACCATAATACCATATACACCATGGCACCGTAATATCATATACACCATGGCACCGTAATATTATATACACCATGGCATCGTAATACCATATACACCATGGCACTGTAATACCATATACACCATGGCACCATAATACCATATACAACATGGCACCATAATATCATATACACCATGGCACCGTAATACCATATACAACATGGCACCGTAATATCATATACAACATGGCAACGTAATACCATATACACGTTAGCACCGTAATACCATATACACCATGGCACCGTAATACCATATAAACCATGGTACCGTAATACCATATAAACCCTGGCACCGTAATATCATATACACCATGGCACCGTAATACCATATACAGCATGGCACCATAATACCATATACACGTTAGCACCGTAATACCATATACACCATGGCACCGTAATACCATATAAACCATGGTACCGTAATACCATATAAACCCTGGCACCGTAATATCATATACACCATGGCACCGTAATACCATATACACCATGGCACCATAATACCATATACACTATGACACCGTAATACCATATACACCATGGTACCGTAATACCATATACACCATGGCACCGTAATACCATATACACCATGGCACGGTAATACCATATACACCTTGACACCGTAATACCATATACACCATGGCAGCGTAATGCCATATACACCATGGCACCGTAATACCATATAAACCATGGCACCATAATATCATATACACCATGGCACCGTAATACTATATACACCATGCCACCATAATACCATATACACCATGGTACCGTAATACCATATACACCATGGCACCGTAATAGCATATACACCTTGGCACCGTAATACCATATACACCATGGCACCGTAATACCATATACACCATGGCAGCTTAATGCCATATACACCATAGCACCATAATATCATATACACCAGGGGCACCATAATATCATATACACCATGGCACCGTAATATAATATAAGCATGGCACCATAATATCATATACACCATGGTACCGTAATACCATACTCACCATGGCACCGTAATACCATATACACCATGGCACCGTAATATCATATACACCATGGCACCGTAATATCATATACACGATGGCACCGTAATACCATATACACCATGGAACCATAATACCATATACACCATGGCAGCGTAATATCATATACACCAAAGTACCGTAATACCATATACACCATGGTACTGTAATACCATATACACCATGGTACCGTAATACCATATACACCATGGCACTGTAATACCATATACACTATGGCACCGTAATACCATATAAACCATGGCACCGTAATACCATATACACCATGGCACCGTAATATCATATACACCATGGCACCGTAATATTATATATACCATGGCACCGTAATACCATATACACCATGGCACCATAATACCATATACACTATGGCACCGTAATACTATATACACCATGGTACCGTAATACCATATACACCATGGCACCGTAATACCATATACACCATGGCACCGTAATACCATATACACCTTGACACCGTAATACCATATACACCATGGCAGCGTAATGCCATATACACCATGGCACAGTAATACCATATAAACCATGGCACCATAATATCATATACACCATGGCACCGTAATACTATATACACCATGCCACCATAATACCATATACACCATGGTACCGTAATACCATATACACCATGGCACCGTAATAGCATATACACCTTGGCACCGTAATACCATATACACCATGGCACCGTAATACCATATACACCATGGCAGCGTAATGCCATATACACCATAGCACCATAATATCATATACACCAGGGGCACCATAATATCATATACACCATGGCACCGTAATATAATATAAGCATGGCACCATAATATCATATACACCATGGTACCGTAATACCATATGCACCATGGCACCGTAATATTATATACACTATGGCACCGTAATACCATATACACCATGACACCGTAATATCATATATATCATGGCACGATAATACCATATACACAATGGCACCGTAATATCATATACACCATGGCACCGTAATACCATATACACCATGGCACCGCAATACAATATACACCATGGCAGCGTAATATCATATACACCATGGCACCGTAATACCATATACAACATGGCACCGTAATATTATATCCACTATGGCACCGTAATACCATATACACCATGGCACCATAATCCCATGTACAGCATGGCACCGTAATACCATATACACCATGGCACCATAATACCATATACACCATAGCACCGTAATATCATATACACAATGGCACCATGATATCATATACACCATGGCACCATAATACAATATACACCATGGCACCGTTGTATCATATACACCATGGCACCGTAATAGCATATACACCATGCCACCATAATACCATATACACCATGGTACCGTAATAGCATATACACCATGGTACCGTAATACCATATACACCATGGCACCGTAATATCATATACACCATGGCACCGTAATACCATATACACCATGGCACCGTAATACCATATACACCATGGCACCGTAATACAATATACACCATGGCAGCGTAATATCATATATACCATGGCACCGTAATACCATATACAACATGGCACCGTAATATTATATACACTATGGCACCGTAATACCATATACACCATGGCACCATAATCCCATATACACCATGGCACCGTAATACCATATACACCATGGCACCGTAATACCATATACACCATGGCACCGTAATATCATATACACCATGGAAACGTAATACCATATACACCATGGCACCGTAATATCATATACACCATGGCACCATAATACCAGATACACCATGGCACCGTAATACCATATACACCATGGCACCATAATACAATATACACCATGGACCCGTTATATCATATACACCATGGCACCGTAATAGCATATACACGATACCACCATAATACTATATACACCATGGTACCGTAATAGCATATACACCATGGCACCGTAATACCATATACACCATGGCACCGTAATATCATATACACCATGGCACCGTAACACCATATACACCGTGGCACCGTAATATCATATACACCATGGCACCGTAATACCATATACACCATGGTGGCACCGTAATACCATATACACCATTGCACCGTAATACCATATACACCATGGCAGCGTAATACCATATACACCATAGCACCGTAATATCATATACACCATGGCACCATAATATCATATACACGATGGCACCGTAATATCGTATACACCATGGCACCATAATATCATATACACCATGGCACCGTAATATCATATACACCATGGCACCGTAATATCATATACACTATGGCACTGTAATATCATATACACCATGGCACCGTAATATCATATACACACCATGCACCGTAATATCATATACACCATGGCACCGTAATATCATATACACTACGGCACCGTAATATCATATACACCATGGCACCGTAATATCATATACACTATGTCACCGTAATATCATATACACCATGGCACCGTAATATCATATACACCATGTCACCGTAATATCATATACACCATGGCACCGTAATATCATATACACTATGGCACTGTAATATCATATACACCATGGCACCGTAATATCATATACACCATGGCACCGTAATATCATATACACCATGGCACCGTAATATCATATACACTATGGCACCGTAATATCATATACACCATGGCACCGTAATATCATATACACTATGTCACCGTAATATCATATACACCATGGCACCGTAATATCATATACACCATGGCACCGTAATATCATATACACCATGGTACCGTAATATCATATACACCATGGCACCGTAATAGCATATACACTATGGCACCGTAATACTATTTACACCATGGCACCGTAATATCATATACACCATGGCACCGTAATATCATATACACTATGGCACCGTAATATCATATACACCATGGCACCGTAATATCATATAGACCATGGCACCGTAATATCATCAAGGTGGGGCTGGGTAGGTAATATGTTAGACTGTATGTGTACCTCAGATAGTACCTATTAATTTATAGTTGAACTGAGTGGTCCAGTGTTAAGTGTTTTGAACTACATGACTTCAAAGGAGTGAAGTGGGGTACAAACGTTTTAAATTTTTGAAATTTAATCCCTTATTAGCATGGATATCAATTAACACAACCAGAGTTGATAGAAATAACAGCTTTAATTATAGTGAATATATCTTGAGTTTGTGTTTGTACATGTCTTGTAAGTAGTGCTGTTGTTGTTAATGGTGGTGGATTGGCGGAGTGGTGGTGGTGGTGGTGTTAGAGAAAGACAGAAAAGCAGACAGACATAGATATATTTCTTTATTTGCCACAGGGCCGTACAAAAATGGCACAATACAAGACGTGACGGTGGGGTTTTACATATACATCTTTAACAATAATAATGGCTAACAATAAACTATATACAAAATAAAACAATCGAAATCCCCAATAGGGGGGAATGTAACTTCGGGGTTGTTTTACACCCCGTAGATAGAACAACCCTCAACACCAGGAGCACGTTTTGTAGGTGTTCCTGTCTTCCCTCTGTCTATCTTCCTCAACCTACAGATTTATATACAGAGAAGGCCCATTCACTCGAGCCATTTTCGCCACATTCACCCACCTCTCAGTGAATTTACTCTCTCCAATCTCACCTTCCTTCTGAAGTGGTACTTAAAGAAGGGGATGAGTTGTTGTCCTGAGAGAAAGGTACTTGCCCTCAGTCCTTTTAACCTCGTCCACCATATTACCTCTTTCGGCATAGCCACCAGACAGAGGAAAACCGCCTCTCCTTCATTCGTAAATGAAGGCGGCGGGGTGATCCTCACGATGGACTCGGCTGACAACTGGATGCGTCCCACACGTGACAGTAGCTGTTCGACATAATTCCACAGGTCGGTCACCCCTGGGCACTGAACAATTGCGTGCAGAACGGTTTCGATGTCCTGCTCGCATTTTGGACAGGTCCTTTTGGCAGGATCTCTGCCAGGGCGTCCGTATGATAGACGGACAAAAAGGCTATACATTTATTATATCCATCCCCTTACTATCACCTCTTCCCTCACTCCACGAATAAAGCAATGTGAAGAGCCTATCACCTTCTCCCTTTCTCCCTCCCTTTCTCCCGTGGCTTCATAGGCCTTGCTTTTTCTCTCCTTTTTCCTCTCATTTATGGCATTTTGAAGGCGCGTGGCTGAATGGTAAGAGAATTGGATTCGCAATTGTGAGGTTGTAAGTTCGATTCCTGGACAGGGCGATGCGTTATGTCCTTGAGCAAGACACTTTATTTCACGTTGCTCCTTCTGCTTGGAGTTGCGACCGATAGAGAGTATTAGCAATTGGAAAGACCAATGGAAACATTGTTTCCACGGTCCGATTTGACGAAAGTCGATCGAGTGTCTTATAGCATTTATAGCCCTTTCTCTTACTTCCCTATACAACCAGATCTGCTCTTCTTTACCCCCCCCCCCCCCCTCCCCTGTTCGATACTTGGTTTTCTTTTTATCCCCTGTTTTATTTTTTATTTTTCTTTCATATCTCCATCAATATTTGTAATGTTATTTATACAAATATGTAGATTATTATTGGCAAAATCGGTAGAGCGTCAGACAGGATGTTTTGAGGGATTTAGTTACGACTTCCTACGTACTGTCCTTGTACAAATCCCGTCGAGGTCAACTTTGGGTTTCTTTTCGATCTTCCAGAGTCGATAAAATAAAGTACCAGTTAAGTACTGGGATCGATAAAATCGATTTATCCCTTCCCCCCAAATATCGTCATAATTATCATCACCATCACCATCATTGTCATCATTATTGTCATCATCGTTATCACTACGGTGGATTGGTAGTATTGGTAGAGCGTCGGGCAACATGTTTTGCGGCATATAGTTACGCCCCTTTGCGTTCTGAGTTCAAATCCCGCCTTTCGTCATTACGGGGTCAATAAAATAAAGTACCAGTCACGCATTGGGGTCAATTTAATCGACGTTCCCCGCCCCCAAAATTGCTGGCCTTATGCCAAAAGTAAAAACTATTATCATCATCATCACCATCATCGTCATCATCACCATCATCACCATCATCGCCGTTATCATCATCACCATCGCATCATCGTCATCATCATCGTCGTCGTCATCGTATTCACCAGCATCATCACCATCATCATCACCATCATCACCATCACCGCCGTTATCATCGTCATCATAGCTGTTATCATCGCCATTATCACCATCACTATCATCATCACCATCACCATCACCACCATCACCATCATCACCATCACCACCACCATCACCATCACCACCACCATCACCATCATCACCACCACCATCACCATCATCACCACCACCATCACCATCACCACCATCACCATCATCACCATCACCACCATCACCACCATCACCATCACCACCATCACCATCACCACCACCACCATCACCACCATCACCACCATCACCATCACCACCACCATCACCATCATCACCACCACCATCACCACCATCACCATCACCATCATCACCATCACCATCACCACCATCACCATCACCACCATCACCACCACCATCACCACCATCACCATCATCACCACCACCATCACCACCATCACCATCATCACCATCACCACCATCACCATCACCACCATCACCATCACCATCACCACCACCACCATCACCACCATCACCATCACCACCATCACCATCATCACCATGACCATCACCACCATCACCATCACCACCACCATCACCACCATCACCATCATCACCATTATCATCACCACCATCACCATCACCACCATCACCATCACCACCATCACCATCACCACCACCACCATCATCACCACCATCACCATCACCACCACCATCACCACCATCACCATCATCACCATCACCACCATCACCATCACCATCACCATCACCACCATCACCATCACCACCATCACCACCATCACCATCACCACCATCACCATCATCACCATCACCATCACCACCATCATCACCATCACCACCATCACCATCACCACCACCATCACCACCACCATCACCACCATCACCATCATCACCATTATCA
>OZ024743.1:83893634-83901134 GCA_964016885.1 Eledone cirrhosa
TCTACCATGTCAGGGTATGTCATGCATCATCTTATTTTATTCGATGATGACGTACTGTTGAACTTAACTCAGTACCTCTGAAATATGTATAATAAAATATACTTGATCACACGAATATCTATTTTGTTAATATTTTGAATTAATATCAATAACTCTCGAAAACCTTTTTTCTGTTGAGTGCTTCCAATATTGTAAAACTCATTCTTTGGTGTATTTATTGAACCTTGTTTAACTTTTAAATATATATAAATATATATTTTTTTTTTTTTTTTTAAATAAAATTTCATTCTAACGACCGAAGTCAGACGTCTGTGTCAGCTTCGTCTGTCTTCGTGAAACCTTTGATAAATGAAATAATTATCTTATGTTGTTTATTACATAACTAAAAAGCTCTGTAGCCTACATAGAGCACACTATTTTCCTTTACCTTTCCTACGGAAACACTTCATATACATATATATATATATGTATATATTGATATTAATGTTATACATCATGTCGGCTAACATTTGGTTTCATACTTGAACAGGTCATTTTGTTCGACATGATATATATTTTCTTCTGTTCTGTATTTCTCTGACCTTCATATTTGCAGATATTCTGTAATATCGTCATTAGGTAAATATACATTTCTTCTACTGGTCTATTGATGTGGAGCACTCTCACCACATGTTGATCATTACGTTACACACAACACACTGTTGTGTATTTATCTCTCTCTCTCTCTCTATATATATATATATATATATATATATATATATATATATATATATATGCATATATATATATATATATGAAAAAGAACACAAGAGCGTCTACAACATCAAAAGATTTTTATTGGCTAACAATGTTTCTTCCTTACGTGTAACCGTAGGATTCATCAGAGCTATAAAAGGGGTTTGATTGGTGTTATGGACTCTACCAACCAAACACCCAAGAACAAAGAGTAAAGAGAGTAAAGAGCAAAAGTAGGGGACGATAAGTCTAATTTTGGTGCGGGAGGGTGGGGTGTTGATCCTTGTTTACTAGCTGCGGTCATATTCATTCCCGGGAATGAATATAGCTGAACCATAGATGGGGTGGCGTGGATAGTATGGTGCAGAGGGTGCGCAGAGGCTACACAAACACAAAGGGCGTAGAATACATATATACATATAGCGGAGGAGAAGGTACATGAGGTAATTAGAAATGGAAAAAGAGTAATAATAATAATCTATAATTAATAGTGTATAATAAGGCATGGGGAAGATTACACTATAATAAGGTATAAAGGTAAGAATAAGGTAAAATATAAAGGAGGATAAAAGTGGAAATAATAATAAAGATAAAAAATATATAGAGAATATATAAGGAAATATAAGCGAATATTTGGAGGGGAAAACACAATGTAAAAAAACCGATTTTTTTCAAACAATAATAAAAAATAATAAAAATATAATAATTATGGGGGGAGAAAACAGGATAGAGAAATATGATCAAGTGTGATTCGTTGAGAGAATATAGGATGATAACAGTTGTGTCCGGTTTATACATCTTAATAATAAATAATAAACAATATGTGTATCAGAGTTGCAGAACCTTCAATTCGCTTACGGGTTCAAGCCACGTGGCATGGTCCATTGTTTATCTGTGCGGCCATGTGCGTTTGTTTTTGACACCACAGCAGATGCACAAGTTTGTAAATTCCAATGCAGATAGAAGTCAATTTTTGCTCACCCGGACATTGACCGAGGATCCAATATTCCTAGTTCAATATGTGTTTGGTGTTATTTTGTTCGCACAAATCAATCAATTGGTTCAATATATGGAGTATGGTTTCCTGGTCTTCGTGACAGTGTCAGCGGTTGTATATTTGGAAGTCACAAGGATCACAGTACTCCGGTTTGGTGTGATACCCAAACGTTGAACTTTGGTGTCGATAGGACATCAACGAAGCAGGGTGATATCGCATCTGTGGTACAAAACGGTGCGGAAGGAAATTCTTCGTCTTCGTTTCATCCGGGTCCAGTAGTCACGTGCAAGAACCGCTACGTAGTAATTGTGGGGTTAATCAGTCAAGTCAGCAACTGACCGAAAATTCAGGCAGGCATAACAGCTTTTTTATGTGTTTACGTGTGTCCGACACACACACACACACACACACATATCTATATGTATTTCAACCCAAGAAACTCAAATGATTCACCCAGTGGTACTACAATCGGTCAAGACAGTAACTGGCCGGCAGTTCCCTTAGGGATTCAGACAGGCATGACAGGTATATTTAGGTCAAGAGCATCCTTATGTGTTCGTGTGTTCGATACACACAGACACATATCCACATGTATTTCAACTCAAAAAATTTCAGTTGATTCCCCCATATATATATATATTATATATATATATATATATATATGCACATATATATATACATATATATATATATATATATACACACATACATATATATACATATATATTCATATATATTCATACGCATATATACATAATATACATATATTTACATTATATATATATGTACATATATTTATATATATGCACATATATGTACATATATATGCATACATATATATATATATACATACACACACACAGACTCACACAGACACACAGACACCCCCACCCACATATATATATATATATATATATATATATATATATATATATATATATATATATATATATATATATAATATATATATATACATATATATACCTGCGTGTGTGTGTATGAGAGAGAGTGGGGCAACATTTGAGTATCAGATCCGTTGCAGGTGTTAAATAGAGGTTGATGTATCAAAGTGAAGATTAACTGTGAATGTATGTTTAAACCACAGGAAGCTGTCTACCCTGTTTATATACACATGTTTATATACACATGTTGCGTTTAGTGAAATATCATTGCTTTGCAATCTACTCACATTTAGATATGTATATACATATTCACACACACACACATATATAAATATATATATATATATATATATATATATATATATATATATATATATATATATATATATATATATATATATATATATATATACATATACATATACATACATATATATATATACATACATATATATATATATATATATATATATATACATACATATATATATATATATACATTCATATATATATATATATGAATGTATATATATATATATATATATATGTATGTATATATATATATATATATATATATATATATATATATATATATATATATGTATATATATATATATATACATGTGTGTGTGTGTGCGTATGTATGTATATAGGTAGGCAGGTACATACGTATGTATGTATGTACGTATATATGTATATATGTAAGTATGTATATCTGTATGCTTGTACGTATATACGTATGTATGTACATACATACGTACGTATGTATGCATGTATGACGTGTGTATGTACGTGCGTATGCCTTTATGTTCAGATGTATGTATGTGTGTAGGCATGTATGTATGTGTGTGTAATAGGTATATATTTAGAGCTTTACGTGTACAAAGGGAAGAAAAGTGTACCCAATGCATGAAGTAGGGTTTATATTGGAAAATAGTCAATGAATTTATTGACCACTTTCCCAAAATTGTATATATTTGGTTGTGTGCATGTGTATATGCGTGCGTGTGTGTGTGTATGTATGGGTGTGTGCATGTGTGTATATGTGTGTATATATATATATATATATATATATATGTATATATATATATAACCTAATAAGACTATTTTTGCATTCCTGTTTGCTCTGTTTATTCATCAACTATATATATATATAATATATATATATATATATATAGAGAGAGAGAGAGAGAGAGAGAGAGAGAGAGGGAGAGAGAGAGAGGGGGAAAGAGAGAGAGAGGGAGAGAGAGAGAGAGCGAGAGAGAGAGGGAGAGAGAGAGAGACAGACAGAAAGAGATAGCGGTGACTTGGTGTCGAGCGGACGCATCCTACTTCTCTCTCTCTCTCTCTCTCTCTCTCTCTCTCTCTTTCTCTCTCTCTCTCTATATCTATCTATCTATTTTGTTCGTTTTATCACATACATACATTATACCAGCAGAAATATTTATTTTCTGTTGCACGAGCCGGCGATGTTATATATTCCTCTTAAGTTAAATCGTGCAAAACTACAACTGGTCTGAGAGCTGAAGAGGTGAAATGATGTTTGTATGATGTTGTCTCGTTCATTTTCTTCCTTTGCTGTTTTCTTCCTATCACTTCTCGGGCCAACATACTTCTAGCCATTGATTTCTTTCTGTCCTTTGGTGTATATGTTACCCGACGCCGTCATTGACGACATTTTGCTTTTTTAACAGCTTCTCTTGCGTTGATTTTTCTCTCATTATTCTATGAATTCTTATGACCTCGCGATTCAACTCGTTCTTTGAGAAAACTTTGTTTATATATATATATATATTTAAATAATTTTCAACAATGCTTAAATTTGTGTTTCCTATTCAACAATGTTTCAAGGAAACACTATGTTATATATATACACATTTAGATTTGTTGGTTCACCACTGGATAGAACTGGTCATTCCGTAGTCAACCGTGATGTAATATTAGGAAAAGCTCTCGACGTAATGCAACTCACCCATCTTCGTTTATGTTGAATCTTGTTGGTGATGCGAGAACGGAGTTAATTATTATTGAGTAAAATGACAGGAGGCTGGACTGGTGAAATTCCTTAAAGACTTGGCGGTCATCCAGACTGGCAACTACTGGCTCTGGCCGCCTTCAGGTCTTAAACATTTCTCTCTACTTTTCATCCCCTTGGATTTTATCTACCATTATTATATTCCTTTATTAGATAAATTTCGTAATGCCTGATGATGTCACCGGATTCTTGCAGAGGCCGGTCATTGAAATGGGCATAGTGTTTGTATATGTAATAAATGTTTAAGGAATTTCACCAGTCCAGCCTCCTGTTATTTTACTCATTTATATATATATATATATATATATATATATATATATATATAAGACATATAACAAAATAAATAGGGATGTACAAATGAAACCATCTTTCTTGTTTATTATATATATATATATATACACACGCACATACATACATACATACATACATACATACATACATACATACATACATACATACATACATACATACATACATACATACATACATTTATTTCATATAGAAATGACTTCTACAGGACTAGAACTGTTCCATTCGTTTGATGATTTCATATTAATGAAACAGTTCTAGTTCTGTAGAAGTGATTTCTATATGAAATATATATATATATATATATGTCTGGCTTATATTCACATAAAAAGAGGTTTTTTTTCACTTAAATTTAATATGTAATATTGCTTCTCTGATTGATATTTTATCTATATATTTTATCCATTTATTGAGATGTTTGAATATTAGAAACTAATTTAATATCTAATTATTTGTAAGCTGCTCCTGATTTGTTGAGCTGTCAGACCGTCCTTTGGCTGCTATTTCTAGCGGTATTATAAGCCTGACTCGTAGTCCTAATTTTAAGAGACATATTATCCATGTAACGGTTCATTTACACAACATGATTTTGTACATCATGCTGGATCGGCAACTGGTATGAAGATTTCATGATAAATGTGGTCCCTAAATTAAAGAATACTTCCCTGATGAATTCCTGAATTCTTCAAATATTGGTTCTTTCCAATACTTGCTTCATCTATGAACGAAACCATGGTATGGAGATAGATATATACTGTAAGATAGACAAAAATATTTTTGGTCTGTCTGGTTTATATTCCCATAAAAAGAGTGTTTTTTACTTAAATTTAATATGTAATATACGTATATATATATATACATACATATATATATATACATACATACATATATATATATATGTATGTATGTATGTATATATATATATATGTATATATATATATATATGTATGTATATATATATATGTATATATATGGTATCCAATGATGTTGACTTGTTCTTTTTGGTAAATATCATCTTCGTTAAGAGAGTGGGACTGGCTTTGTGCAGTGCCTTTGCTCACTATAAAAGCTTCACGGCACAGGCATTGCTTTATATATGGAGATCTCTCTGCACTTGTCATCGCATGGTACCATGGGCCCAGCACTATGTGTCAATAATTGTCACAGGTGTAGTGTTTGTACCAGAGTTTTCAAGTTGCTGGCCGGACTAAAAAGTCACACTCGTTCAGCGCATCGGTAGGGTTTCTCCTACATAGATATAAAGTAGTGGCCGTACTCGAAAACGAGTTGGCAGCCACCCAGCCACCATATGTATATATATATATATATATATATATATATATATATATATATATATATATAAATGTATATACATATATGTGTGTGTGTGTGTGTATGTATGTATGTATGGAAAAGGTAAACAAAAATAACAACAATCGGTACAGTATATGGAATTGAAAGAATATATTAGGTTAACGCTTGAAATAGCAGGAAGAGGACCTTAACATTTCGGATGTTAGTCCTTCATCAGAAGAAAGAATGAGAAATTAGATAGATTGAATGGATGGGCGGGGTGGAATTGGAAGTGTAGAAATTGTTGTTCCCATTAGCAGACCGTGATGCAATAAGCAAAGACACTTAATGTTATACGTATTATCCATCATAGATTTCGTATCTTCTGGTTGGTGCAGAAACAGAGTTAAAGTCAATATATTCGTTTAATGTTTCATACGAAATATCTTGGAATCCGACCTTCTTTATCATTTATATATATATATATATATATATATATATATATATATATATATATATATTTATATATTGCCTGAGAAAATACCTCTATGTGTCCTTAAAACAGTGCACACATATATTTATTTTTTCATATCCAATTGAGTTCTTCGCACGAGGCTTGAATTCTTGACAGGGTTCAATGACCTGCGTGTATATTGTTTTATTTTTCACGATGACCTCCCCTCCCATTTGGGGACAGTGTGAGATTTTTTTTAGAACTGCTGGACATACAACCTAGGTACCTCTTTCTAGCACTGATGAAGATTATCGCAAAATATTAATGTTGATTTAGTTATTAATATTGATATTATTGGGCACCCGCTGAAGATTTATAAGAGCGCACTTGCATGGATATCCATTGATCTTATGCAAGCTTCTACATAACTTGGTAAAATTTTACCCACCATGTAGAAATCTTATAATGAAACGATCGTATGGGGAATGAGATTTTTAATATATCTCATATAAAATAATACAGCCGATTATCCACACAATACAATATAGTTAGCACCCCAAACGTTTAATTGGGAATATACTCCGGTATTTCCTGTTGAGGGAGTTGGAAATTGGTCGGAGTATCGCTAATAGCTTTCTCCGTTTATGTATTTATGTATATATATATATATATATATATATATAGTGGTGGAACACTGGAAGGTAATATCTGTAGTGGTAGAGCACTCAGTCCATGGGACGAGTTAGGTAGAAGTGGTTACACAACAGTTAGTTCA
>OZ024743.1:83906134-83908634 GCA_964016885.1 Eledone cirrhosa
TTGTTGTAAGAGACTATTTTGAATTCCTAACTCAATATATACCTTTGATACATTCATACATACAAACTTACATACTTACATACTTACATACATACATACATACATACATACATACATACATACATACATACATACATGGTGGCTGCCAACTCGTTTTCGAGTACGGCCACTACTTTATATCCATGTAGGAGGACCCCTACCGATGCGCTGAACGAGTGTGACTTTTCAGTCCGGCCAGCGACTTGAAAACTTTGGTACAAACACTACACATGTGACAATTATTGACACATAGTGCTGGGCCCATGGTACCATGTGACGACAAGTGCAGAGAGATCTCCAGATATAAAGCAATGCCTGTGCCGTGAAGTTTTTATAGTGAGCAAAGGCACTGCACAAAGCCAGTCCCACTCTCTTAACCAAGATGATATTTACCAAAAAGAAGAACAAGTCAACATCATTGGATATCATCAGGGTTGCAGGTGTTATATCAGAGTTTTCCTTCTCCTAGAATTCTGCCTTGACAAAGGCTAAGGGGTCATCTCTCCCGGTGATTTTGGATGGCCATTGACTCTTAAGAGCTCCTTTGCCCTTTGACAGGTTTTGTTTTTAGTCCTGCAGGATGTCCAAAGTCACCCTCCTCACCAAGAAACCTTGGTGGGGTTGCCAGTTTAGTCGCCAACGACCCGACCATGGGACAGGTTGTACTGGGATACATGTTACCAGTAGCACCAAACTGGTGACCTGACATACATACATACATACATACATACATACATACATACATACATACATACATACATACATACATACATACATACATACATACATACATTACATACAATAATTCTACATAAGTGTTTGAACTGTAAGTGTGTTGTAAAATACCTATTTATATGAACGATACATACACTTATGATATATGAACGATACATACACTTTAACATATAAATGCAACGTTGTTATATTACATTTATAAAGAAATATACAAGTAACGTTTTCGATTCAGAAACAAAAATATAAGTGTTTGAACTGTGAATATGTTGTGAATAGGTTGTAGAACACCTATTTATATGAATGATACATAAACTTTAACATATAAATACAGCGTTGTTATATTATATTACATTCATAAAGGAATATACTAAGTAACGGTTCTTTTTGTTCTCGATTCAAACGATTCAAGAGCAACGTTTAAAACAGAGTTGTAGAATTAAAAACTAACTGAAAAGAAATATTACTCAAGCTGTGAATAACTTTAAATTTGATTCTGACAGAACTTTGTCGTAACTTTTAAAGAAGATCATCGACTATTTTGAAAAATAAATACGAAATATTAGTGAATAGACGAACTCATCATGGCAAAAAGTACAAGTCTCCTTCGACCAAATCGCAATTACAACCGTTGTACACAGTGGAGCTACGAGCTTAAGAAAGTATTATATGAAGCATACAAACAATCTGAACACCAAAAGTTCGGTTTTATGCAAAGGCTAAAAACTTTATGGAACTTCAAACACCCAGAATTAGACTTTTCTCCAAAGCATTTAAATGAACAGGCAAAACGTATCATTAGATGTAAATTGATACATCTAACGGAATCGAGTGATACTGCAAATACAGCCCTTGTAGACAACCACCCCACCTCCACTGACAGACAAAGAGAATGGCCAGCTAAATCTAACAGTGAACAGCTCACCAACAATTTTGCTGAAATCCATCCCACTTCCACTGAAGAACAGCGAGAAAGGTCAGCTGACTCTAGTAGTAATTGTCACCACATCAACAACGAGGCTGAAATTCATGACTCTACTGTACAAACAGAACACCAAAAACTTGTGGGCTCCCTACAAGTGATATGGAACGATATGTTTCAAGAGATACACAGCCTTAATGTGAGTGACAGACCATACAACACTAGAGTCAGTAAAGAACCCACTAAATTGGAATTGGAAGCGGTGAACGAAATAGCTGGCAATTATCTGAAGGCTATACGATCTAAAGGTGTAGAAACGACATTTGAAACGCTTAATGTTTTGTTATATGTTTCAGCTGTTACATTGCTATCATATAACACACATCTAAAACCACGCAATCAAGATACAAACAGAAAGCCTGAACCAGCGTGGATGCGAAATTTAAAAAGCAAAATTTTGTCCCTGAGACGAAGTATCTCACACATCGCAGTCGTTATGAAATGCAACATAGAGAGCAACTTCACACGACACCAGGAAGACGTTAAAAAAAGTTAGAGAGAAGATTTGGAGATACAAAATTTAAAACTTTGAACTCCAAATTACACCAGTTGAAACAACAACTCACAGCTACAACAGAAAGACTAAAATATAAGTCAACAGCACATAAACGACAAGTTTTAAATAGATTGTTTGCCAGAGATCCTAAATCAGTTTATCGCAGCTTCGGTGGCAAAAGCTCAATCTCTGTAAATGACACCCCTTCAAAAGAACAGGTTGAGAGCTACTGGAGATCTGTATGGGAAACG
>OZ024743.1:83918634-84016134 GCA_964016885.1 Eledone cirrhosa
GTTTCGTTTGTAACTCATAGATTAGTAAATATTGCTGATGAGTTGTAACAACAACGAAACTAGTTCAATATTCCTTGTCTGGCTTTCTGGAGAATAGAGGGAAGGTGTTACCTCGAAAACCAGTATGACTCTAAAAACCGGTTTGTCTGTGTGTTTACATACAGAATAGCTGGGTTGCTCACAGTAAAGCAACCAGTGAAAGACTTGTTACACCTACATATGTATACGTGTGTGTATTCATATGCACACTAGTATTTCAGTATGCATATGTAGATGTACATTTTTAACTTAATTGTTTAAGCGTCAGTCATACAAAAGTGAGTTACAAACGAAACGAAATTTAATTTCGTTTCGTTATTTGTTTTTATCGTCTCCGCTGAACCGGTGCGTACTCACACTCTATGCAAATTAGTCTGCCCACTACTAATTTTCATAGAAAAAGCATATAACGATATGTGCTTTTACAATTCTCCAGAAGGACCGGTAGATAGGTAAATATTGCTGATGAGTTGTAACAACAACGAAACTAGTTCAATATTCCTTGTCTGGCTTTCTGGAGAATAGAGGGAAGGTGTTCCCTCGAAAACCAGTATGACTCTAAAAACCGGTTTGTCTGTGTCTTTACATACAGAATAGCTGGGTTGCTCACAGTAAAGCAACCAGTGAAAGACTTGTTACACCTACATATGTATACGTGTGTGTATTCATATGCACACTAGTATTTCAGTATGCATATGTAGATGTACATTTTTAACTTAATTGTTTAAGCGTCAGTCATACAAAAGTGAGTTACAAACGAAACGAAATTTAATTTCGTTTCGTTATTTGTTTTTATATATATATATATATATAGGGGATAACAGGTTATCGTTATAGGCTGTCCACTTAGATGTAGTCCAGTTAGAGTACTCCGTGTTGTGGATGGTATTAACGTATGGCTTAGTTTGACTTAACAAGACGTTTCCATAGTGATGCTGCGAGTTCGCGGTGATTTCTATGTAGATTATACTTGGAGTAATAATAATTCAAGAAAGAAGAGTGACATGGTTGGCTATACAATAGGGCTTTATTCACATTGCTGACAATTGTTTCTTTGATCTGGTAGGTCTAGAGTTCGCTAATCGCTTGATGTTGCGTCAATCGATCTCCAATACTTTGTTTATAACCAGTCGTTTCATCAGCACGCTCTGGTGAATAAAGCCCTATTGTATAGCCAACCATGTCACTCTTCTTTCTTGAATTATATATATATATATATACACATACATACATACATACATACATACATACATACATACATACATACATACATACATACATATACGGAGGCGCCGTAGTGGTATGGCGCGCGGACCTCTACACGGCCGAAGCCCTCAGGCAGCTCTGTAACCCCCTCTTTTACCGCCCTCTACCCTCCGATCCCACCCCCCTCTACCAACAACAAGTCTCCTCCACCATCAAAGACCTTATCGCCTCCTCCCCCCCCCACCGCTTCCCACCTCATCGTCCGCACCCCCCGCACCCCCACCATCTACTTCCTCCCCAAACTCCACAAACCCGACAACCCCGGCCGCCCTATCGTCTCCGCTTGCAACTGCCCCACCGAACTCATCTCCGCCTTTCTCGACTCCATCCTCGCCCCCTTGTCACCACCCTCCCCTCCCACATCTCCGACACCAACCACGCCCTGCGCCTTTTCGACTCCTTCACCTACCTACCCGGCCCACAGCCCTTCCTCTTCACCCTAGACATCAAGTCCCTCTATACAGTCATCCCCCACGCCGACGGCCTTCGCGCCCTCAAACACTACCTCGACCTTCGCCCCTCCCCCATTCCCTCCAGCCCCACCCTCCTTCGCCTCGCCGAGCTGGCCCTCACCCTAAATTGTTTCTCCTTCTCGGGTGAGTTTTACCAACAGGTCACGGGGGTAGCCATGGGTACAAGAATGGGCCCGAACTATGCCAACCTTTTTGTTGGCCATGTTAAGGCCCAAATCTTTGCCCAGTACACCGGCCCCACGCCCGAACTGTACGGTCGTTACATTGACGACTGTATCGGAGCCACGACCCTCACCCGAGAACAGCTCGACTCCTTTCTCTCCTTCTTCTGCTCCTTCTACCCCTCCCTCCACTTCACCACCTCTATCTACACCACCCACGTCCACTTCTTAGACATCTCCGTCGCCTTCGACCCCTCCCACGACTCCCTCGTCACCTCCGCCTTCTTCAAACCCACCGACTCCCACTCTTACCTCGACTTCACCTCTTCCCACCCCACCCACACTAAACACTCCATTCCCTACTCCCAACTTCTCAGGATCCGCCGCCTCTGTAGCCGTGATGCTGACTTCGAGTCCCAGGCCCTTTCCCTAGTCAGCCATTTCATCCGCAGAGGTTACCCCCCCCCCCCCTCTCGTCTACACCCACCCACCGTCTCCCCTTCCCCATCACCTACCACCCCTCCACCTTACCCCTACACCGCACCATCCGCCGCCTCTTCCGACGCCGCCAGTCCGACCCCTCCACCTCCCACATCTTCCCAACCCCACCACTCCCCTCCTTCAAACGCGCACGCAATCTCCGCACCCTCATCGTCCACAGCTCCCTACCCCCCAACCCACGCTCTGTTTCCCCCCCACCCCGGTTCCTTTCCCTGTTCTAGGCCCCGCTGCAACACCTGTCCCCACATCACCAACACCACCACCTTCCAGGGTCCCAACGGCCACTCTCTCTCGGTCCGGCATGCCTTCCGCTGCACCTCCTCCAACCTAGTCTACGGACAGACGGGACGTCGCCTGGCGGACCGAGTCACGGAGCACCTCCGGGATATTCGTCTCGGGGGCAGTTCCCCATCGCCCGCCACTTTGGTGGCCCTGAACACTCCGCACGCCATCTCACAGTCTGTGGCCTACTCCAGTGCCACGGAACACCCGCCAATCGCCTTACGGTCGAACAACGAACTATCTTCATCTTACAGACCCACACTCCCCCCGGCCTGAACTCCCCACCCTTATTCCTTTAGCCTTCGACCACCCCCCTCCCCCCACACTTATCCCCCACTAACACCACTAACACACCCCTCCTTTTCACCGCCCACCCCACAACTAACAATACTCACACCTCCACTCCACCCCTCATCTGACCATCCTTCCCCAACTAACATACTAACATTCCTTCCCTCCCCTCTTCTCCTCCCCCTCCTTATCACACGCACACACCCACCGGCACATATATACACGCGCTCACACTAAACACACACCCTACTACCACCACTAACCCTCACCCCCACACCACTCACCCCCACACCTCCATCCCACCACCCCGCAACTAACCTCACTAACACCCCCTAACCCCAAGCACACGAACACACGCACCCACTTACACCACCCACCCACACGCAACTAACATCACTAACACCCCCCAACCCCACGCACACGTACCCACACACCCTCGTACACCACCAACTCTACACACCCTACCACCACTAACCCCCACTCACACCTGCATTCAACCCCTCCCCACCTCCCGTATACTAACACCCACTAACACCTCTTCATCAAACTACACACACACCAGTACACCACACTCCCTCCATAGAACCACACACACCCTTCTCTCCCCGCTCCACCCACACCCTCGCTCCACACTCACTCATCCCACTAACACCCCTACTAATACACACACACACACACACCCTCCTCACTCCAACTTTCACACCTACCCATCCTCACCCCCTTACCATTCCACCGACTGCTGCTATGCCCTCTGACCACCTCCCAGCACTAACAGACCACAGCACTCCCACTGCTGACCACTTCCTGTTGCGCGCGCACCCCACATCTCTCCTCTTCCGACCACCGCTTCATGGATTACCCACACGCAGAAATTCACCTACAACCAATCCACTAAACATCTTTGGAATTTACCAACTTTTCAACCATCCTCTTACGTAATCACCTATATAACTCACCCACACACACACCCCAAAAAAAATTTTCTCCACACGCCACCCACACCCACAACCCGCTTAAACCCCACACACACGTGCTTTCCACCACATATTTACACCCTCAGCCTCCTGATTCCTCTCCCCCGACCCCTCTATCCACACACGCACAGACACTCCGACCCAAACCCCACCCCCACACACACACCTCTTCCTGAACATGCAACCCCGTTCTTCCCCCAACCCTTACTTTCACATACACACACACACACACACACGCACACCTACACACACACACCACCTTCAGCCCTCCCCGCTCGGACACCCCGTCTCCCTCTCCCCACTCCACCCGCCACCACCCCTACACACCCCACACCCTTCCACCACCTGTTTACCCCCCTTTTAATTTCAGTTTATTTTGATCATGTCTTTATTTTTAAATTTATCTCATTCCTTGTATTTTGATCATGCTTTATTTTTATTTTTATTTTTATCTTTACTTGTTATTTTTTCATTCGCACCGTTTCCTTTCGCTATATGTCTCTCCACCACTCCCCTACACACCCTTTGAACTCTGTTCCCACACACTTCTCACCTGAGGAAGGGCTTATGCCCGAAACGTCGTCCCCCACCTACACCCCACTCTCCAGAGCGTGAAATTAATAAACATTTGTTGTACTGCCTCTCTGTTTTGTCCCTGTTCAAATTTTTCCATTATATATATATATATATATATATATATATATATATATATATATACATGTATGCGTGTATTGTGTACCGTGTACAGTGTATGTTTATATATAAATATGTGTGTTTGTGTATCCATGAATATAAGTATATTCACAAAGTAAACAGGAAACCACATATCAATAGCATCTCAAAGTTAACGAAACCAGAATTCCTTACAGAGAAATCTTAGTATATAGTGCCAAACCTTGAAATCACAGGGAGTATTAAAGCTTATATTTCCGATCAAAATTCGAATGTACGTCAGCTACACACGTGTCTTAGTTTAGGATGGTCGTATCAATTATATAACATAAAACTATATGACTGTGTCAGCTAAATATCAATTTTATCACGGTTTAGTTCTATTTTAGTTAGTAAAATGTCTATACAGGTGATAAAGTGGCAGAGTTGTTAGAACGTCAGACAATGCCGTATTTGGCGGTCGATAAGAAAATGTTCCAGCCCAGTACTGGGGTCGATTCTTCCTCTATTCTATCTCTCACTCTCTCTCTCTCACTCTCTCTATCTATCTAGCTATCTCACTCACCCTCTCTATCTCCCTCACCCTCTCTCTCTCTATATATATATATCTTTCTCTCTCTCACTCACTCTCTCTCTCTCTCTCTCTCTCTCTATATATATATATATATATATATATATATATATATATATATATATATGTGTGTGTGTGTGTATGTATATATATATATAGGAACGATCGACTTTCGTCAAATCGAACTGAGGGAACAATGTTTCCGTTGGTCTTTCCAATTGCTAATACTATCTATCGGTCGCAACTCCAGGTAGAAGGAGCAATGTGAAATAAAGTGTCTTGCTCAAGGACATAACGCATCGCCTGGTCCAGGAATCGAACTCACAACCTTACGATTGCGAATCCAATTCTCTAACCACTCAGCCACACGCCTTCACTATATATATATATATATATATATATATATATATATATATATATATATATATATATATATATATATATATATGTATATATATATATATATATATATATATACATATATATATATATATATATATATATATATATATATATATATATATATATATATATATATATATATATATATATATATATATATATATATATATATATATATATATATAGTGAAGGCGTGTGGCTGAGTGGTTAGAGAATTGGATTCGCAATCGTAAGGTTGTGAGTTCGATTCCTGGATATATATATATATGGTGGCTGCCAACTCGAGTACGGCCACTATTTTATATCCATGTAGGAGAACCCCTACCGATGCACTGAACGAGTGTGACTTTTTAGTCCAGCCAGCGACTTGAAAACTCTGGTACAAACACTACACTTGTGACAATTATTGACACATAGTGCTGGGCCCATGGTACCATGTGACGACAAGTGCAGAGAGATCTCCAGATATAAAGCAATGACTGTGCCGTGAAGCTTTTATAGTGAGCAAAGGCACTGCACAAAGCCAGTCCCACTCTCTTAACCAAGATGATATTTACCAAAAAGAAGAACAATTCAACATCATTGGATACCACCAGAGTTGCAGGTGTTATATCAGAGTTTTCCCTCTCCTAGAATTCTGCCTTGACAAAGGCTAAGGGGTCATCTCTCCCGGTGATTTTGGATGGCCATTGACTCTTAAGAGCTCCTTTGCCCTTTGACAGGTTTTGTTTTTAGTCCTGCAGGATGTCCAAAGTCACCCTCCTCACCAAGAAACCTTGGTGGGGTTGCCAGTTTAGTCGCCAACGACCCGACCATAAGACAGGTTGTACTGGGATACATGTTACCAGTAGCACCAACTGGTGACCTGACATATATATATATATACATATATATATATATATATATATATATATATATATATATATATATATATATATATATATATATATATATATATATATATATATATATATATATATATTGTATTTTATCTGATGAGAGCGTACCAAAATGTTGGTACCCTTGAAATATATATAATAAAATAAATATGGTTTTATAAAGAAGGTTTCCATGTATTAATATCATTGATATTATACTCCAGAAGAAAATGCTGTAGAGTGCTTCGAATCAGTTATAAATAAATTTGTTGAATAACCAACAAATTAAATATCTCTTTGCTTTTATATATATATATATATATCGTTTTCACTTTCTCTTCCTTCCTCATTCACTCACTCACACTTTCTCTCTTTCTGTCTCTCCCTTTCTCTCCCTCTCTCTCTCTCTCTCTCCCTCTCCGCTCTCTCTCTCTCCCTCTCTCTCTCTCTCTAACCTGCGGTGGGGAATGGTCTCTTCCAAGTTTTAAAACAATGTCCAAGACACGCTGTATGTCACTACGAGCATTCCTGCGACAATTAATTTTCTTTAGACATTAAAAACATTATACACGACCAAAAAAAGAACATTACTGGAAATCCCATACGTTATAAAATAAATGGATGGGTTGGGGTCTAAATATGTAAACTAAACGACTAATTCTGGCTTTTAAAAAAATCAACGAAGACAATTTAGAAAAATTATCGATCCCCCCTCCCTCTCTGCCGATTATTCTAGCCTTCTCTTATTTGGGACCTACCAACCCACCAACCCACCCATCTACCTACCTACCAACCTACCGACCTACCTACCTATTCACCTACCCACCTATCTACCCACCAACCCAACCATCTACCTACCTACCAACCAACCTACCTACCTACCTACCTATTCACCTACCCACCTACCTACCCACCAACCCAACCATCTATCTACCTACCTACCAACCAACCGACCTACCTACCTATTCACCTACCCACCTACCTACCAACCCAACCATCTACCTACCTACCAACCAACCGACCTACCTACCTATTCACCTACCCACCTATCTACCCACCAATCCAACCATCTACCTACCTACCAACCAACCTACCTACCTACCTATTCACCTACCCACCTACCTACCCACCAACCCAACCATCTATCTACCTACCTACAAACCAACCGACCTACCTACCTATTCACCTACCCACCTACCTACCAACCCAACCATCTACCTACCTACCAACCAACCTACCTACCAACCTACCTACCTACCTACCTACCCACATACATACTTACCTATCTACCTACCAACTAATCTACCTACCTACCTATCTACGTACCTACCTATCTACGTACCTACCCACCTACATACCTACCTACCCACGTACATACCTACCTACCCACCTACCTACCAACCCTCCCATCTACCTACCTACCAACCTACCTACCTACCTACCTATTCACCTACCCACATATCTACCTACCAACCCAACCATCTACCTACCTACCAACCAGCCTACCGACCTACCTACCTACCAACCCAGCCATCTACTTACTTACCTATTCACCTACCCACCTACACACCTACCTACCTACACACCAATCTACCTACACACCCACCTACCAATCTACCTACCCACCTACCTAGAAAAATTACGGATTTTCTAACTCCATCCTCCTCGTCCCATCCTGCTTATTCCCCCCTCACCCACCCATTATTTGGGACCCCGAGTGTAGGTATCTGTGACTATCCCTCCCTGTAGATAAGTAACAACTAAGTATTTCACGTCCTGCTACATGGTATCCAGGGGTGATTGTAGAGTAATAACATCAAGAAATATTGTCAGTTATCAATATATGTTTATCTACGTTGCATGTGTTTCATCTGTGATACAACTCGAAACCATTCACAATGATATATTACTTGTCTAACGAAAAATAAACACACATTAAATTGATATCTCACTCTCTATTTCTTTACACACACATATATATATATATATATGCGTGTGTGTGTGTGTGTGTGCGCGCGCGCGTGTGTGCGTGTGTGTGTATATATATATATATATATATATATATATATATATATATATATATATATATATATATATATATATATATATATATATAATTGGTGTGGGATGCTTAAAGCGTCCGTAAGCGGTATGACGTTTGAGCACTCGATGCTCTTGCAGAGCAGAGTATGATATCACATAAGAAATGGAGAATCAGAGGTGCGACGAATAAAAGTTATTAGACGTATTACAATCGTTTCTCTGGCAACCAGCTCGAAGCACGGTCGAATTAATGATCGAACCTGACTCTGAAATCGCAAGGTCGTCAAATACATCTCGATTCTACGAAGCAGAGTTTCCAAATTTGACGACCTTGCGATTTCAGAGTCAGGTTCGATCATTACATCGATCGTGCCTCTAGGTGGTCGCCAGAGAAACGATTGTAATATGTCTAATAAGTTTTATTCGTCGCAACACTGATTCTCCGTTTCTTATGTGATATATATATATATATATATATATATATATATAACATTAATCAGTATACACTGAGGATGAAAAACTCAGAGCTGTATGGGAGCCTCCCAAAAGTGGGCTCAAAAGTGACACAGAAGAGACTGAGGTTAGCTGCACATGCTCACCGACATCCAGAGTTGACATTGCACTCAGTGCTCCTGTGGGAGCCCCTACATGAACACACTGGAAGAGGAAGACCGAGGTTAACGTATGTTGATGCCCTAAGGACAGACACTGGTCTGTTGGAGACGCAGGACATGGCAGCGATAGTGAGAGACAGAGACCGCTGGAGAGAACTCGTCCATGGATCTCGGGAATTTTACCCGCCCTAGAAATATATATATATGTATGTATGTATATGTATGTATATATATGTGTGTGTGTGTGTGTGCATATATATATATATAATGTCAGATTGCTCTCGAGTGCTACTGGTAACATGTAACCCAGTACAACCTGTCTCATGGTCGGGACCCGGCAAAAGGCGGAGGAACTCAGCAGAGTCAACGGCCATCCAAATAGTTTTGTTTTCTTTATTGAGAGCTGTCGTATTTTCCGTGGCAAACATTTGCACAGAAGATATGTGTCGTCAGTTCCAAAAAGTGTGGTTGGTCCTACACAAGCCTTCACCACTTCAAACAAAACTTTGTGTGGGTAGTTCAACATCAGTTCACTTTCTCACATTTAACTTTTGTTGCACACTCATATATATATATATATATGTAGGAGGTGAGTTTTATTGTAGTACAATAAAGCAATGCAGATATCGGATAAGAAGCACTCTACAGTTTGTAGGACTGGAGTATACATAATATAAGATCAAAAGATGGTTAAAGGAGTTCCATGTATTTTATTATAAAATACATGGAACTCCTTTAACCATCTTTTGATCTTATATTATATATATATATATATATATATATATATATATATATATATATATATATATATATATATATATATATATATATATATATATATATATATGTATGTATATATATAGTGCAGGTAATTAGGGTGCTTATCCGTGAAGGTTACGCTGTAACGCCGCGGAGACAAACCGGTTTAAGCAATCTAAAATCACTTCATGTCAGTAGTGTATGACCAGTGAAATGTTGGCGATTAAATGTGACGGAGTTTCTATTTAGGAAATATTAGCTGGCCCCGAGCCGTAAAAAATGACGGCCAATTGAAATATGTATACCGACGTTATCACCCCTTCCTTCGTCAGTCATATCTTGTGACGGACAAATACACAAGCGTATATATATATATTAGTAGATTGTTAAGACAGTGTTACTTTTACATAATTATTCTAGGGTCGATTCTTCCTCTGTATCACTTTCTTATTTCCTCTTTATCACACTCGCCGTTGTGTTCAGACGTAGAGAGGAGATATGTACCACCAGGTTTAAAATACCCAAGATACGCTGTATGTGACGACGGTGTTCTCTACGACTCCATCAATAGCTCGGCGTATTGTTCAGTCTCTCGCTTACATGTTGATTCAGCCGCCAGTTCTGTCTGGGCATCTTGCTGTCTTTTGAATCACTACGACGCCGACGGCGCCGCTGCTGAGCCAACACGAGCAAGAAATAATAATTTTGTCAGCAATAGCATTAAGGAACTTTTCTCAGAGCCTTCAAATCCCACCAATCAAAAGGCAGATACATCTGCCTCTAAGCATTAATAAGAAACAAAATTCATTATCTCATATGTTCGCCAGCATCACACCAAGATGGTAATACATTACCAGCGGCATCTCTGTACCTGCATACTTGCATAACTACACCTCATAATTGTATGAACATCTGATGATACCACATGGAGACTGTCAATGATATAACCATTGCATAACCACGTAATTGAAAAAATATATATATATAATGGAATAAAACAAATATATAAAATTAACTCTTAACAATATTTCGTATATATATATATATATATATATACAGTATATATATATATATATATTCCTGTGCTGAAATACGATTCTCGCTAATTTATATATTATATTATATATATGAAGAGCTAGTTATAAACACTGAGAATAATCATTATTTTTTTTTAAGTTTTTCTGATACTTGGTCAGATGTCTCGCTTACATCCACTAATCAAACATGTGAAAAAGTACTAACGGTTATGAGAATATATAATGGATTTAAAAGAGTCATCTAAAAGAACTGAGTAAGGCCTGGATTCACTTCGATTACATTTTAAATATAAGAGTTTCTTAAGTAAAGGGAATAATCTAAATGTATGCATGGTCCCATAACTCATGATAGAGTCGTAGGAGCGTTTCTTGAGCACTTTAGTCTGACGGAGCCCATCGCTCTCCAGGTCTGAGTACACCAGATTTCTTCCAGAGAAAGATAGAAAGAGGAAATGAGAAAGAGGTATATACAAGGTTGACCTCGGTGGGATGTGAACGAATACCATAAAGCATTATATCCAACGTTCTAACGATTCTGCCAATTCGCCGCCTATCTATCTATATACTACTAAAACGCTGTGATGTAATACAGCCAAAAGCGCGCATAATGGGAAAATACTTTGAAAGGAAGTTGCCCCTGAAATGGGAATATAATTGGAATAAAACAAGTTTCGCGTAAATCGAAGCACGGATTCCTGAGATATGGGGTGTTCTGGGTACCTTCATAAACAGAGAGAGAGAAGGATAGAGAGAAAGAGATAGTGGTTGTGAGAGAGTAGATTGAAAGAGAGAGATAGACAGAGGGAGAGGAGACAGAGAAGGAGAAAGGAAGAGAGAGAGCTGGTGGTGTTGTTGTGTATATATATATGTGAGTAGTGTGTGTATATATATATGTGTGTATGTGTGTATATATATATATATATATATATGTGTGTGTGTGTGTGTCTATACATACACACACATATATATATATATATATATATATATATATATATATATATATATATATATATATATATATGTATATATATCATCTACTACTCGGAGTACCGTAACTAGACTACACCTAAGTGGACTACCTATAACAATAATCTGTTACCCCGTATATGTATATATATATATGTATATACACAAACACACATTTATATATATACATACACACACGTATATATAAGGGCCTTCCAGTTTCATTTCACATTATATACATGTCTGTGTATATTTTAATTATTCAAAAATTATTTTTAAGTGAACATGATTCTTTTTTTATATTTTGAAGTGAACGTGGCCCAACGGGTCACGGGTGGTCTAGTATAAATTGAATACAGAAGAATGAGTATCTAGCATCAGAATAAATAAAGGAGTAAGCTATTGTAAAACAAAAGTCCATTCGAATAGCTAAAGATTCACTGTATTAGAGCCCTATTGTTTTCGTGTTGCATATCTAAAGGGTTTTTCTCTAAGGCGTCATAATTGTTATGGTCTGTCTATTCTGATGATTAGCTCTAAGATTATACCATCTAATAAAACCACCAACAAGAGACTGTGGAACATATGTAGAAATTACACTAAATAAACATTCTAACTCATGATTAGGTTCTCTCCATATCTTTGTGCGTGTGTGTCAGTGTGTGTGTGTGGATAAATTTTTGTTGTTTTTTAATTGCCTTCTTTTTTTTCTTCTATTTCCTATTTTCTATTCTCTGTTTGTGTTCGCCGTAATCCTTTTGTCTTATATAACTCATTCTGCAAGTAACACCTGATGAAATCGCCTAAGTCTTGCATCATGATCGGATGATGAAGCTGGACCATTGAAACATGTAGAGTTTTTTCGCGGAATTAAAATTCTAAAGAAAGTTTCCAGTCTGGCATTGTGTTGTTTTTAATGAGTGAGTATATATGTATATATATATATATATATATATATATATATATATATATATATATATATATATATATATATATATATATGTGTGTGTGTGCGCGCGCGCACGTGTGTGTGTGGGGGGGGGGGGGGGGGTAGGTGTGTGTGGATAAAAGGATAGATGTATATATATATATGTGTGTGTGTGTGGATAAAAGGATAGATGTATATATATGTGTGTGTGAAATATTTGCGGTTCGGATACCTAGAAAACTATACATGAGTGTAATACTCGATGCATATTTAGGTACAGAGTTGGTATAGATATACGATATAATCCTAAAGGAGAGTCCTCCCCTTTTCGGCTGGCTACAGGGCTTATGAGAGGGGGGTCCAACTGGTACTTTGTTCTGGGGCCCAAGAGCTAAGAAGGCCCCACACAACCATGAAATATCCATTTTGAGAAAAATCTGGCTATATATATACTGTATATATATATATATGTGTGTGTGTATATGTGTCTTATGGTAGCTAAGATGCGTTCATAGGCGATATGCCGGTTGAGCACTCCATGCTCATACGGAGCAGAGTATGATAAAATGGAAAACGAAGAATCAGTGATGCATCGGAACTCAATTTATTACGCATTACAATTGTTTCCCCGGCGAACAGCTCGAGGTGCGATCTGTTTGTGGATCGAACCTGACTCTGGATTCGCAGGTTCCTCAAACACGTCTAGTGAGAAAGAGGATTTTCCCCGAAATCACTAGGCGTGTCTGGGGAACCTGCGAATCTAGAGTCAGGTTCGATCTACACACATATCGCACCTCGAGCTGTTTGCCGGGGAAACAATTGTAATACGTAGTAAATTGAGTTCCGATGCATCACTGATGCTTTGTTTTCCATTTTATATATATATATATATATATATACTCTCGAGTCTCGAATAATCGTCCCCGATCCCACACACTGCTTCTTAATTTTTTAGATTATATTTTTTCCAGCTCCCCGTTCTTATTCCAAACCCTCTCTTCCGATCATTAAATTTTGTTAATCTACGCCTGACGAAATTTTATTTTGAGTGTGACAATTATTTTTTCTTTATAACATTAAACACATTATACATGACAAAAAAAAAGCACATTACTACAAATCTCATACTTTATAAAATAAATAGGATGGGTTGGGGTCTCAATATCTAAACTAAGCAACTAATTCTGTTTTAAAAAAAAATAAACGGAGACAACCTCTGTATATGTGTGTGTGTGTGTGTGTGTGTATGTATGTATGTATATATATATATATATATATATAGAGAGAGAGAGAGAGGGGGGTGAGAGCGGGGGAGGAGCGAGAGAGAGAATGGGGATAGATGGAGAGGGAGATTATATATGTGTATGTGTGTATGTCTGTGTGTGGGGAGGGGCTGACTGTGTGTGTGTTTAAAAAAATAATTTAAATATAAATACTTGATTCTTATCGTATTTGTCTTAAAAATAAGTCCAATGGGTCAATCTGTACTTTATTGAAGTGGCAACCATTACAAATGTATGCTACAAATATTACCATTAGAAGGTTGCGAATTGGCAGAGCAGTTAGAAGGTCGGATAGAAAGATTTGTAGTATTCGTTCCGGTTCTCTGGTCTCTGAGTTCAAAACTTGCCGAGGTCAACTTTGCCTTTCATCCATTCGAAGTCAATAAAAACAGTACCAGTTTAGTACTGGGGTCGATTCTTCTTCTATATATCTTTCTCACCTCCATTCCCTATTCTCACCTCCATTCCCTATTCTCACCTCCATTCCCTATTCTCACCTCCATTCTCTATTCTGCTCTGGAAGAAATCTGCTGTATTCAGACCTGGAGAGGATTGTGTTCCGTCAGTTTTTAAAATACTCTAGAAACGCCGTATATCAATACGGCGCCCCTACGACACCCTCAGGAGCTTCTGGTCCATGCTGGCATGCATTACCATTAGATCTTAGCATCAGATTTCTCCGTTGAGATATCTTGTAAGAATTTTTGCTCCCATTTTGCCAGTTCTTCTACATCGTTGCATTCCAACAGGGAGTTGCAAATATAACTTTGTTTACATCTTCAAGTAGATGTTCTTTTTTTTCTTCTTCGTTATGTTGGACAAACAATTCTGTTGGATTGGAAAAATTGTTTCTCGCTAAGTGAGCCTGGATATGGCAAGCAGGCGACAGAGAGAGAGGGGGTGGGGGAGAGTGACTTTATTAATTGATGAAGAACAATATTGGTTTAGATAGAGATCCAAGTTATTGCTAAAGTAAATGTGAAGAAATGCTTATGAAAATAACGTTAGAATATATTCTTAGAGACCGCACAGCGTCTGACGCCGACTGAATGTTGTTTATGTAAAGATGATGGTGGTACTGATGGTGTTGATGGTGTTGGTGGTGTTGTTGGAGTGAGAAACATTATACAGTTGCCAGTTGTTGTCACGTATAAACAAACACAGCTAGACGTTGTCGTCAGTGAAACCTTCTGTCGGTGTATTAATGAGATGGCCGTGATGAAACAGCCCGCTGTGTATTAATGGGTCGGGGTGAACATTTAACTAAAATTCTGCTGCCATAGGCCCTTCGCCAGTTATTACATCGCAATGTCACTAATGCATTTAATTGTCATACACTTACCATTAATCTTTATTAATATTTGTATTTGTCTGGAGTGATGGATCGGCAGAATTATTAGCGCGTTTAGTTAAGTTTCTTTACGTTCTGAGTTCAAATCCCGCCAAGGTTAGCTTTACCTTTCATCCTTATGGGGTCGTTAAAATAAAGTACCAGTAATACACTGCGGCCGATTTAATTGACATTCCCTTTCCCCCAAAAATGGTTGGCCTTGTGGCTAAATCAGAAGCCAGTATTTGTATTTCTCTAGATAGAATTGTTAGCTCGTTCAGTTACGTTTTTTCATGTTCTGAGTTCAAACTTCGCCGCGGTCAACTTTACTTTTATATCTTTCCGGGGTCGATAACATAAAGTACCTGTCAAGTATTGGGGTTGATTTAATCACCCCCAATACTTTAGGCTTTGTGCCTAAATTAGAAATCAATGTCACAATGATAGTGAATCGGCAGAAATGGTAGAGCCATTTTTGTAACATTCAGTTACGTCTCTAGATTCAGAGTTCAAATCCCGCTGAGGACAATTTTGCCTTTCATCCTTCCGGGGTTGGTCAATAAAATAAAGTACCAGACAAATACTGGGGTCGATTTAAGCAACTTTGCCCTTCCTTTATATTTTCTGGCCTTATGCCTAGATTAAATATCAATGTTTGTCTTTGTTTGAGGGTCTTACGTTAACAGAGATCAATGCAATTCCGGAATAAACAGTTTCAAATGCGGGCAACAAGCAGGACCGCTGCTACGATTAAGGCCAACTAGGCAGTTACCTAAGGTACAGACCTCAGAGAGGTTCATTACTGAACTTTAAACTTGTATGCAAATTTGTATAATTATAGAATAATATCTTGAGTTAAATATCTTTGCTGCGTAGCTGTGTTATAGAAATATCTAAAGCGGTGGAGAGTGTAGTATGGTGTTACATAATTTGACATGGTTGGGCGTAGAGAGGCTTAGTAATACACCACCACTTCCACTGCGAACATCCACTACACCATCACGACACTCCGTCTGTTATGAAACAGATCAGAAAGTAAACATCACAACCTACATTATCACTACCACAACCTACACTATCACTGCCACAACCTACACTATCACTACCACAATCAACACTGTCACTACCACAAACTACACTATCACTACCACAACCTACACTATCACTGCCACAACCTACATTATCACTACCACAAACTACACTATCACTGCCACAACCTACATTATCACTACCGCAACCAACACTATCACTAACACAACCTACATTATCACTGCCACAACCAACACTATCACTACCACAACCTAGATTATCACTACCACAACCAACACTATCACTACCACAACCAACACTATCACTAACACAACCTACATTATCACTACAACAACCAACACTATCACTACCACAACCTACACTATCACTGCCACAACCTACATTATCACTAGCACAACCAACACTATCACTACCACAACCTACATTATCACTACCACAACCTACACTATCACTACCACAACCTACACTATCACTGCCACAACCTACATTATCACTACCACAACCAACACTATCACTACCACAACCAACACTATCACTACCACAACCTACACTATCACTACCACAACCTACACTATCACTGCCACAACCTACATTATCACTACCACAACCAACACTATCACTACCACAACCAACACTATCACTAACACAACCTACATTATCACTACCACAATCAACACTATCACTACCACAACCTACACTATCACTGCCACAACCTACATTATCACTAGCACAACCAACACTATCACTACCACAACCTACATTATCACTACCACAAACTACACTATCACTACCACAACCTACACTATCACTGCCACAACCTACATTATCACTACCACAACCAACACTATCACTACCACAACCAACACTATCACTACCACAACCTACACTATCACTACCACAACCTACACTATCACTGCCACAACCTACATTATCACTACCACAACCTACACCATCACTACCACAACCTACACTATCACTATCACAACCTACACTATCACTACCACAACCAACACTATCACTACCACAACCTACACTATCACTACCACAACCTACATTATCACTAACACAACCTACACTATCACTGCCACAACCTACATTATCACTACCACAACCTACACCATCACTACCACAACCTACACTGTCACTATCACAACCTACACTATCACTACCACAACCAACACTATCACTACCACAACCTACACTATCACTATCACAACCTACATTATCACTACCACAACCTGCACTATCACTACCACAACCTACATTATCACTACCACAACCAACACTATCACTACCACAACCAACATTATCACTACCACAACCTACACCATCACTACCACAACCAACACTATCACTACCACAACCTACACTGTCACTACCACAACCTACACTATCACTACCACAACCTACACTATCACTACCACAACCTACACTATCACTACCACAACTAACACTATCACTACCACAACCTACATTATCACTACCACAACCAACACTGTCACTACCACAACACTATCACTACCAGAAGCAACACTATCACTAACACAACCAACACTATCACTACCACAACCTACACTATCACTACCACAACCAACACTATCACTAACACAACCTACACTATCAATACCACAACCTACATTATCACTACCACAACGAACACTATCACTGCCACAACCTACAATATCAATACCACAACCTACACTAACACTACCACAACCTACTTTCCCACTATCACTACCAAAACCTACATTATCACAACCACAACCTATACTATCACTACCACAACCTACACTATCACTACCACAACCTACATTAACACAACCACAACCTATACTATCACTACCACAACCAACACAATCACTACCACAACCAACACTATCACTGCCACAACCTACACTATCACTACCACAGCCTACACTATCACTACCACAACCTACACTAACACTACCACAACCTACTTTACCACTACCACAACCTACACTGTCACTAACACAACCTACATTATCACTACCACAAACAACACTATCACTACCACAACCAACACTATCACTACCACAACCTACACTATCACTACCAAAACCTACACTATCACGACCACAACATACACTATCACTACCACAACCTTCATTATCACCACCACAACCTACACTATCACTACCACAACCAACACTCTCACTACCACAACATACATTATCACTACCGCAACCTACACTGTCACTACCACAACCTACACTATCACTACCACAACATACACTATCACTACCACAACCTACACTATCACTACTACAACCAACACTATCACTACCACAACCTACACCACCACAACCAACACTATCACTACCACAACCAACACTATCACTACCACAACCTACACAATCACTGCCACAACCTACACTATCACTACCACAACCAACACTATCACTACCACAACCAACACTATCACTACCACAACCAACACTATCACTACCACAACCTACACTATCACTACCACAACCTACACTATCACTGCCACAACCTACATTATCACTACCACAACCTACACCATCACTACCACAACCTACACAATCACTATCACAACCTACACTATCACTACCACAACCAACACTATCACTACCACAACCTACACTATCACTACCACAACCTACACTATCACTGCCACAACCTACATTATCACTACCACAACCTACACCATCACTACCACAACCTACACTGTCACTATCACAACCTACACTATCACTACCACAACCAACACTATCACTACCACAACCTACACTATCACTACCACAATCTACACTGTCACTACCACAACCTACACTATCACTACCACAACCTACACTATCACTACCACAACCTACATTATCACTACCACAACCAACACTGTCACTACCACAACACTATCACTACCAGAACCAACACTATCACTAACACAACCAACACTATCACTACCACAATCTACACTATCACTACCACAACCAACACTATCACTAACACAACCTACACTATCAATACCACAACCTACATTATCACTACCACAAAGAACACTATCACTGCCACAACCTACACTATCACTACCACAACCTACACTAACACTACCACAACCTACTTTCCCACTACCACAACCTAAACTATCACTACCACAACCTACATTATCACAACCACAACCTATACTATCACTACCACAACCTACACTATCACTGCCACAACCTACACTATCACTACCACAGCCTACACTATCACTACCACAACCTACACTAACACTACCACAACCTACTTTACCACTACCACAACATACACTGTCACTACCACAACCTACACTATCACTACTACAACCAACACTATCACTACCACAACCTACACCACCACAACCAACACTATCACTACCACAACCAACACTATCACTACCACAACCTACACTATCACTGCCACAACCTACATTATCACTACCACAACCAACACTATCACTACCACAACCTACATTATCACTACCACAACCTACACTATCACTACCACAACCTACACTACCACTGCCACAACCTACATTATCACTACCACAACCAACACTATCACTACCACAACCAACACTATCACTACCACAACCTACACTATCACTACCACAACCTACACTATTACTGCCACAACCTACATTATCACTACCACAACCTACACCATCACTACCACAACCTACACAATCACTATCACAACTTACACTATCACTACCACAACCAACACTATCACTACCACAACCTACACTGTCACTAACACAACCTACATTATCACTACCACAAACAACACTATCACTACCACAACCAACACTATCACTACCACAACCTACACTATCACTACCAAAACCTACACTATCACGACCACAACATACACTATCACTACCACAACCTTCATTATCACCACCACAACCTACACTATCACTACCACAACCAACACTCTCACTACCACAACATACATTATCACTACCGCAACCTACACTGTCACTACCACAACCTACACTATCACTACCACAACATACACTATCACTACCACAACCTACACTATCACTACTACAACCAACACTATCACTACCACAACCTACACCACCACAACCAACACTATCACTACCACAACCAACACTATCACTACCACAACCTACACAATCACTGCCACAACCTACACTATCACTACCACAACCAACACTATCACTACCACAACCAACACTATCACTACCACAACCAACACTATCACTACCACAACCTACACTATCACTACCACAACCTACACTATCACTGCCACAACCTACATTATCACTACCACAACCTACACCATCACTACCACAACCTACACAATCACTATCACAACCTACACTATCACTACCACAACCAACACTATCACTACCACAACCTACACTATCACTACCACAACCTACACTATCACTGCCACAACCTACATTATCACTACCACAACCTACACCATCACTACCACAACCTACACTGTCACTATCACAACCTACACTATCACTACCACAACCAACACTATCACTACCACAACCTACACTATCACTACCACAATCTACACTGTCACTACCACAACCTACACTATCACTACCACAACCTACACTATCACTACCACAACCTACATTATCACTACCACAACCAACACTGTCACTACCACAACACTATCACTACCAGAACCAACACTATCACTAACACAACCAACACTATCACTACCACAATCTACACTATCACTACCACAACCAACACTATCACTAACACAACCTACACTATCAATACCACAACCTACATTATCACTACCACAAAGAACACTATCACTGCCACAACCTACACTATCACTACCACAACCTACACTAACACTACCACAACCTACTTTCCCACTACCACAACCTAAACTATCACTACCACAACCTACATTATCACAACCACAACCTATACTATCACTACCACAACCTACACTATCACTGCCACAACCTACACTATCACTACCACAGCCTACACTATCACTACCACAACCTACACTAACACTACCACAACCTACTTTACCACTACCACAACATACACTGTCACTACCACAACCTACACTATCACTACTACAACCAACACTATCACTACCACAACCTACACCACCACAACCAACACTATCACTACCACAACCAACACTATCACTACCACAACCTACACTATCACTGCCACAACCTACATTATCACTACCACAACCAACACTATCACTACCACAACCTACATTATCACTACCACAACATACACTATCACTACCACAACCTACACTACCACTGCCACAACCTACATTATCACTACCACAACCAACACTATCACTACCACAACCAACACTATCACTACCACAACCTACACTATCACTACCACAACCTACACTATTACTGCCACAACCTACATTATCACTACCACAAACTACACCATCACTACCACAACCTACACAATCACTATCACAACTTACACTATCACTACCACAACCAACACTATCACTACCACAACCTACACTATCACTACCACAACCTACATTATCACTACCACAACCTACACTATCACTACCACAACCTACATTATCACTATCACAACCAACACTATCACTACCACAACCAACACTATCACTACCACAACCTACACCATCACTACCACAACCAACACTATCACTACCACAACCTACACTGTCACTACCACAACCTACACTATCACTACCACAACCTACACTATCACTACCACAACCTACACTATCACTACCACAACTAACACTATCACTACCACAACCTACATTATCACTACCACAACCAACACTGTCACTACCACAACACTATCACTACCAGAACCAACACTATCACTAACACAACCAACACTATCACTACCACAATCTACACTATCACTACCACAACCAACACTATCACTAACACAACCTACACTATCAATACCACAACCTACATTATCACTACCACAACGAACACTATCACTGCCACAACCTACACTATCACTACCACAACCTACACTAACACTACCACAACCTACTTTCCCACTACCACTACCTACACTATCACTACCACAACCTACACTATCACTGCCACAACCTACACTATCACTGCCACAACCTACACTATCACTAACACAGCCTACACTATCACTACCACAACCTACACTAACACTACCACAACCTACTTTACCACTACCACAACCTACACTGTCACTATCACAACCTACATTATCACTACCACAAAAAACACTATCACTACCACAATCAACACTATCACTACCACAACCTACACTATCACTACCACAACCTACACTATCACGACCACAACATACACTATCACTACCACAACCTACACTATCACCACCACAATCTACACTATCACTACCACAATCAACACTCTCATTACCACAACCTACACTATCACTACCACAACCTACACTGTCACTACCACAACCTACATAATCACCACCACAACCTACATTATCACTACCACAACCTACACTATCACTAACACAACCTACACCATCACTACCACAACCAACACTATCACTATCACAACCTACACTATCACTACCACAACATACACTATCACTACCACAACCTACACTATCACTACTACAACCAACACTATCACTACCACAACCTACACCACCACAACCAACACTATCACTACCACAACCAACACTATCACTACCACAACCTACACTATCACTGCCACAACCTACATTATCACTACCACAACCAACACTATCACTACCACAACCTACATTATCACTACCACAACCTACACTATCACTACCACAACCGACACTATCACTGCCACAACCTACATTATCACTACCACAACCAACACTATCACTACCACAACCAACACTATCACTACCACAACCTACACTATCACTACCACAACCTACACTATCACTGCCACAACCTACATTATCACTACCACAACCTACACCATCACTACCACAACCTACACAATCACTATCACAACCTACACTATCACTACCACAACCAACACTATCACTACCACAACCTACACTATCACTACCACAACCTACATTATCACTAACACAACCTACACTATCACTGCCACAACCTACATTATCACTACCACAACCTACACCATCACGACCACAACCTACACTGTCACTATCACAACCTACACTATCACTACCACAACCAACACTATCACTACCACAACCTACACTATCACTACCACAACCTACATTATCACTACCACAACCTACACTATCACTACCACAACCTACATTATGACTACCACAACCAACACTATCACTACCACAACCAACACTATCACTACCACAACCTACACCATCACTACCACAACCAACACTATCACTACCACAACCTACACCATCACTACCACAACCAACACCATCACTACCACAACCAACACTATCACTACCACAACCTACACCATCACTACCACAACCTACACCATCACTACCACAACCAACACTATCACTACCACAACCTACACCATCACTACTACAACCTATACCATCACTACCACAACCAACACTATCACTACCACAACCTACACCATCACTACCACAACCAACACTATCACTACCACAACCTACACTGTCACTACCACAAACTACACTATCACTACCACAACCTACACTATCACTACCACAACCTACACTATCACTACCACAACTAACACTATCACTACCACAACCTACACTATCACTACCACAACCAACACTGTCACTACCACAACACTATCACTAACAGAACCAACACTATCACTAACACAACCAACACTATCACTACCACAACCTACACTATCACTACCACAACCAACACTATCACTAACACAACCTACACTATCAATACCACAACCTACATTATCACTACCACAACGAACACTATCACTGCCACAACCTACACTATCACTACCACAACCTACACTAACACTACCACAACCTACTTTCCCACTACCACAACCTACACTATCACTACCACAACCTACATTATCACAACCACAACCTATACTATCACTACCACAACCTACACTATCACTGCCACAACCTACACTATCACTACCACAGCCTACACTATCACTACCACAACCTACACTAACACTACCACAACCTACTTTACCACTACCACAACCTACACTGTCACTACCACAACCTACATTATCACTACCACAAACAACACTATCACTACCACAACCTACACTATCACTACCACAACCTACACTATCACGACCACAACATACACTATCACTACCACAACCTACACTATCACCACCACAACCTACACTATCACTACCACAACCAACACTCTCACTACCACAACATACACTATCACTACCACAACCTACACTGTCACTAACACAACCTACATAATCACTACCACAACCTACATTATCACTACCACAACCTACACTATCACTACCACAACCTACACCATCACTACCACAACCAACACTATCACTATCACAACCTACACTATCACTACCACAACCTACACTATCACTACTACAACCAACACTATCACTACCACAACCTACACCACCACAACGAACACTATCACTACCACAACCAACACTATAACTACCACAACCAACTCTATCACTACCACTATCAACACTATCACTACCACAACCTACTTTACCACTATCACTACCACAACCTACACTGTCACTACCACAACCAACACTATCACTACCACAACCTACACCATCACTACCACAACCTACACTGTCACTACCACAACACTATCACGACCACAACCTAGTTATCACTACCACAACCAACACTATCACTAACCCAACCCACACTGTCACTACCACAACCTACTCTATCACTACCACAACCTACAACATCACTACCACAACCAACACTATCACTACCACAACCAACACTATCACTACCACAACCAACACTATCACTACCACAACCAACACTATCACTACCACAACCTACACTGTCACTAACACAACACTGTCACTACCACACCCTACACTATCACTACCACAACACAAACTATCACTACCACAACCTACACTATCACTACCACAACCAACACTATCACTACCACAACCAACACTATCACTACCACAACCTACACTATCACTACCACAAACTACACTATCACTACCCCAATCTACACTATCACTACCACAACCAACACTATCACTACCACATGCTACATTATCACTACCACAACCTACACTAACACTACCACAACCAACACTATCACTACCACAACATACACTATCACTACCACAACCTTCATTGTCACTACCACAACCTACACTATCACTACCACAACCTACACTATCACTACCACAACCTACATTATCACTAACACAACCTACATTATCACTACCACAACCTACACTATCACAGCCACAACCAACACTATCACTATCACAAACTACACTATCACTACCACAACCTACACTATCCCTACCACAACCTACACTATCACTACCACAATCTACACTATCACTACCACAACACTATCACTACCACAACCTACACTATCACTACCACAACCTTCATTATCACTAACACAACCTACATTATCACTACCACAACCTACACTATCACTGCCACAACCAACACTATCACTACCACAACCTACACTATCACTACCACAACCTACACTATCACTACCACAATCTACACTATCACCACCACAATCTACACTATCACTACCACAACACTATCACTACCACAACCTACACTATCACTATCACAACCTACACTATCACTACCACAACCTACACTATCACTACTACACCTACACCATCACTATCACAACCTACATTATCACTACCACAAACTACACTATCAGTATCACAACCTACACTATCACTACTACAACCAACACTATCACTACCACAACCTACATTATCACTACCACAAACTACACTATCACTACCACAACCAACACTATCACTACCACAACCTACATTATCACTACCACAGTCTACATTATCACTACCACAACCAACACTATCACTACCACAACCTACATTATCACTACCACAAACTACACTATCACTACCACAACCTACACTATCACTACCACAACCTACACTATCACTACCACAATCTACATTATCACAACCACAATCAACACAATCACTACCACAACCAACACTATCACTACCACAACCAACACTATCACTACTACAACCTACACTATCACTACCACAATCTACACTATCACTACCACAATCTACACTATCACTACCACAACACTATCACTACCACAACCTACACTATCACTACCACAACCTACATTATCACTAACACAACCTACACCATCACTACCACAACCAACACTATTACTACCACAACCAACACTATCACTATCACAAACTACACTAACAACACCACAACCTACACTATCACTACCACAACCTACACTATCACTGCCACAACCAACACTATCACTATTACAAACTACACTATCACTACCACAACCTACACTCTCACTACCACAATCTACACTATCACTACCACAATCTACACTGTCACTACCACAACCTACACTATCACAACTTACACTGTTACTACCACAACCTACACTATCACTACCACGACCTACACTATCACTATCACAAACTACACTATCACTACCACAACATACACTATCACTACCACAACCTTCATTGTCACTACCACAACCTACACTATCACTACCACAACCTACATTATCACTACCACAACCTACATTATCACTACCACAACCTACACTATCACTGCCACAACCTACACTATCACTACCACAATCTACACTATCACTACCACAACACTATCACTACCACAACCTACACTATCACTACCACAACCAACACTATCACTCACACAACCTACATTATCACTACCACAACCTACACTATCACTACCACAACCTACACTATCACTACCACAAACTACACTATCACTACCACAACCAACACTATCACTACCACAACCTACTACAACACTACCACAACCTAGTTATCACTACCACAACCTACACTATCACTACCACAATCTACACTATCACTACCACAACCTACACTATCACTACCACAAACTACACTATCACTATCACAACCTACATTATGACTACCACAACCTACACTATCACTACCACAACCTACACTATCACTATCACAACCTACATTATGACTAACACAACCTACACTATCACTACCACAACCAACACTATCACTACCACAACCTACACTATCCCTATCACAACCTACACTGTCACTACCACAACCTACACTATGACTACCACAACTTACACTGTTACTACCACAACCTACACTATCACTACCACAACCTACATTATCACTACCACAACCTACACTATCACTACCACAACCTACATTATCACTAACACAACCTACATTATCACTACCACAACCTACACTATCACTTCCACAAACAACACTATCACTACCACAACCTACACTATCACTACCACAACCTACACTATCACTACCACAATCTGCACTATCACTACCACGACACTATCACTACCACAACCTACACTATCACTACCACAACCTACATTATCACTAACACAACCTACATTATCACTACCACAACCTACCTTATCACTGCCACAACCAACACTATCACTAACACAACCTACATTATCACTACCACAACCTACACTATCACTGCCACAACCAACACTATCACTATCACAAACTACACTATCACAAACTACACTATCACTACCACAACCTACACTATCGCTACCACAACCTACACTATCACTACCACAATCTACACTATTACTACAACTACACTATCACTACCACAACCTACATTATCACTAAGACAACCTACATTATCACTACCACAACCTACACTATCACTGCCACAACCAACACTATCACTACCACAACCTACACTATCACTACCAAAACCTACACTATCACTACCACAACCTACACTATCACTACCACAATCTACACTATCACTACCACAACCTACACTATCACTACCACAACCTACACTATCACTACCACAACCTACACTATTACTACCACAACCTACACTATCACTACCACAATCTACACTATCACTACCACAACCTACACTATCACTGCCACAACCAACACTATCACTATCACAACCTACATTATCACTACCACAACCTACACTATCACTGCCACAACCAACACTATCACTATCACAAACTACACTATCACTACCACAACCTACACTATCACTACCACAATCTACACTATCACTACCACAATCTACACTATCACTACCACAACACTATCACTACCACAACCTACACTATCACTATCACAACCTACACTATCACTACCACAACCTACACTATCACTACTACACCTACACTATCACTATCACAACCTATACTATCACTACCACAACCTACACTATCACTATCACAACCTACACTATCACTACCACAACCTACACTATCATTACCACAACCTACACTATCACTACCCAATCTACACTATCACTACCACAACCTACACTATCACTACCACAACCTACACTGTCACTACCACAACCTACACTATCACTACCACAACCTACATTATCACTACCACAACCTACACTATCACTACCACAACCAACACTATCACTACTACAACCAACACTATCACTACCACAACCTACATTATCACTACCACAACCTACACTATCACTACCACAACCAACACTATCACTACCACAACCTACACTATCACTACTACATTCTACATTATCACTATCACAACCTACACTACCACTACCACAACCTACCCTCTCACTACCACAACACTATCACCACCACAACCTACATTATCACTACCACAACATACACTATCACTACCACAACCTACCCTGGTACTACCACAACCAACACTATCACTACCACAACCTACATTGTCACTACCACAACCTACACTATCACTACCACAACCTATACTATCACTACCACAACATACACTATCACTACCACAACCTACATTGTCACTACCACAACCTACATTATCACTACCACAACCTACATTATCACTACCTCAACCAACACTATCACTACCACAACCTACACTATCACTACCACAATCTGCACTATCACTACCACAACACTATCACTACCACAACCTAGACTATCACTACCACAACCTACATTATCACTAACACAACCTACATTATCAGTACCACAACCTACCTTATCACTGCCACAACCAACACTATCACTAACACAACCTACATTATCACTACCACAACCTACACTATCACTGCCACAACCAACACTATCACTACCACAACCTACACTATCACTACCACAACTTACACTATCACTACCACAACCTACACTATCACTACCACAACCTACACTATCACTACAACAACCAACACTATCACTACGACAACCAACACTATCGCTACCACAACCAACACTTTCACTACTACAACCTACACTATCACTACCACAATCTACACTATCTCTACAACAACCAACACTATCACTACCACAACCAACACTATCACTACCACAACCAACACTATCACTACTACAACCTACACTATCACTACCACAACCTACACTGTCACTACCACAACCTACACTATCACTAACACAACCTACATTATCACTACCACAACCTACACTATCACTACCACAACCAACACTATCACTACCACAACCTACACTATCACTACCACATCCTACATTATCACTTTTAACAACCTACACTACTACAACCACAACCTACCCTCTCACTACCACAACACTATCACTACCACAACCTACTCTATCACTACCACATCCTATATTATCACTATCACAACCTACACTACTACTACCACAACCTACCCTCTCACTACCACAGCCTACACTATCACTACCACAACCTACATTATCACTACCACAAACTACACTATCACTACCACAACCTACACTATCACTACCACAACCTACACTATCACTACCACAATCTACATTATCACAACCACAATCAACACAATCACTACCACAACCAACACTATCACTACCACAACCAACACTATCACTACTACAACCTACACTATCACTACCACAATCTACACTATCACTACCACAATCTACACTATCACTACCACAACACTATCACTACCACAACCTACACTATCACTACCACAACCTACATTATCACTAACACAACCTACACCATCACTACCACAACCAACACTATTACTACCACAACCAACACTATCACTATCACAAACTACACTAACACCACCACAACCTACACTATCACTACCACAACCTACACTATCACTGCCACAACCAACACTATCACTATTACAAACTACACTATCACTACCACAACCTACACTCTCACTACCACAATCTACACTATCACTACCACAATCTACACTGTCACTACCACAACCTACACTATCACAACTTACACTGTTACTACCACAACCTACACTATCACTACCACGACCTACACTATCACTATCACAAACTACACTATCACTACCACAACATACACTATCACTACCACAACCTTCATTGTCACTACCACAACCTACACTATCACTACCACAACCTACATTATCACTACCACAACCTACATTATCACTACCACAACCTACACTATCACTGCCACAACCTACACTATCACTACCACAATCTACACTATCACTACCACAACACTATCACTACCACAACCTACACTATCACTACCACAACCAACACTATCACTCACACAACCTACATTATCACTACCACAACCTACACTATCACTACCACAACCTACACTATCACTACCACAAACTACACTATCACTACCACAACCAACACTATCACTACCACAACCTACTACAACACTACCACAACCTAGTTATCACTACCACAACCTACACTATCACTACCACAATCTACACTATCACTACCACAACCTACACTATCACTACCACAAACTACACTATCACTATCACAACCTACATTATGACTACCACAACCTACACTATCACTACCACAACCTACACTATCACTATCACAACCTACATTATGACTAACACAACCTACACTATCACTACCACAACCAACACTATCACTACCACAACCTACACTATCCCTATCACAACCTACACTGTCACTACCACAACCTACACTATGACTACCACAACTTACACTGTTACTACCACAACCTACACTATCACTACCACAACCTACATTATCACTACCACAACCTACACTATCACTACCACAACCTACATTATCACTAACACAACCTACATTATCACTACCACAACCTACACTATCACTTCCACAAACAACACTATCACTACCACAACCTACACTATCACTACCACAACCTACACTATCACTACCACAATCTGCACTATCACTACCACGACACTATCACTACCACAACCTACACTATCACTACCACAACCTACATTATCACTAACACAACCTACATTATCACTACCACAACCTACCTTATCACTGCCACAACCAACACTATCACTAACACAACCTACATTATCACTACCACAACCTACACTATCACTGCCACAACCAACACTATCACTATCACAAACTACACTATCACAAACTACACTATCACTACCACAACCTACACTATCGCTACCACAACCTACACTATCACTACCACAATCTACACTATTACTACAACTACACTATCACTACCACAACCTACATTATCACTAAGACAACCTACATTATCACTACCACAACCTACACTATCACTGCCACAACCAACACTATCACTACCACAACCTACACTATCACTACCAAAACCTACACTATCACTACCACAACCTACACTATCACTACCACAATCTACACTATCACTACCACAACCTACACTATCACTACCACAACCTACACTATCACTACCACAACCTACACTATTACTACCACAACCTACACTATCACTACCACAATCTACACTATCACTACCACAACCTACACTATCACTGCCACAACCAACACTATCACTATCACAACCTACATTATCACTACCACAACCTACACTATCACTGCCACAACCAACACTATCACTATCACAAACTACACTATCACTACCACAACCTACACTATCACTACCACAATCTACACTATCACTACCACAATCTACACTATCACTACCACAACACTATCACTACCACAACCTACACTATCACTATCACAACCTACACTATCACTACCACAACCTACACTATCACTACTACACCTACACTATCACTATCACAACCTATACTATCACTACCACAACCTACACTATCACTATCACAACCTACACTATCACTACCACAACCTACACTATCATTACCACAACCTACACTATCACTACCCAATCTACACTATCACTACCACAACCTACACTATCACTACCACAACCTACACTGTCACTACCACAACCTACACTATCACTACCACAACCTACATTATCACTACCACAACCTACACTATCACTACCACAACCAACACTATCACTACTACAACCAACACTATCACTACCACAACCTACATTATCACTACCACAACCTACACTATCACTACCACAACCAACACTATCACTACCACAACCTACACTATCACTACTACATTCTACATTATCACTATCACAACCTACACTACCACTACCACAACCTACCCTCTCACTACCACAACACTATCACCACCACAACCTACATTATCACTACCACAACATACACTATCACTACCACAACCTACCCTGGTACTACCACAACCAACACTATCACTACCACAACCTACATTGTCACTACCACAACCTACACTATCACTACCACAACCTATACTATCACTACCACAACATACACTATCACTACCACAACCTACATTGTCACTACCACAACCTACATTATCACTACCACAACCTACATTATCACTACCTCAACCAACACTATCACTACCACAACCTACACTATCACTACCACAATCTGCACTATCACTACCACAACACTATCACTACCACAACCTAGACTATCACTACCACAACCTACATTATCACTAACACAACCTACATTATCAGTACCACAACCTACCTTATCACTGCCACAACCAACACTATCACTAACACAACCTACATTATCACTACCACAACCTACACTATCACTGCCACAACCAACACTATCACTACCACAACCTACACTATCACTACCACAACTTACACTATCACTACCACAACCTACACTATCACTACCACAACCTACACTATCACTACAACAACCAACACTATCACTACGACAACCAACACTATCGCTACCACAACCAACACTTTCACTACTACAACCTACACTATCACTACCACAATCTACACTATCTCTACAACAACCAACACTATCACTACCACAACCAACACTATCACTACCACAACCAACACTATCACTACTACAACCTACACTATCACTACCACAACCTACACTGTCACTACCACAACCTACACTATCACTAACACAACCTACATTATCACTACCACAACCTACACTATCACTACCACAACCAACACTATCACTACCACAACCTACACTATCACTACCACATCCTACATTATCACTTTTAACAACCTACACTACTACAACCACAACCTACCCTCTCACTACCACAACACTATCACTACCACAACCTACTCTATCACTACCACATCCTATATTATCACTATCACAACCTACACTACTACTACCACAACCTACCCTCTCACTACCACAACACTATCACCACCACAACCTACATTATCACTACCACAACATAAACTATCACTACCACAACCTACCCTGTCACTACCACAACCAACACTATCACTACCACAACCTACACTGTCACTACCACAACCTACACTATCACTACTACAACCTATACTATCACTACCACAACATACACTATCATTACCACAACCTACACTATCACTACCTCAACCAACACTATCACTACCACAACCTACACTATCACTACCACAACATACACTAGCACTACCACAACTAACACTATCACTACCACAACCAACACTATCACTACCACAACCTACACTATCACTACCACAACCTACACTATCACGACCACAACCATCACTATCACTACCACAACCTACACAAATACTACCACAACCAACACTATCACGACCACAACCAACACTCTCACTACCACAACCTACACTATCACTACCACAACCAACACTATCACGACCACAACCAACACTATCACTACCAAAACCTACACTATCACTACCACAACCTACACTATCACTACCACAAGCTACACTATCACAACCTACACTGTCACTACTACAACCTACACTATCACTACCACAACCTACACTACTACAACCTACACTATCACTACCACAACCTACACTATCACAACCTACACTGTCACTACTACAACCTACACTATCACTACCACAACCTACACTACTACAACCTACACTATCACTACCACAACCAACACTATCACTACCACAACCTACATTATCACTACCACAACCAACACTATCACTACCACAACCAACACTATCACTATCACTACTAAAACATACACTACCACTACCACAACCTAAACTATCACTACCACAACCAACACTATCTCTACCACAACCAACACTATCATTACCACAACCTACATTATCACTACCACAACCAACACTATCACTACCACAACCTAGACCGTCACTACCACAACCAACACTGTCACTACCACAACCTACACTGTCACTACCACAACCTACACTATCACTACCTCAACCATCACTATCACTACCACAACCTACACTATCACTACCACAACATACACTATCACTACCACAACCAACACTATCACTACCACAACCAGCACTATCACTACCACAACCAACACTACCACTACCACAACCTACATTATCACTACCACAACCTACACTATCACTACCACAACCTACACTATCACTATCACAACCTACACTATCACTACCACAACCAACAATATCACTATCACAACATACATTATCACTACCACAACCTACACTATCACTACCACAACCTACACTATCACTACCACAACCTCCATTATCACTACCACAACCTACATTATCACTACCACAAACTCCTTTATCACTACCACAACCTACATTATCACTACCACAACCTACATTATCACTACCACAACCTACACTATCACTACCACAACCTACACTGTCACTACCACAACCAACAATATCACTATCACAACATACATTATCACTACCACAACCTACACTATCACTACCACAACCTACATTATCACTACCACAAGCTACATTATCACTACCACAACCTACATTATCACTACCACAACCTACATTATCATTACCACAACCTACATTATCACTACCACAACCTACATTATCACTACCACAACCTACACTATCACTACCACAACCTACATTATCACTACCTCAACCTACATTATCACTACCACAATCTACATTATCACTACCACAACCTACATTAGCACTACCACAACCTACATTATCACTACCACAACCTACATTATCACTACCACAACCAACATTATCACTACCACAACTAGAACATTATCATCACAAATTGGTTAATGACCAGCTCAAACAATCTTATGTCCACAACAACCAACCACATCATCTGTTTTTGCCCGTGTTTGTATGTTTATGGTATGGATGTGTTTGTTTGCGTCTGGGTGTATGTGTGCGTTTGTGAACAGGCGTGTGTGTTTGTGTACGCGTGCGTGTTTATGTGTGGGGTTCATATGTGTGTGTGTTTGTGTGTGAGTGTTTGTTTGAGCGTGTGTTTGTGTGTGTCTATGTTTGTGTGTGTGCTTGTATTTGTATGGGCGTGGCTGTGTGTGTTTGTGTTTATGTATTTGTGTATCTGTAAGTGTGTTTAATAATAATAATAATTTAATTATTGAGTAAAGTGCTCAGTGTCTGTTTACATTGTTTGGTATACTCCATAAATCATGTTTGATAGTTAAAGATCGATAAAATAAATACCAAACTGAAATATATAGCAGGGTCAATATATGTTACTCAACTATGAAGGGCGGAGCCCTAACAGTTCAATGGCTTAGAGCAATAAACAGTGGTTTATTTATATACTTCTATCGATATTAATTTATCTTATAATAAAAGAATACATGTGTGTATACACGCACATAACGCACATACACTTACACACAAGTATACAGACATACACACACACACACGCAACATACATGTGTGTGTGTGTGTGTGTGTGTGTGTGTCTGTAGAGAGAGTGAGAAAGAAAAAGAGAGAGGTGCGGATGTATGCATGTGAGTATGTGTGCATGAGTGTGTGTATACACACATATATATATATATATTTCTTTAGTCAAAAATACGGTGAAAGGTTCTATTCCTAATATATATATATATATATATATATATATATATATATATATAATATGGTGCTATGGTGGTTGTTGGTAGGTTACTTTCCTTTGATGTTATTGTTTTCGTTTACTTGATTCTCCGTTGTATCTATATATACCAAAGCTATATGTTAAACCCTGCAGTATTCCGATGATTTGATCAGAGACACACACTGTATTTAAGGTCGAGTGATGCAACTTCGAGTGATTAGCGGCCTTTAGACTCATCTGATCAATTAAACAGTTGTTAATACTCTAAATAAAACCCTTTTTTTTACAGCCGACCATGTTATTCTTCACTCTTTTACTACTATTACTTCAAGAATGACCTGCATGGGAATTCTCGCAAACTCACCCCTAACTAAGGAAACCTTTTGTTGAGTCAAACAACGCCGTACGTTAAAACTATCCAGAGTACAGAGTACTCACAACCTCTAACTGGATTACCTTTAACAATAACTTGTTATCCCATATATATATATATATATATATATATATATATATATATATATATATATATATATATATATATATATATATATATATATATATATATATATATATATATATATATATATATATATATATATATATATGAATGTATATATAGTGTATTTTGCAATGCAATACACTGTATGCTTAATTAAAAGCATTTCGAAGACCTTACGCTATTGTTTTAGAGTAGTGACAGTCTCACTTACTTTAAATTTTCAGCAAACAGGGGAGATAAAGCTGACAGAGCTCTGTTTCGTACTGATTGGTACTTATCAAAGCCAAGTACTCCACCTGTTTGCTGAAAATCATGAATGTTTGATTCTTATAGAATTCTAGTAATAATTAGGAATTGATTATACAGAGCGATTGCGGTCAAGCAGAAATTGAAAATTAGAATTGGTGCTCTGAAATAGCGATATATATATTAATGTATATATAGTGTATTTTGCAATACATTGTAGGCTTAATTAAGAGCATTTCGAAGACCTTACGCTTCAACAAACAGGTGGAGTACTTGGCTTTGATAAGTACCAATCAGTACGAAACAGAGCTCTGTCAGCTTTATCTCCCCTGTTTGCTGAAAATTTAAAGTAAGTTAGACTGTCACTACTCTAAAACAAAAGCGTAAGGTCTTCGAATGCTTTTAATTAAGCATACAGTGTATTGCAAAATACACTATATATACATTCATATATATATCGCTATTTCAGAGCACCAATTCTAATTTTATATATATATATATATATATATATATATATATATATATATATATATATATATATTAGAAATAGAACCTTTCGCCGTATTTTGGACTAAAGAAATTTTAGCCTGATAGTGGGGTTTAAAACCCTCTAAGACATGGAAAAAGATGAGTATTGACGTACATATATATATATACGTATATGTATGTATATATATATATATATATATATATATATATATATATATATATATATATATATATATATATATATATATATATATATATATATATATATATATATATATATATATATACATATATATATACGATATATTAACAAATGGAAACTATATTTATAAAACCATATTTATTTCATTATACATATTTCAAGGACACCAATTCAAATTATGGTGCGCTTTCATCAGATAAAATATAATATAGATCAGTTTTATAAATAAATATTGACATACCCTTAAAGAATGCGACCATTTCTGTTGGAAGCTCCCGGATATTTGCTTGTTGTATCCCAACAATTTAAATATAACTTCTACATATATATATATATATATATATATATATATATATATATGTAGAAGTTATATTTAAATTGTATATATATATATATATATACTTATATATATATATTTATATATACACACACCAACAATATAAGACTCAGAGACCCGCACGTATACACACACACACACACACACACACACATACACACACACACACAAACTGAAGCAATACTGAAGCAATAATGCTCACCTACCCATTTCACCCCATCAGCACACATACAACCACCCCCATGACACACCTGGATCCTTCATTTTGGCCCCCACTCTCAAATGCCTGTCCAATCGCTTACCCCGCCCAACAATCTTTTCCCAACAATCTTTACCAAACTTTCATGTACCTACCTGTTCTCTCTTTATCCGAACTCTCCATTTCCTGATGAAGGATTTCCGTCCGAAACGTAGAACCCACCTCCACTTCCTCCCTGCGTGCTCCTAAGAAGACTTCGTATTTTTGCATCCCTGTGTTTATTTTGTTTTATTTGTTCGACTATATATATATATTGAGAAACACAAGCATCATACATACTATATATGTTGTGATACCTTTAATTAGTATACAACTACTCTAAATTCTTTATGTTGAGCTGCTCATACTGTGACTAGTACTTCGCACTTCTTTCTAGTGGATATGACGTCCAGTCCTGATTATATTTGCAGCCAAGTTAAAACGTTCTTACATCATGTTGTCTATAGAGTTGACCGAGCTCTCGGGTCCTGGCAGATATAAAAGTATTTTGCACTCTATACTATATTGAAACTTATTCAAAGACGAAATTCCTCTGATGATTGATTCGCGTCTCTTATAGATTTACCAAAATCGATAGTTGGTGATCAATGATCGATTGCTTAGATCGATTTTAAGGAAAGAAGAACTTTTCCACCTTGAAGTACTTATTTTTTCCTAAATATCATGGTCTTTATATGTGTACAAAATACTATTTCTCAAACGATCTCTCTCTCTCCCTCTCTCTCTCTCCCCTCTCTCTCTTTCTCTCTCTCTCTCTCTCTCTCTCTCTCTCTCTCTCTCTCTCTCTCTCTCTCTCTCTCTCTCTCTCTCTCTCTCTCTCTCTCTCTCCTCTCTCTCGATATATTTTTTTATTTGAATTATATATATATTAATGAATGGTGTTTTAGAACTGTCTAATATTACCTGAATAACCACTCAACACATAACAGGATGTATAATATATTTTACGTATATGTATGTATGTATGTATGTATGTATGTATTTATGTATGTATGTATGTATGTATGGGTGTGCGTTCGTGTCTCTTCATAAATGTAAGTATGCCATATGCACGCAGGTAATTATTCATACCAGGAAACTCAGGTGGAGAATCATTAGAATGTCTAACAAATCTTCATTATGAAGCTGTCTGACAAGATGTTGGGACGAGGGCGTTGGTTTGCTTTGTTTTGTCTTACATTTTCAGGTTTCTATTCAAATCTGTTGTTACACACCCCAGTGCACCTTTAACCATCAAGACGCATAACCCACAACCCACAACAGCCCACAACAACCCACAGCAACCCACAACCCACAAATAGCAACAGACAACAGCCAACAACACATATATCAACTCGCCACGACCCACAACACAGAACAACGTGCAACCTACAACACATATCAACCAACAACGACCTACAACAACCTAAATCAACCCACAATAACACACAACAACCACATCAATCCAACAACAAACCAATCAACCAACAACATACTACAACACCCCACAGCATCACACATCAATACACATTGATCCACAACAAACCACATCGATCCTCAACAAACCACATCGATCCACAACAAACAACAACCCATTTCAAACCACAACAACCCACATCAACCAATAACAGCCCACAACACCCATCAATATACAATAACCAACAACAACACTCAACGACCTACAACAACGCACAGCACACAACAACTCACAACACACAGTAACTCACAACACACAACAGCCCACAACAACACACAACAATCCACAACAATCCAATAATAAACCACATCAACACACAACAGCCTACAACAATCCAACAACAGCCCACAACAACCCACAACAACCCATAACAGCCCACAACAACCCACAACATTCCACATCAACCCACAACAGTCCACAACCCACAGTAGCCCACAACAAGCCACAACAACTCACAATAACCCACAACAACCTACAGTGTTGTGTCTGCTGGGTGACTAGTGTGTGTTTATGTGCTTGTTGTTATTGTGCTTGTGTATGTATTTATTTATCTTATTTTATTTAATTTTATTTAAAATTAAATAAAATTAAATAAAATAAGATAAATAAATACATACACAAGCACAATAACAACAAGCACATAAACACACACTAGTCACCCAGCAGACACAACACTATACACACTAGTCACACATCACACATAACACTATACACACACGCAAACGCATGCGCAAAGAAGACAAAATAAAATAAGATAAACAAACAAGCAAATAAATAAATAAATATATAGACAGACTGAATAGAATAAAAAATGGTGTAGGCATACAACACAACAGGAGGAACAATGAATATAACACCACTGACGATGTTGCAGATGTGCAACGAAAGATTTATGTAAATTATGTAAACTATATATATATATGTGTGTTTGTGTCTATATTGTATCTGTATTATTTTTGACCGCCGGTCAGTCAATGGCAACATTGAGGACCGAGTAAGTTAGATCGCAGATATAATAAAAGACAGCGAGAAGCGAAAACCAACCAAACAGTGAGTGTGTTCTGTTATTAATTCTGGCAATATTACGCAAATATGACCCTCCCCAAGTATAACAATATATATATATATATATATATATATATATATATATATATATATATATATATATATAGTAAAAGAGTGGAGAATAACGTGGTCGGCTGTACAATAGGTTTTATTTAAAGTATTAACAATTGTTTCATTAGTCCGGTATATATATATATATATATATATATATATATATATATATATATAACTAATTATATCTAAATGTTTCTTCTCTCTTCATAATATATATATATATATATATATATATATATATATATATATATATATATATCTTAGTCTTAGGTTCTTCCGCGCCTTTCGGTGGTGCATCAAACAGGAAGTAGTCCCCAACGGTCACGATCAGCGGCAACTTTTTCGAGACTGTGCCAAGTATTGTTGGCTGCCATTAGGTTTTTTCGGAACGTTCATCGCCAGGTGATCCTGGGGCAACCCCACCTTCGTTTGGCGCCAGGTGGAGTCCAGTTCATCGCTGTTTTCGAGTGTCGTTCGTCGGGCAGGCGCATAATATGGCCAGTCAGGCGACACCGGCACTCCACGACCATCCTCTGTAGCGTCTACGATTCGGCTCTCCGCAGGATTTCCTCGTTTCGCACTTGGTCGCGCCAGGACACACAAGGGATCATTCGCAGGCACCGCTGGTTGAAAACGTTCAGCCGTGCTCTTCCAGTTTTCGTTCGCGTAAAGCAGTGTCGGCGACATGATGCTCTTGTACAGGCGCAGCTTGATCCTGGTGCTGATGCGTGGATACGACCAGACTGGGCGCATCCGCTGGAAAACTGCTGCTCCTTTGCCAATCCGACAATTTATCTCGAGCTCCGCGTCGCCATTGCTTGCCATGGGATTCCATGGGATTCCTCGACCGGGTCCTTCATCTGTTCGCCTTAGAACGAAATTGGCTGCAGATAGGAACAACAGCGGAGAGAGAATGCAACCCAATTTGACTCCGGACTCAGTTCGTCCCACCGGACTCAGTTCGCACGCAGCAACTGGAGTTTGCGTACAGGGCCTTGAAAATGGTGATGAATCTTGCAGGAATTCCGTTCGAGTGCGCGATATTCCACAGCGATTCCCGATGCAGACTGTCGAATGCCTTCTGGAAATCAATGAAGTTGACAGCCAAAGGTTGCTGGAGATCAACGCATTGTTCGAGGATGTTGCGTAGTGTAAAGATCTGTTCGGTGCAAGATCGATTGTTTCGGAAGCCGGCTTGTTCCTCCTGGAGCACAGAGTTGACAGCCTGACGAAACGAGGCAGCAGCACTGTGCAGAACGCCTTGCCTGGGACTGACAATGCCAGTTGTTGCAGTCGGCCAAGTTTCCCTTCTTCGGCAGTTTGACGATGACACCACGTTTCCACTCAATAGGAGCCTGATCAACCCTTTGTCAACGCTGTTATCATGCTATCGTCACCGAATTTGAGCATCTCTGTAGAGATCTCATCCAGTTCGCCTGGTTTGCCGTTCTTCAAGTTGCTGATTGCATCTCTCGTCTCCTGATTGGGGATTTGGTCCTCGCAAACCTTGAGTACCGCAACGGTTGCTGGGGTCTCTGAGGTCAAGTCTATCAGGGCGACTGGATTTTGTTGGCAACTCCCGGAAGTGCTCCATCCATCTCTGATCCTGCTCTGCTCCAGTCGTCAATATCTTCCCATTTTTGTCCTTCATTGGAATATTGGAACCGCTCGATACTCCCGTCAACTCCCTCCCGATGCGGAACAGACTGTTCGTGCGACCAGCAGCTTCCTCTGCCTCAGCACCATTTTTCTCCAGCCACACATGTCTGTCCCGTCGGCAGCTTCACTTTACTAGTCGGTCGATTTGACGGTATGCGGCATTTCTTTTCCCCTTGTCTTCCTCCGATCTGGCAGAATCTCGCTTAACTTTCGCCTTCTTTCGTTTGTCCATCAGGTCCCACGCTGGTTCCTAGATCCATTGTTCTTTCCTCGTTCCTCGCCTTCGACCAGAAGTTTTTTTTGTGCTGCCTCAGTCAATGCTGTCGCAAACATCGCCCACTTATCTTCCAGATCTGCAGCCTCACTCAACTGCTAGAATCGGTTGTGCAATGCCAGTTGGTACAGTCGCGCTTGGCCAGGATCCTTCAGCTCCTCCACTGCATACGGCTTCGGTCTTTCCTGTCGTGTCCGTTTCTTTAGGCGCAGCTGAAGTTCGGCACTCAGTGGGTGGTGGTCTGAGCCCACATCTGCACCTCGGTACACTCTGACATCGCGCACCGAGGACCGCCAGCGCTGATTGATGCAGACATAGTCGATCTCGTTGTGGCTTTTCTGGTCTGGAGACTGCCAAGTAGCTTTGTGAATTGCCTTGTGTTTGAAGTAGGTGTTGCTGATGCACATGCTGTTGATGACGCAAAGGAGCTGCAGTCTCTCTCTGTTGTCCGTGGGGATTGCAGCAAAACCAAACGGTGACTTGTTCCAGTCCTTGTCTGTTGCAGTCAATCTGGGCGCTGAAATCGCCGATTAGTAGTTTGGTATCGCGATTGGGCAATCCATTGAATGTGTCCTGCAGCCATTTGTAGAAGGCGTCCTTGTCGATGTCGGCTGCATCATCAATCGGCGCGTAAGCTTGAACAACAGTGATTTTCGCATGCCTACTCTGAAAACAAGAGGTTATGACACGTTCGCTGACTGGGTCCCATCCGATCAACGCCCGAGTTGCTCGGGCGCTAAGCACAAGTTCTGCGCCAAGGCGTGCTTGTCTTGGTGTCCAGAGAAGAGCAGAGTTGTCCCTCCGCTGTCACTCATCTTTCCGCTGCCCGTCCAGCGCATTTTGCTCACGCCCAGAATGTCCAGATGGTAGTGGTCGAACTCGCATAGTAGCTGAACCAGCTTTCCTGTCTGGTATGGTATTCGGACGTTCCAGGTTCCAATTCGCGTCTTTGTTTTAGTGCTCAGAATCTGGCTCACATCCTTTTGGCTTTGGTTGAGGTCCGTCAAAAGTGGAGTGTTTCCTACGCCTTCATCTTTGCACCGATCATTTATGGTTTTCTGAGTTTTCCCTAAGGTTTCTTTACCGATTTTGAATTTTACAACAGTGCCGAGTTGCTAACCCGACACCTGCCGCCTGTATTTGCCGAGATCTGTGGTTGACACCCCTTCGCCACTATAAGGCGTCGACAAGACTAGTGGAATCATATATATATGTGTGTATATATATATATGTGTGTGTGTGTGTGTGTGTGTGTGTATTTATATATACATACATATATGTGTGTATATATATATATGTATGCGTGTATATATATATATATATATATATAGGTGTGTGCGTGCATACGATTAAGTATGATGGTTTATCTAGTGGGTGTGAGTTCAGTCCCTATCTTAGAGAATTTAAGGATATTAAGAAATAAGAAAAACATTAATTTTTTCTGTTAAGGTTAGAAAACCTTTACAGAGTAGAAAATAGAAACTACCATTTTATTATTTTTATTTCTGAGTTATGTTGGGTGTAAATAACATTACAAATTGTTTATAATTCTTACAGAATGAAAATACAAACACAAATATAAACATATATAATAAATACAATTGATTATTGCTAGGAGCCTCACAAATATAATGCGCAAAAATATGTGGCCAAAGTGAGAGAAAACCGAACAAAAATCAACCATCAATTCACCACCAAGTGTGACAATCAGCCGCACACTACAACCGTCAGCAGGAATTTTAATCAATTACTAAATCATAACATAACCCTAACCTATATGAACACTATAGCATAGATTTACAATAATAATATTTTATAATAACCCATAAAGAATACAGCTCATAAACTAGAATTAGGTAAGGGATTAGAAAGTTCATCTAAATGTAACGTGTATGTCACACTTAAGGATCATAAAGATTTTATCTCCAGCTCCGTATGTCACAATTAAGGACCATAAAGATAGGTTTATCTCCAGCTCTGTATGTCACACATAAGGACCATAAAGTTAAGTTTATCTCCAGCCCCTATGTCACACTTAAGGATCATAAAGATACATTTATATTCAGTTCCGTATGTCACAGTTAAGGATTATAAAAATAAATGTATCTCCAGCCCCGTATGTCACACATAAGGACCATAAAGATAAATGTATCTCCATCCCCGTATGTCACACATACAGACCATAAAGTTTAAGGTATCTCCAGCCCCAAATGCAGATTAATTTATATTAAATCCAAGATCGGATTAATTAGCAATAATATCTGAATATGTTAACGTTAACAATGACATTTGAAAGGCAACCAACATTTAACAGTGGAACAATAGTATTACAGTTATTGGTTGTTACTGTAATAATATTATTAATAATGAATAACATTAAATTAGCCTAATTTGATATTTTTGAGTTTTACCTCCTTATTTTCAAATCCACACTCATCACTGCCCTAGAATCTGCTAAGGTGTACAATGACATTGGCGATAATAAAATTAATATCATGTGTGTGTGTGTGTGTGTGTGTGTGTGTGTGTGTGTGTGTGTGTGTGTGTGTGTGTGTGTGTGTGTGTGTGTGTGTGTGTGTGTGTGTGTGTGTGAAATGTAGTTGTCCCAATGAAAAGGACTAATGAATAGACGCTCACTATAAATAATAGTTGAGAAGATCGAGTAAAGTATCCCTAGCGACTGGAAAAAGGTTGACAGAGGCGCCTGTGAGGAAGCGAGCTCCGCATTTCTCGGATGCCCGGCAAGTCCATCAACCATTACGCTAGGGGCTCCTTGCTACCAATTGCCATCTTTTAGAAGATATAAAGCTAGAAATGTGAACATCCGGTTGACTTAAGAAACATTGCGAAATTTTGAAATTTGAACTGTAGTCTCCCGAACGTAAATAACTGTTATGGTTTTACTTTTAATTATAATTCTATTTAACTGGACAGTTGTATTTTGATGTTGAAAAGAGTTGAATAGGGAAAACGTTATAATACACACACACATATATATATATATATTTATATACACACACACACACACACACACACACACACACACACACACACACATATATATATATATATATATATATATATATATATATATATATATATATATATATATATATATATATAATAAAGTATGTGTTCCTACGTGTAAAAAATACATATAGGGATACAAGTATTATCCAACCGTATGCCAATGTGGTTCTATGGCAGGTTAATAAATTAACGAGCCAGAACAGAACATATAAAATCAAGGTTTAGCAAATAGAGAAAAAGTTTTAAAATAAATTTTAAAAAGTTTGCTATACTTACTATACGTACCCTTACCGCGCGGTTTCAAATCCTAAAATAAATGGATAATCCAGGCGGACCACCATTGAGAAGGGGATTCTCGTCAGAAGGTTCTTCTCGCTCGGAGAATATAAAATTCCCGAGTTCAAATCACAAACTGACGCCATACAAAACTGTTACTGGATGAGAGTGAATGAGGAAGGGACCAATTCTGTCTAGTGCCGTGTGTAAAGACAGAAGGTAGGGGCGGACAGGTCAATATCCTGCCACTAGAAATAGCAGCAGTTCAAACATTTGGGATTATTTTTACCATGTCAAGATATTCAGATATACATCTGAACTGTTATCTTCCACCAAAGTATTTACTATCAGAGTCACAACAGTCATTGCACTCAACAGAACTGGTCTTTTTCCCATGCTTTACAAACAAATTTAACTCTTTGCTCGATAGATAGATAGATAGATAGATAGATAGATAGATAGATAGATAGATAGATAGATAGATAGATAGATAGATAGATAGATTTCTTTATTTGCCACAAGGGCGCACAAGAAAAGGGGACAATACAAAGACACTTGCCGGGGATTTTACATACAGTCGAGTAAAAAATATAAAACAAACAATTATAACAATCGAAATCCCCAATCGGGTGGAAGCGCCACAAATGGGTTGTTTAATACCCCGATAGAACAACCCTCAAGTTCAGGAGTGTGTTGTGCAAGTGCTCCCTTCTTCCTTTTGCTCTCTTCTTTAACCTACAGGCTTATAAACAGAGAAGGCCCAATCACTAGGGCCATTTTCGCTTCATCCATCCACCTTTCAGTAAATTTACTGGGGTGCAGTGCCTCTCTCTCCACCCTGATTCTCCTTCTAAAGTGATACTTAAAGAAGGGAATCAATTGTTGTCAGTAGAGAAAGGCATCTGTCCTCAGTCCTTTCAATCTCGTCCAACATATAACTTCTTTCACCATAGCCACTGTACAGAGGAAAACCGCCTCTCTTTCGTTTTTGAAAGAGGCTGGCGGTTTGATCCTTACTATGGACTCGGCAGTCAACTGGATTTGTCCCATACGCGACAGCAGTTGTTCTGCATAATTCCACAGGTCGCTTACGCCAGGGAAGTGTACAATTGCGTGCAAGACGGTTTCAATGTCCTACTCGCATCTTGGACACGTCCTCTTGGAAGGATCCCTGCCGGGGCGTCCGTGCCTGTAGATCTTATCTCGAACTGGTAGAGCTCCTCAGTAGCACTGCCAGGCCAGGGACCTCTGGAAGTTGACCATAGGTCCCGGGTGGAAAGTCCTACCGAACAGACTGGTGAGCTCGTCGCCTTCGACGCCTAGAGTCTCTCCGAGCACGTCGTCGCACTTGTAAAGTACTAACCCTCTATAGAATGTCGAAGTGGAGTCTCCACTGATTGCCGTGCCCGCTTGACAGAGGTCTGTGAGCGTCTGAGCGCATTCAATGTGCCAGGTGCCCGTCTTTTTCGGTCTCCGCTTGACCCAAGACTGCAGCTCCGTCAGCGAGACAAGTTGCGGGAAGGCCTGCCTCACAAACGGTGCCCACACCGGTTGGTCAATGAGGAATACCTGGATATGCCGTAGTTTCAGAGCATGTTTGCGCATCATCAGCCACGGCATTCCCAGCCCTCCGTTGGAAGGGTGCTGACAGCAAACGGATCTCCTCACCAGTGGAGCCTGCTTCTTCCACAGAAACTGGAAGAGCATGCGTTCCATCTTGGTGAGGTGTTCACGGGGATAAGGCACGACGGTCAAGCGGTAGTAGATGACGGACGCTATGAAAGTGTTCGCCACCTCCGCTCGACCTTTCAATGGTAGTTTGCACTCTGCCCACTTCTGGGTGAGCGCAAATATCTTGGCTGTGACCTCGTTCCAGTTTTTCTCCACCTGGAGGTCCGGACCGAACCAGACCCCGAGAAATTTCACCTGTCCATCTGTCCAGCGTCCGACGCCGTTGTCGAATGGCATGGGTTTGCCTCTCCATGTGCCGAGCTGCAAACCGACGGATTTGATTGGGTTCAGTTTTGCTCCTGTGAGCCTTTCGTATTCCTGCAGTAAGTTGCCGATCGCCCCGATTTCAGAGGTTTCCGACACCACTACTGTCACGTCGTCGGTATAAGCTGACGCCACTTTCCGCACTCCCGGTTCCAACGGGATGCCCTGCAGCAGCTCCAACTTCCGCAGTAGTGGCTCCAGAGCCAGTACGTACAGAATGGAAGAGAGAGGGCATCCCTGTCGGATGGAACGCGTGATTGCGAACGGCTCCGATAGGTAGCCGTTCGCCTTGACCGTCGAGCAGATGTTAGTATGCATTGCAGCGATCCAGCCTCTGAAGACGGTTCCGAAACCGGCCGCCTTGAGAACTGCTTCCAAGTATCGATGGTCGACCTTATCGAACGCCTTAGACTGATCTAAATTGATCAGAGCCCCACGGAAGCCGGGTTTAAACCCCACCCTCTCTTTGATGTATCGCATGAGGTGGAGGTTGGTGTGTAAGGACCTGATCGGGATTGCACACGTTTGCGCTTTCCCTACCAGGTTCCCGACGACAAGCCCCAACCTCGTTGCCAACACCTTGGCCAAAATCGTTAACTGTGTTGAGCAGAGTTATGGGCCTAAAGTTGCTTAGTTCATCCCCCTTGTTCTCGTCTTTCCTGATCAGCGTTACTACGCCCCTGCCTCCAGAACTGGGAATTCTCCGTTCTGCTGCCAGTTGCAGTAGACGGCTTCGAGGACGCTAGAGAACAAGTCCGGCATGCCTATGTAAGGTACATAGGGTAGACATTCTTTTCGTTTCTCGCAGCGGCCCAGAGCGTCCCGTATCTCAGTGGCTGTGATCGGTCTTTCGCAGAACTCCGCGTCCTTGCTCGAGAGACGCGGTAGGCCGTCGAGGTATGAACCGAAATCCATTGCCTCGTTCGACGCACCGCCACTCTGCTCGAACAGTTGCGAAAAGTGCCGCTGAAAGGCCGCGCAATACCGCTTGGGGTCAAGTAGCACGCGTCCGTTTTCTTCTTTCAAAGACCGAATCGTGGACTTGTTGCCACTTTTTGCCTCTGCCATTCAGGCCCAGCTAACAGCTTTTGCTCCTTCGTTTCCTAGAGCACGTGATTTACTTCTGACCACGCAGCCTTCGTGTTTCGCGTCGAAGAACTGATTCAGTGCCGTTCTCGTTGCTAGCACTCTAGCTACGTTGCCACTCCTAAGCGCCTCCTCTACTTAGGCTACTAGTTCCGTTTCTGTTTTGTTTCCTCTAATGCTAACTCTCTGCTAAAGTCTATCAACTCTACTCTAATTGCTTTCTTGAGGGAGTACCACCATCTGTTGTTGACGATGGTTCCCGTCAACTGTTGCTTAACTAATCAACTTATCCGTTCACTGTACGCTTTACGTGTCGGTAGCGACACGTTCAGCTTCCAGTATCCGGGTCCTTGTCTATGTATTCTATCACGGTTGACTATGCAGATAACTAGTGTGTGGTCTGAATAGGCAACCATGTGCATAGATGTCCCGCTGAATAGGCACCCATGTGCATAGATGCCCCGCTGTGGTTTGTCCACGTCCTCAGTGGTGCAGTCGGGAAATCTAGTCGATATCTATCGACCAGTTGGAATTGGCCGATGAAATGTTTGAGGCTGTTGCACCCCACTCTACTGGGACATGATCCAACATAGTCCCATAGTGCGTCTAGGATGCCATTCCAGTCCCCCACTAAAAGCAAGGAGCGAGACGTTCCCAGAAAAGACTCTAGACGCTTAAAGAAGTCTGGCCGCGATTGCCCAGTCGGGGCATAAACGGCCACCAGTCTGAAGGCTCCACCTCCAGCACTGTTCACGTCTAGGACTACCAGTCTACCCTCCTGGTTCAAGTGTATTTGCTGTATTTTGAGGTCCAGGTTTTTCCGAAACATGACAGCCACTCTCCCTCCATCTCCTGGCTGACAGAGAGATGCGTAGATCTCAAAGTCATTGAAGATGGGAGTTAACTGCCGCCTGTTGTGGATCTTGGATAGATAAATAGATAGATAGAAACAAAATGACGGACAGGTGATATAAAAAAAAGAATCAAAAAAGAAAGAAAGACTTTTAAGTGTTGTGTTATGTCAGTTTCAGAAGTCGTGATGCTGGTTGATGTTTGTTTAACTTTGATCATTCCCCCTCTCTTTCTCCCTCTAATTATATATCTCTCCCTTTCTTTCTTTCTTTCTTTTTCTCTCTCTCTTTCTCTCTCTTTCTATAAATGTATATGCATGTGTGTGTATGGGAGTGTGTGTACGTATGTAACTATGTGGGTATGTATGTGTGTATGGATAAAAATGTGTGTTTGTTTATATAAACGGAAAAGAAATCGTAAATCAGTGATGGTGAGACGACGAGAAAACGTGTGAAATAACAGAGGAGGGGGGGGGCGAAATAGAGAGAGGGTGGTGAGAGAAATAGAGAGACAGAGAGTGGGAGATAGAGACAGAGAGTGGGAGATAGAGAGAGGGCAGTGAGAGAAAGAGAGACAGAGAGTGAGAGAAAGAGAAACAGAGAGTGAGAGATAGAGAGAGACAGAGAGTGAGAAATAGAGAGACAGAGAGTGGTAGAATGAGTGATAGAGAATGAGAAATAGAGAGGGGGTGAGAGAAAAAATGAGAGAGAGAGTGAGAGAGAGAGAGACATAGAGGAAGAGATAGAGAGAGACAGAGAGTGAGAAATAGAGAGACAGAGAGAGGGAGAATGAGTGATAGAGAATGAAAAATAGAGAGGGGGTGAGAGAAAGAATGAGATAGAGAGTGAGAGAGAGAGAGACATAGAGGAAGAGATAGAGAGAGACAGAGAGTGAGAAATAGAGAGACAGAGAGAGGGAGAATGAGTGATAGAGTATGAGAAATAGAGAGGGGGTGAGAGAAAGAATGGGAGAGAGAGTGAGAGAGAGAGAGACAGAGAGTGAGAAATAGAGAGACAGAAAGGGAAAGAGCGAGAGGGGTAGTTTATGAAGGTGGGGTATGCCTGACACAACCTCGCCCTACACAGTGAAATCAACAACTTGGTTTTCTACATATAACAGAAATGAAGGCTTCTAAAATAATGAGTTCCATACATAGAACAGGATATACCCTTCACCGGCCTGTTATTTCTTCCTGGGTGTCACTCGTATATATTAGCAGCCCAGATATATTTAGTTATGCAATTAGTAAGCGGGTGGGAATGAGCAGTTGTTTAACTGATAGTCTGCAGATATCTGTGAGTGCCCTTCATGCATGCCCCTACCCACCGAGTACGTTTGTTACACATGTGTTTGCTGAGATACTTCAGATATTGCCTTACAGATCTACAAGTGTCCTTCAAATAAACTAGTACCCCACAAACAAGATTATATATATATATGTGTGTGTGTACCGGGAGGTAACTGTGTGTATGTATGTATATATATATATATATATATATATATATATATATATATATATATATATATATATATATATATATATATATATATATATATATATATATGTAGATAAATCTACCAAGAGTTTACGGTAGTGTCCAATCCGTATGAAGAACGGATTAATTTTGTATAATTTTGTACATAGATCTGTTGAATATGCATGCCAATTCTAACACATATATATCCTAGAAACGATCGTTAAATAATGAACTTTTTTTGTTTAATATAAGGAACTGTTTCATTGTTTTATTCATTATTTTTTTAATATTTTATATATATATATATATATATATATTTCGTTTCTGAATTTGTTTAGCAAGATTCTTTATCTGAAAACGTGTGTTGAAACCGATATTGTTATACTTTGGGAGGGTCATGTTGCCAATAAGAAACACACGCACCAGTTGCATTCACTTCAATTTATTATAATAAATTTATAAATTTAGGAATTTATAAATTTCCGGTTGGTTGGTTGGTTCCACAACCAGATGGTTGTTTATATATTGTCAAAGTTCTTTCGTCACACATTCTGTGACCTCTTCAGTGACTGGGGATTCTTTTCTTTGTTTTTGTGTCTCTCCTTTGTTCTGTCTTACGCCATTTTGTTTCTGTGTGTGTGTTGTGTGCTCAGTCTGCGCATGCGCCACCTCCGGGTGTCTGTGTGTGTTTATATTCGTTTATTTATTTGTTTATTTACATGTTACAGGTTGGTTGTTTGTTCTATGTGCGTGTGTGTTTTCATTTTGTCCTTAATTGTAAGTTGTGATGTTGCTGTTCCACTCATGTTTTCTATTTAATTTTGGTTGTAATTATTTTATGTTTATTGCCTCTGTGATTTGTCTAAACATTGCGTCTTTTCTGTGTGTAGATTCTATTTTTATTTCTATGTTCTCTAATTTACCCTTATGTTCTAATTTAGCATGTTGGTAGAGTACATGGCCTGCCCATTCGACACGAGAGTGCAAGAGAAGGAGAGGGAGAAAATTAACCGATATCAGGACTTAAAGTGGGAGGTAAAAAGGATTTGGAACTGCCATGAAGTCAAAGTGATCCCGATTGTCATAGGCGCACTAGGGACTATCTCAAAAAGTTTCCAGGAATGGTTAAAGAAAATTGGCCCCTTCACGCTTTTTGGAACGCTTCAAAAGGCATGCTTGCTGGGAACAGCAAGAACTCTCCGATACGTCCTGAATATCTGAGGCTGCAGGTAGTGGCTTGATATTCCTTTCAACAAACTTTCCAGTTAACTAATATCAATGACTGAGACTCAAAGAGTAATAACAATAATAATAATAATAATAATAATAATAATAATAATAATAATAATAATAATAATAATAATAACAACTCTTAGTACAAATGCTACGTAAAGCACCCGGCTTGAGCCCCAAAAAATTCGGACCCAAAATATATTGTTATAAGGCTCAAATATTCAAATATTCAACTTTGTATTGTACACTGTATATCCAAAAAAAAAAATGGCTATAAATGGAAGAAGAAGAAGAACCCCCCCCCCCCTCCTCTCCTCTGGCTACACTATATAGGACAGCTAAACTCACCAACACCAGAAACTAGATACACCACCCACCCCATCATCTGTGTACACTAAACACAACAGCATTTTCACCTTCACCGCCACCGCTCACTACGGCCATCATTACCACCACTATCCCATCACCGCCGCCACCACCCCTTGACTCCTTCACTGCTGCTGCCACCGCTACAGCACCATCACTACAGTAATACGGTCGCATCACCGCCACCACTGCCTCGGTATCGACATCACCACCACCACTGTCTCAGTATCGCCAACGCCGCCCTCTCCCACTTCTCCCTGCTGGCTGCTACTACTACTTCCACATTATAGAATCCCTACTACTAACAAAGAGGAAGGCATCAAAATATATAGATAGACTCAAAAGAAAAAAGAAAAAACAAACAACAAAACCAAAGCAGCGCAGCAACAACAGCAAAAAACGAGAAAAACAAACAGAGAAAAACAAAAACAAAAAAAGAAACCCCAAAAACGTAAAGAAAATAAGAATGAAGAGGGAAGCAGGCGGACGGACAGAGAAGAGGGGGGAAAAAGTAAAACTTAAAAAACAAAAACTAAGTCAGACATTCGAATACTACATTACAATGAAACTTATGCTTATCCATTTTTGGGGCCCTTTCTGCCCGTGTGTTTGTTTGTTTATGTGTGTTCGTATACAGCGTGGTGATAATGCCACACAAGGGCCAAGTGGGATGGCGGATCCACAGGTGGCTATGTAAACATACATTCGCCAATCCTCGATAAGAGTGTTTAAATATCGAACATAAACAGTTCGAATAACGGTGAAATGGAGACTAGAACGTCATGTGACAGACTCTCACCCAACAGGTGCCCCCTGGCTCAGCAGCAGGAACCTGACTGTCAACCAAATACTGCTGATGTTGGAGGAAGAAGAAGAAGGAAAGGGGCCAGAACCAACTGGACGAAAGAATTGAATAGAACTGTTATGCAATGCTACCTGAAAAGTAACCCCAAGGAGAGGGGCTACAGGAGACGGATGCATAACATCTGGAACGAGATTGGTTTATTTAAATTAGATGAACAAAAATTGGCCGGGCAGGCTCGGGTAATAAGAACTAATGGGTGGATAAGCGAGCTGGAACTGGAGGAACTGAGCAGAGAGAATGGCTTGGAGATGGCGGGTGTAGTATGCCAGACAAGCGAGCCGGTGGGAAATGAAGGTGAGGAGGTCCTGAGAACGGAGGAACCACCCGAAGCAGACAATGATCTGAATACTGAGATAAATAATACCTGGAACAGAGATACGGCCACTGAGGAGATGAATGCTGACGGGCTAGGACAAGATTCGGTTGACATCCTAAATCTAGTGGTAGATGAATTGAACAATGATAGTGGGAGACCTATGAACCTAAGATTTGTAGACAGGAAAAAGTTAAAAGAAACAACAGCTAAGGTAAACAAAGTCATCCCATACCTTGAGGCGAGGAGTCTTCACCAGTGCAACAATATCCTCAAAGCAACAGCAAATACGGTGAGGAAACTACTTGGTATAAAAGCGAGAGGAAACAACAGACAAGAAAGAGCAGAGCCGTGGTGGAAGAAGCGACTGAGTGGGCAAATCGGGGAAATGAGAAATGACATAGGAAAGCTTGAGTCACTACTGAATGGGACACTAAAAAACATAGGCACTAAAAATAGACTGGAAATAAAATACAAAACTAGGAGTAAAAAGCTAAATATTATCATAGAGGAATTGAAGCAACGCATTGTAGCAAAGAGTGCCAAAATCAGGCGATACGAGAACAGAGTCAGTCAGTATAAACAGAACCGCATGTTCGACAACAACCAGAAGATGCTGTTTGGACAGCTTGAGGGGAAAGAAAGAGGCAACGACTTGATCCCTGGGGCGGAACAAGCTAAAACCTTCTGGAGAGGAATATGGGAGCAGGATGTTAGACACAATGCCCAGGCAGGGTGGATTGAGACAGTACAGAGGGAGATCGGTGAGAAGGCACAACAACAGACTGATTTGAGTATCACAGTTGAAACTCTTAAGGGGCAAGCCAAAAAACTAACCAATTGGAAATCACCAGGCCCAGATGGTGTGCAGGGGTATTGGATTAAACATTTAACATCCCTCCACCCGAAGCTGACGGCCATGTTCAATGACTGCTTGGTGTCGGGTGAGGTGCCAGAGTGGTTGACAAAAGGTACCACAGTTCTGATAATGAAAGACCGAATCAAGGGTAATGATGTTACCAACTATAGACCTATCACATGTCTGCCCGTAATGTGGAAACTGTTGACGAGCATTGTGTCTGAGGAAATCTACCATCACCTCCACACAAACAACTTGTTACCGGACGAACAGAAAGGATGCCGAAAGAAGTCACGTGGTACAAAGGACCAGTTGCTTATTGATAAGATGGTAATGGGGAATTGCAGGAGGAGACACACTGATCTTGCCATGGGATGGATAGACTACAGAAAGGCATTTGACATGGTGCCTCATTCCTGGATCACCAAAAGCCTGGAGGTCTTCAGGGTGGCAGATAACATCAGACAGTTGCTGGGCAGGAGTATGGGGTCCTGGGAGACAGAGTTGACATCAACTGGAGTATCCTTGGGAAGCGTGAAGATCAAGAGAGGTATCTTCCAGGGAGATAGCCTGTCCCCTCTGTTGTTTGTCCTTGCCCTGATGCCCTTGACCATTATGCTGCGAAAAGTGAGAGCAGGATACAAGTTGGGAAGGGGAGAGCTTACCATCAATCACCTCCTCTTCATGGACGATCTTAAGCTCTTCGGGAAAAGTGAGAAGGAGTTGGATGTGCTTGTTGACACTGTCCGTATTTTCAGCAGTGATATATGTATGCAGTTTGGTATTGGTAAATGTGGAGTCATTGTGATGAAGAGGGGTAGGTTGAGCAGAAGTAACGGGATCCAGATACCAACAGGTGAGATGATAAAGGAAATTGACTCTGAGGAAGGATACAAGTATTTGGGCGTTCTGGAGGCTGATGGCATAAAGAACAAAAGAATGAAGGAATTGTTAAGAACTGAATACATTCGGAGAGTAAGGAGCGTATTGAAGTCACATCTGAACAGCAGAAATGCCATAAGCGCAGTAAATTCCCGAGCTGTGTCTATTATTAGGTACAGTGCGGGAATTCTGAGATGGAATGTTGCTGAACAAAAAGAAATGGATAGGAAGACTAGGAAGCTATTGACTATCTACAACATGTTCCACAAGAGGAGTGATGTCGATAGACTCTACCTAAGGAGATCTGAGGGTGGAAGAGGTCTTATCAGCATAGAGGACTGTGTTCAGATGGAGAAAAACAACCTATACAAATACGTGACCTATAGTAAGGAGCCAATGCTCAGAACTGTACTGAAGGAGGGGACAGTAGGCCAGGGGATGTCCAAGGAGGAAATAACATCAAGGAGGAAGAGCAGCCTTAAGGGAAAATCCCTTCATAGTACCTTCTTTGAGAAAACTGAATTTAGAGATCCACAGACATGGAACTGGTTGAGAAGAGGAGACCTCAAAAAGGCTACAGAAGGAATGCTAATGGCTGCGCAGGAGCAGGCCCTCAAAACGAAGTGGTTGAAGCACCATATCTACAAGGAGGAGGCTAGCCCACTGTGCAGGATCTGTGGAGAGAGAGAGGAGACTGTGGCTCACATTGTGTCCGAGTGTAAACACCTAGCCCAGACCCACTATAAGGGCTGGAGACACGATGTGATGGGCAGGGTGATCCACTGGCACCTGTGCAAAGTAAACAATCTACCACATTCTGAGAAATGGTATGAGCATAGGCCAGAGGCGGTGATGGAGAACAGTCAGGTGAAGGTGCTGTGGGATTTTAGGATACAGACGGACAAAAAACTGGAACACAATAGACCTGACCTGGTGGTTGTGGACAAAGAAAAAAGATCGTGCCTGATTGTGGATGTGGCCTGCCCGTTCGACACGAGAGTGCAAGAGAAGGAGAGGGAGAAAATTAACCGATACCAGGACCTAAAGTGGGAGGTGAAAAGGATTTGGAACTGCCATGAAGTCAAAGTGATCCCGATTGTCATAGGCGCACTGGGGACTATCTCCAAAGGTTTCCAGGGATGGTTAAAGAAAATCGGCCCCTTCACGCTTTTTGGAACGCTTCAAAAGGCATGCTTGCTTGGAACAGCAAGAACCCTCCGATACGTCCTGAATATCTGAGGCTGCAGGTAGTGGCTTGATATTCAATCCAACGGACTTTCCAGTTAACCAACATCAATGACTGAGATTCAAGGAATAACAATAACAATAATAATAATAATAATAATAATAATAATAATAATAATAATCCAACTTCAACACCATCACTACAGTAATACGACCACATCACCACCACCACTGCCTCATTATCGCTACCGCCGCTATTCTCTCCCACTACCTCCTGTTAGTTCCTGCTAGCACAGCACCGCCACCACCACCACCACCACCACCACCACCACTGCCTCATTATCACTACTGCCGCTATTCTCTCCCGCTGCCCCCTGCTACATTGTAGAATTCCCACTAAAAGAGGAAGGCATCAAAATATATAAATAGACTGAATTGATGACCCGGTCAAAATAAAAAAAAACAAAAGTAAAAATCATGTTTTAGTTTTAACAAAATGTTTAATTCCAATATTATGGGTAAATGTCAACACATATACACGACTAACGATAATTTCACTAAAGATAATTTCACCACCAACACCACCACCACTACCACGATGAAAACTCTGGTCAAGTCGACTCAAATTTCTACTCCAACTTCAACACCATCACTACAGTAATACGACCACATCACTACCACCACTGCCTCATTATCGCTACCGCCGCTATTCTCTCCCACTAGTTGCTGCTAGCACAGCACCGCCACCACCACCACCACCACTGCCTCATTATCACTACCGCCGCTATTCTCTCCCGCTAGCCCCTGCTACATTGTAGAATTCTCACTAAAAGAGGAAAGCATCAAAATATATAAATAGACTGTATTGATGACCCGGTCAAATCAAAAAAACAAAAATCAAAATCAAAGCAGCACAGCAACAACGAAAAACGTAAAGAAAATAAGAATGAAGAGAAAAACAAACAGACGGACAGAGAAGGGAAGGGAAAAACTAAGTCAGACATTCAAACACTACATTACAATGAAACTTATGCTTATTCATTTTGGGGGTTTTTTCTGCCTGTTTGTTTGTTTATTTGTGTTCGTCTACAGCGTGATAATGCCACACAAAAGTCACGTGGAGTGACGAAACCACCGGAGACGATGAATTCACCGGTGGTTATGTAACCATACATTCGCCAATCCTCGATAAGAGTGTTTAAATGTCGAACCTAAACAGTTCGAATAATGGTGAAATGGAGACTAGAATGTCATGTGACAGACTCTCACCCAACAGGTGCTCCCTGGCTCAGCAGCAGGGACCTGGCTGTCAACCAAATACTGCTGGTGTCGGAGGAAGAAGAAAAAGGAAAGGGACCAGAACCAACTGGACGAAAGAATTGAATAGAACTGTTATGCAATGTTACCTGAAGAGTAACACCAAGGAGAAAGGCTATAGGAAACGGATGCATAACATCTGGAACGAGATTGGTCTATTTAAATTAGATGAACAAAAATTGGCCGGGCAGGCTCGGGTAATAAGAACTAATGGGTGGATAAGCGAGCTGGAACTGGAGGAACTGAGTAGAGAGATTAGCTTGGAGATGGAGAGTGGAGTATGCCAGGCAAACGAGCCAATGGGAAATGAAGGTGAAGAGGTCGAGAGAACGGAGGAACCATCCAAAGCAGACAATGATCTGAATGCTGAGATAAATAGTAGCTGGAACAGAGATACGGTCATTGAGGAGATGAATGCTGACGGGCTAGGACAAGATTTGGTTGATATCCTAAACTTAGTGGTAGATGAATTGAACAATGATAGTGGGAGACCTATGAACCTAAGATTTGTAGACAGGAAAAAGTTAAAAGAAACAACAGCTAAGGTAAACAAAGCCATCCCATACCTTGAGGCGAGGAGCCTTCACCAGTGCAACAATATCCTCAAAGCAACAGCAAATACGGTGAGGAAACTACTTGGTATAAAAGCGAGAGGAAACAACAGACAAGAAAGATCAGAACCTTGGTGGAAGAAACGACTGAATGGTCAAATCAAGGAAATGAGAAATGACATTGGAAAGCTTGAGTTCCTACTGAATGGGACACTAAAAAACATAGACACTAAAAATAGACTGGAAATAAAGTACAAAACTAGGAGGAAAAAGCTAAATATTATCATAGAGGAACTGAAGCAACGCATTGTAGCAAAGAGTGCAAAAATCAGGCGATACGAGAACAGAGTCAGTCAGTATAGACAGAACCGCATGTTCGACAACAACCAGAAGATGTTGTTTGGACAGCTTGAAGGGAAAGAAAGAGGAGACGACTTGATCCCTGAGGCGGAACAAACTAAAACATTCTGGAGAGGGTTATGGGAGCAGGATGTTAAACATAATGACCAGGCAGTGTGGATTGAGACAGTACAGAAGGAGATCAGTGAACAGGCACACCAATAAACTGATTTGAGTATCACAGTTGAAACTCTTAAGGGGCAGGCCAAAAAACTAACCAACTGGAAATCACCAGGCCCAGATAGTGTGCAGGGGTATTGGATTAAAAATAAAGCATCCCTCCACCCGAAACTGACAACCATGTTCAATGACTGCTTGATGTCAGGTGAGGTACCAGAGTGGATGACAAAAGGTACCACAGTTCTGATAATGAAAGACCGAATCAAGGGTAATGATGTTACCAACTATAGACCTATCACATGTCTGTCCGTAATGTGGAAACTGTTGACAAGCATTGTCTGAGGAAATCTACCATCACCTCCACACAAACAACTTGTTATCGGACGAACAGAAAGGATGCCGAAAGAAGTCCCGTGGTACAAAGGACCAGTTACTTATTGATAAGATGGTAATGAGGAATTGCAAGAGGAGACACACTGGTCTTGCCATGGGATGGATAGACTACAAAAAGGCATTTGACATGGTGCCCCATTCTTGGATCACCAAAGGCCTGGAGATCTTCAAGGTGGCAGATAACATCAGACAGTTGTTGGGCAAAAGTATGAAGTCCTGGGAAACAGAGTTAACATCAACTGGAGAATCCTTGGGAGGCGTGAAGATCAAGAGAGGTATCTTCCAGGGAGATAGTCTGTCCCCTCTGTTGTTTGTCCTTGTCCTGATGCCCTGACCAGTGTACTGCGAAAAGTGAGAGCAGGATACAGGTTGGGAAAGGGAGGGCTTACCATCAATCACCTCCTCTTCATGGACGATCTTAAGCTCTTCGGGAAGAGTGAGAAGGAGTTGGATGTGCTTGTTGACACTGTCCGTATTTTCAGCAATGATATATGTATGCAATTTGGTATTAGTAAGTGTGGAGTCATTGTGATGAGGAGGGGTAAGTTGGGCAGAATTAACGGAATCCAGATACCAACAGGTGAGATGATAAAGAAAATTGACTCTGAGGAAGGATACAAGTATTTGGGTGTTCTGGAGGCTGATGACATCAAGAACAAAAAAATGAAGGAATTGATAAGATCTGAATACCTTCGGAGAGTAAGGAGCGTATTAAAGTCACATCTGAACAGTAGGAATGCCATAAGTGCAGTAAATTTCCGAGCTGTGTCTATTATTAGGTACAGTGCGGGAATTCTGAGATGGAATATTGCTGAACAAAAAGAAATGGATAGGAAGACTAGGAAGCTATTGACTATCTACAACATGTTCCACAAGAGGAGTGATGTCGATAGACTCTACTTAAGGAGATCTGAGGGTGGAAGAGGTCTTATCAGCATAGAGGACTGTGTTCAGATGGAGAAAAACAACCTACACAAATACGTGACTGATAGTAAGGAGCCAATGCTCAGAATTGTACAGAAGGAGGGGACAATAGGCCAGGGTATTCCAAGGAGGAAATAACATCAAGGAGAAAGAGCAGCCTTCAGGAAAAATCCCTTCATAGTACCTTCTTTGAGAGAACTGAATTTAGAGATCCACAGACATGGAACTGGTTGAAAAGAGGAGACCTTAAAAAGGCTACAGAAGGAATGTTAATGGCTGCGCAAGAGCAGGCCCTCAAAACGAAGTGGCTGAAACACCACATTTACAAGGAGGAGGCTAGCCCACTGTGCAGGATCTGTGGAGAGAGAGAGGAGACTGTGGCTCACATTGTATCCGAGTGTAAACACCTAGCCCACACTCACTATAAGGGCTGGAGACATGATGTGATGGGCAGGGTGATCCACTGGCACCTATGCAAAGTAAACAATTTACCACATTCTGAGAAGTGGTATGAGTATAAGCCACAGGCGGTGATAGAAAACGATCAGGTGAAGGTGCTGTGGGATTTGGGGATACAAACTGACAAGAAACTGGAACACAATAGACCTGACCTGGTGGTTTGGGACAAAGAAAAAATATCGTGCCTGATTTTGGATGTGGCCTGCCCATTCGACACGAGAGTGCAAGAGAAGGAGAGGGAGAAAATTAACCGATACCAGGACTTAAAGTGGGAGGTAAAAAGGATTTGGAACTGCCATGAAGTCAAAGTGATCCCGATTGTCATAGGCGCACTAGGGACTATCTCAAAAAGTTTCCAGGGATGGTTAAAGAAAATTGGCCCCTTCACGCTTTTTGGAACGCTTCAAAAGGCATGTTTGCTGGGAACAGCAAGAACCCTCCGATACGTCCTGAATATCTGAGGCTGCAGGTAGTGGCTAGATATTCATTCCAACGGATTTCCAGTTAACTAACATCAATGACTGAGACTCAAAGAGTAATAACAATAATAATAATAATAATAATTGTTTCTGCATTAGGCACAAGGCCAGCAATTACACAGTGCATTACTGGTACTAATAATTATTCTATCACAGTTGTTGGAAAAAACAAAAACTAAGTCGGACATTCAAACATTACATTACAACGAAACTTATGCTTATTCTTTTTTGTTTTTTTTTTACCTAATTGTTTGTTTTTACCTATTTGTTTGTTTGTTTATTTATGTTCGTCTACAGCGTGATAGTGCCACACTAAAATCATCGGTGGTTATGTAACCATACATTCACCAATCCTCGATAAGAGTGTTTAAATGTCGAACCTAAACAGTTCGAATAACGGTGAAGTGGAGACTAGAATGTCATGTGACAGACTCTCACCCAACAGGTGCTCCCTGGCTCAGCAGCAGGGACCTGGCTGTCAACCAAATACTGCTGGTGTCGGAGGAAGAAGAAAAAGGAAAGGGACCAGAACCAACTGTACGAAAGAATTGAATAGAACTGTTATGCAATGTTACCTGAAGAGTAACCCCAAGGAGAAAGGCTATAGGAAACGGATGCATAACATCTGGAACGAGATTGGTCTATTTAAATTAGATGAACAAAAATTGGCCGGGCAGGCTCGGGTAATAAGAACTAATGGGTGGATAAGCGAGCTGGAACTGGAGGAACTGAGCAGAGAGATTAGGTTGGAAATGGAGAGTGGAGTATGCCAGGCAAACGAGCCAGTGGGAAATGAAGGTGAAGAGGTTGCGAGAAAGGAGGAACCATCCGAAGCAGACAATGATCTGAATGCTGAAATAAATAATACCTGGAACAAAGATACGGCCATTGAGGAGATGAATGCTGACGGGCTAGGACAAGATTTGGTTGATATCCTAAACTTAGTGGTAGATGAATTGAACAATGATAGTGGGAAACCTATGAACCTAAGATTTGTAGACGGGAAAAAAGTTAAAAGAAACAACAGCTAAGGTAAACAAAGCCATCCCATACCTTGAGGCGAGGAGCCTTCACCAGTGCAACAATATCCTCAAAGCAACAGCAAATGCGGTGAGGAAATTACTTGGCATAAAAGCGAGAAGAAACAACAAACAAGAAAGATCAGAACCTTGGTGGAAGAAACGACTGAATCAGGGAAATGAGAAATGACATTGGAAAGCTTGAGTTCCTACTGAATGGGACACTAAAAAACATAGACACTAAAAATAGACTGGAAATAAAGTACAAAACTAGGAGGAAAAAGCAACGCATTGTAGCAAAGAGTGCAAAAATTAGGCGATACGAGAGCAGAGTCAGTCAGTATAGACAGAACCGCTGGTTTGACAACAACCAGAAGATGCTGTTTGGACAGCTTGAAGGGAAAGAAAGAGGCAACGACTTGATCCCTGAGGTGGGACAAACTAAGACATTCTGGAGAGGAATATGGGAGCAGGATGTTAAACATAATGACCAGGCAGTGTGGATTGAGACAGTACAAAAGGAGATTAGTGAACAGACACACCAACAAACTGATTTGAGTATCACAGTTGAAACTCTTAAGGGGCAGGCCAAAAAACTAACCAACTGGAAATCACCAGGCCCAGATGGTGTGCAGGGGTATTGGATTAAAAATATAACATCCCTCCACCCGAAACTGACAACCATGTTCAATGACTGCTTGATGTCAGGTGAGGTACCAGAGTGGTTGACAAAAGGTACCACAGTTCTGGTAATGAAAGACCGAATCAAGGGTAATGATGTTACCAACTATAGACCTATCACATGTCTGTCCGTAATGTGGAAACTGTTGACAAGCATTATGTCTGAGGAAATCTACCATCACCTCCACACAAACAACTTGTTACCGGACGAACAGAAAGGATGCCGAAAGAAGTCCCGTGGTACAAAGGACCAGTTACTTATTGATAAGATGGTAATGAGGAATTGCAAGAGGAGACACACTGGTCTTGCCATGGGATGGATAGACTACAAAAAGGCATTTGATATGGTGCCTCATTCTTGGATCACCAAAATCCTAGAGATCTTCAAGGTGGCAGATAACATCAGACAGTTGTTGGGCAAAAGTATGAAGTCCTGGAAAACAGAGTTAACATCAGCTGGAGAATCCTTGGGAGGCGTGAAGATCAAGAGAGGTATCTTCCAGGGAGATAGTCTGTCCCCTCTGTTGTTTGTCCTTGCCATGATGCCCCTGGCCATTATACTGCGAAAAGTGAGAGCAGGATACGAGTTGTGAAAGGGAGAGCTTACCATCAATCACCTCCTCTTCATGGACGATCTTAAGCTCTTCGGGAAGAGTGAGAAGGAGTTGGATGTGCTTGTTGACACTGTCCGTATTTTCAGCAATGATATATGTATGCAATTTGGTATTAGTAAGTGTGGAGTCCTAGTGATGAAGAGGGGTAAATTGAGCAGAAGCAACGGAATCCAGGTACCAACAGGTGAGATGATAAAGGAAATTGACACTGAAGAAGGATACAAGTATTTGGGTGTTCTGGAGGCTGATGACATCAAGAACAAAAGAATGAAGGAATTGATAAGATCTGAAAACATTCGGAGAATAAGGAGCGTATTAAAGTCACATCTGAACAGTAGGAATGCCATAAGTGCAGTAAATTCCCGAGCTGTGTCTATTATTAGGTATAGTGCGGGAATTCTGAGATGGAATATTGCTGAACAAAAAGAAATGGATAGGAAGACTAGGAAACTATTGACTATCTACAACATGTTCCAAAAGAGGAGTGATGTCGATAGATTCTACTTAAAAAGATCTGAAGGTGGAAGAGGTCTTATCAGCATAGAGGACTGTGTTCAGATGGAGAAAAACAACCTATACAAATACGTGACTGATAGTAAGGAGCCAATGCTCAGAATTGTACTGAAGGTCATGTCCAAGGAGGAAATAACAAGGAGAAAGAGCAGCCTTCATGAAAAATCCCTTCATAGTACCTTCTTTGAGAAAACTGAATTCAGAGATCCACAGACATGGAACTGGTTGAAAAGAGGAGACCTTAAAAGACTACAGAAGGAATGTTAATGGCTGCCCAAGAGCAGGCCCTCAAAACGAAGTGGTTGAAACACCATATTTACAAGGAGGAGGCTAGCCCACTGTGCAGGATCTGTGGAGAGAGAGAGGAGACTGTGGCTCACATTGTATCCGAGTGTAAACACCTAGCCCACACTCACTATAAGGGCTGGAGACATGATGTGATGGGCAGGGTGATCCACTGACACCGATGCAAAGTAAACAATTTACCATATTCTGAGAAGTGGTATGAGCACAAGCCAGAGTCGGTGATAGAAATCGATCAGGTGAAGGTGCTGTGGGATTTTAGGATACAGATGGACAAAAAACTGGAACACAATAGACCTGACCTGGTGGTTTTGGACAAAGAAAAAAGAGCGTGCCTGATTGTGGATGTGGCCTGCCCATTCGACACGAGAGTGCAAGAGAAGGAGAGGGAGAAAATTAACCGATACCAGGACTTAAAGTGGGAGGTAAAAAGGATTTGGAACTGCCATGAAGTCAAAGTGTTCCCGATTGTCATAGGCGCACTAGGGACTATCTCAAAAAGTTTCCAGGGATGGTTAAAGAAAATTGGCCCCTTCACGCTTTTTGGAACGCTTCAAAAGGCATGCTTGCTGGGAACAACAAGAACCCTCCGATACGTCCTGAATATCTGAGGCTGCAGGTAGTGGCTTGATATTAATTCCAACGGATTTCCAGTTAACTAACATCAATGACTGAGACTCAAAGAACAATAATAATAATAATAATAATAATAATAAAGTTTTCTTTATTAACCACAAGGGTTTACATAAAGTAGACATTAAGGACAGTACAGGACAATACAGGACGGTACAAATGGGCATTTCTGCGTGTAAAAAAAACAGAGGTTGAAATAAAATAACAAAGAAAAATTCCCCAATAGGGGGGAGACTTCCGAGGGACATTTGTGGAGAAAGCCCATTAAAAGACCACAGTGGCCCTGACCACCAGGGCAAGTGCCCTCTCCCAGTTTTCCACCTTTAATTTACAGACACATGCTCAGAGAAGGCCCATTCATTCGGGCCATACTTGCTTCTCTCACCCATCTTTCAACAAAATGCTGGGAAGAGAGCACTTCCCTCTCTACCCTGATTTTCCTTTTCAAATGAAATTTGAAAAAGTTAATCAGGGCATCACCGAAGAGGTAAGTGCTCGTCTTCAGCCCTTTCAAACGTGTCCACCATACTATCTCTTTCGCCATGGCCACCAGACAGATAAAAACTGCCTGCCCTTCCCGGCTAAAGGAAGGGGGCGGGGCAATCCTCACGATGGACTCAGCTGATAGCTGGATCCGTCCTACACGTGACAGCAGGTGTTCGACATAAACCCACAAGTCAGCAATGCTCGGACACTGGACGAGTGCGTGCAGGACGGTTTCGTCGCCCTGCGCGCATCTCGGACATGCCCGGCTGACGGCACCTCCATGCCTGTAGAGTTTATCCCGAACTGGCAAAGCTCCTCGGTAGCACTGCCAGGCCAGAGATTTCTGGAAGTTGTCCATAGGCCCCGGCCCGAAAGTCCTTCCGAAGAGATTGGCTAGTTGATTTTCGTCGACGCCTAGAGTTTCTCCAAGTACGTCGTCGCTCTTCCCCTCCACTAATCCCCTATAGAACGCCAAGGTGGAGTTTCCACCGATCACATTGCCCGATTGGTCGAGGGCTGTGAGCGCCTGAAGACATTCCAGTCTCCAAGCGCTCCCTCTCGGTCTTCGCTTGACCCAGGACTGCAGCTCCGTCAAGGAGACGAGCTGGGGAAAAACGTGTCTAGCAAACGGCGACCACACCTGATCACCGTCGAGGAAGAGGTGGAGATGTCGTAGCCTGAGCGCGTGTCTGCGCATCATCAGCCACGGCATGCCCAGCCCTCCACGTAGCGGGTGTTGACAGCAGATGGACCGCCTGAACATCGGAGCGCGTCCCTTCCACAAGAAGCGAAAGAGCAAACGCTCCAGCGCAGTCAGGCGGGGCTTAGGACAAGGTACGACGGTCAGGCAGTAGTAGATGACGGATGCGATGTACGCATTCGCCACCTCCGCTCGACCTTTCAGGGATAGCTTCCTCTCGGCCCATTTCTGGGTGAGAGAAGCCACCCTGCTCGTCACCTCGTCCCAGTTTTTGTCCGTCTGGAGGTCTGGACCGAACCAGACCCCTAGCAATTTAATCGGTCCGTCTGTCCAACGCCCGACGACGCTGTTGGACGGCATGGACCTGCCTCTCCAGGTGCCGAGCTGCAGGCCCACTGACTTTTCCTGGTTGATCATTGCTCCTGTCACCGCTTCGTATTCTCTTAGTGTAGTGCCGATCGCCTCGATGTGTTTGGCGTTCGACACCACTACGATGACATCGTCGGCATATGCTGACACGGATCTTCCGCATCCTAGTTCGCGCGGGACCCCCCTCAACGTCTCCAGTTTGTGCAGTAATGGCTCGAGAGTCAATACATACAATAGGGACGAGAGGGGACATCCTTGGCGGACCGAGCGCATGATGTTGAACGGTTCCGAAAGGTGACCGTTCACTCTCACTACAGAGCAGATGTCGCTGTGCATGGCAGCGATCCAGCCTCTGAAGACGGGCCCAAAGCCAGCCGCCCTCAGGACTGCCGCTAGGTAACGATGGTCGACCCTATCGAAGGCTTTCGACTGATCTAAATTGATCAAAGACCCACCCGTGCCAGGTTCCCTAGCTACCCTCTCTACGATGTATCGCATGAGGTGGAGGTTGTCGTGGATGGATCTGTCGGGAATGGCGCATGTCTGTGCCTCTCCCACCAGACCACCAACGACAAGCGCCAACCTCTTTGCTAGCACCTTGGCCAAAATCTTGAACTCTGTGTTTAGCAGAGTTATGGGCCTAAAATTATCTATGTTATCCCCCTTGTTCGGATCCTTTCTCAGCAACGCCACCGCTCCTCGGCTCACAGAGCTGGGAATTCTCCCGTTCTGTTGCCAGTTGCAGTAGACGTCCGCCAAGAGGCCTCCGAACAAGTTTGGCATTTGTACGTAAAGTTCATAGGGCAGACCATCCAAACCAGGCGATTTACCCCTTGTGCAACTAGTCATTGCATCCCGTACTTCAGCGGTTGTTATCGGCTTTTCGCAACACTTCGCCTCAGTGGCCGAAAGCCGCGGCAGTCCGTCGAGGTAGACACTAAAGTCCATCCCTCGATCCGGCCCGCCACTGCCCCCGAACAGTTGAGCGAAGTGTCGCTGAAAAGCTTCACACATTTGCCCGGGATCGAGTAGCATGCGCCCGTCGTGGTCCACCAAAGACCGGATCGTGGCTTTGTTGCCACGACGCGCCTCCGCCACTCGGGCCCATTGAACGGCTTTCGTCCCCTCGTGTCTGAGAGCACGCACCCTAGCTCTGACAACGCAGCCTTCGTGCTTTGCATTGAAGAATTGGTCAAGGGCCAATTTCGCCGCAAGTACGTCGGTCGCGATGCCTTTGCTAAGCGCCTCATCTAATTTTCTAACTAATTTTCCCTCTGATCTATTTTTCTCTATTGCTAAAGTCTTACTAAACCTAATGGACTCTATTCTAATTGCTCTTTTCAGAGCAAACCACCACTTGTTGTTGACGATGGCCCCCGTCAACGCCCGCTTAACTAGCTCGCTAATCCGGTCTCTGTAGGCCTTGCGCGCTGGTAAGGACGCGTTTAGCTTCCAGTAGCCGGGTCCTCGTCTATGAAGCCTATCTAAGTCAAGCACACAGATCACGAATTTGTGGTCCGTGTAGCTGACTATCTTGAATTGTGGACAGCCTATGCTAGACCTATTTATTTCCCTACAAAATACTCTATCTAGATATGATCTGGATGACCCTATGCGATTTGTCCAAGTCCACATTGGTACATTCGGGAAATCCATTCGGTACCTGTCAGACAGTTCAAAACGTCTGAGCAGGTTGGTGAGACTCTTGCACCCTCCTTCCCTATCCACTAATCCCACACAATCCCAGCGTGCATCTAAGATCCCGTTCCAGTCGCCCACTAACACTAAAGAGCGGGACGTTCCAAGAAAGGTCTCCAGACGCCGGAAGAAATCAGGCCGCCCTGCTCCTGTCGGGGCATAGACGGCCACTAACCTGAAAGCTTGCCCGTCACCGCTGGTCACGTCCAGCACCACCAACTTACCTTCTGGGTCCAGGAAGATGGCCCGTATGGCAAGATCCAAACCTCTCCGAAAAAGCACAGCAACTCCTCCCCCCGATCCCGGACGGCTGGGAGATGCGTACACATCGTAGCCGCCGAAGATCGGTGCGAAAGCCTGTGCTTCGGAGATTCTGGTCTCGCTGATGGCCACTACATCTATGTTTAGTGACCTGAGGTCATTGAGCAGGTGGCCCTGCTTCCATGACGACCCCAAGCCACGCGCATTTATGCTGCCTATTCTGAGTGAGGTCATGTTGAAAAGGAGTGGAAAAGATGGGAAAGACCACTTACCTTACTTCTTGTAGGGGAAGGACGGTTTTTCCATCCTTTTCACAGCTTGTGGCCTCCTCAGGAAGGATGTCCTTATAAATCCTCCTGGAGAGTGCTTGTCGGAAGTCTCCGATGTCTTTGGGGAATTTTTGTTTTAGTGTCATGTACGTTTTCTGTGTGATGCGAGTGATTTGTAAGTGTGGAGGTGGTGTGAATTTTGGGGTTGTTGTGTAGTCTTTTTCTGTGATGCTGGTGTTGTGTTGGATGTAGTGTAATAATTGCTTGTTGTTCAAATTTAATGCTGTGTAGTGTGTATCGTTTTGGTTGTTTTGTTTTGTTTGCGTTTGTTGTGGGTTTGTTTCTGTTTCGCATTTTGGTGACTTTTGTGGTGTAGGTGATGGTGGTGCTGGGGTTAATGATGGTGATGGTGTTGGTGTTTGGGTTGATGGGGTTGGTGATGCTGGTGTGGATGGTGGCATATCTGTCCTAACTTTTTTGTTTCTTAATTTATTTGTTTCCCTCTGTATTTTGTTTTTGGAGGAGGAAGGAAGAGAATTTTTTCTTTTTTGGTTTCTTTTTTTTTTCCGGATATCGTTTCCCACTCCTCGTCGTCACAATCTGTCTCCAGTTGTGATAGGCCGGGGAGTGGAAAATCCTCCACAGCCGTTAGTTTTGGTTGTGGTGTGGTGGATGGTGTAGGCGCTGGTGCTAGTTCTGAAGCGTTGGGTGGTGGTGGTGTTGGTTTTGCTGGTGGTGGTAGTGGTGTTGGTTTTGCTACTGTTGCTGGGGTTGTTGCTGTTATAGTTGCTTCTGTTGTTGCTGCTACAGTTGTTGCTGCCATCTCTGCTACTGGTGGTGTTGATCGTTGTGTCACTGGGGTGGGTAGGAGAGGTGGCCTCAACCTTTTAGCCTGAGGGCAGAAAGCCCTTAGGTGGTTTCCTTCACCACAAACGACACACCTAGGTCTTCTGCCCTCGACAATTACCGTGAGGTGGCTGCCGTCAGTGAGGTCTATTACCTCTGGGATCTCCTCAATGCTCTTTTGGTCCGCTTGGATCAGGAGCTCCATCCCAGATCCGGACCAGTTTTCCTGCTTTTCTTTTGCTATTGCTATTATTTTCGTGTTGGCTTCGATGCCGGCGAGGACGGCCGCTATTAGCCAGGGAATTTCGATGGCCGGTGGAACGTGGGTCACCCTGATCTTTACGAGTCTCTGGCCACAATAGCTTGGGACGAGTGTGAAGTCGTCACTTTTTAATGGGGCCATGGAGTGTTCTCTAGCCTCCTCTGGTGTTTCAAAGAACACGTCCACGGTTCCATACTTTTGCCCACGTCTGATGTGGGTTTTTCTTGCCCACACATGTCCCAAAGCTTTTTGGATTTGGGACTCGGATGCCCGTTCCACTCGGCGCGATTTTACATTTATTGTTCTATACGACACGGTGCATAGGCGCCGATGCTCCATTTTATTAGGTGGGGGGGTGAGGCTGACCCTGTACCCATCTTTCTTTACCATTTGTTTGGCATTTTCTAAATCTTCCTGTGTTACCGTAAATGCTTCGAATTGTTTTGCTACTCTGGCGAAACTGAGGGGGGGGGGGGTTATAATGTCATTGTTGTTGTTGTTGCTATCGTTAATATTAATTTTAGTTTCAGTTGTGGTGGTGGTGACGTCAGTCGTCTTTGGTGGGGAAGAGTCCATTTTGCTTGATTTCATTTCGACATCACGAGTTAATTTATTTTTTTCTTCTTTTGTTCTGTTGTCGCGGTGGTGGTGGTGGTGGTGGTTGTCGCGGTGGTGGTGGTGGTGGAGGCTTTAACACCTGCAGTCATTGGTAATGGCGGGAAATGAATGTCTGCCTGAGACAAATTTAAAATATTGCTACTGCTTATATTTTTTTTTTGTGTTGGCAAACGTAGTAACATTTACAATGGTGGTGTCGGTGTGAGGTGTTATTTTGTGAGGAAGGCTTTCAGCTGCTTCGTGCAGAGGTGAAGTAGCCATTTTTTTTTCAAAGAAATTTTTTGATAATAACAGAAGTTAAAATTTTGGGTACAAGGCCCCAATCTTTTTGGGTGTCCTTTTCGGAAAACAATGTATGTGTGCTTATAAACAGTTAACAATAACATTTTCCATAAATGGCAATTTTTAACAAACGGAAATAACAAACCTTTGCGGAGCTCACGATGATACGATTTACTACGTAGGTCGCCAATAATAATAATAATATTAATAATTATAATAATAATAATAATAATAATAATAATAATAATAATAATAATAATAATAATAATGATTTCTTTATTAACCACAAGGGTTTACATAAAGTAGACATTAAGGACAGTGCAGGACAATACAGTACGGTACAAATGGGCATTTCTGCGTGTAAAAAAACAAAAAAAAACAGAGGGTGTAACAAAAAATAACAATGAAAAATTCCCCAATAGGGGGGAGACTTCGGAGGGACATTTGTGGAGAAAGCCCAATAAAAAGCCACAATGACCCTGACCACCAAGGCAAGTGCCCTCTCCCAGTTTTCCACCTTTAATTTACAGATATATACTCAGAGTAGGCCCATTCACTCGGGCCATTCTTGCTTCTCTCACCCATCTTTCAACAAAATGCTGGGAAGAGAGCACTTCCCTCTCTACTCTCATTTTCCTTTTCAAATGAAATTTGAAAAAGTCAATCAGAGCATCACCGAAGAGGTAAATGCTCGTCTTCAGCCCTTTCAAACGTGTCCACTATACTATCTCTTTCGCCATGGCCACCAGACAGATAAAAACTGCCTGCCCTTCCCGGCTAAAGGAGGAGGGCGGGGCAATCCTCACGATGGACTCAGATGATAGCCGGATCCGTCCTAAACGCGACAGCAGGTGTTCGACATAAACCCGCAAGTCAGTAATTTTTGGACACTGGACGAGTGCGTGCAGGACGGTTTCGTCGCCCTGCGCGCATCTCGGACATGCCCGGCTGACGGCACCTCCATGCCTGTAGAGTTTATCCCGAACTGGCAAGGCTCCTCGGTAGCACTGCCAGGCCAGAGATTTCTGGAAGTTGTCCATAGGCCCTGGCCCGAAAGTTCTTCCGAAGAGATTGGCTAGTTGATTTTCGTCGACGCCTAGAGTTTCCCCAAGTACGTCGTCGCTCTTCCCCTCCACTAATCCTCTATAGAACGCCGAGGTGGAGTTTCCACCGATCACATTGCCCGATTGGTCGAGGGCTGTGAGCGCCTGAAGACATTCCAGTCTCCAGGCGCTCCCTCTCGGTCTTCGCTTGACCCAGGACTGCAGCTCCGTCAAGGAAACGAGCTGGGGAAATACGTGTCTAGCAAACGGCGACCACACCTGATCACCGTCGAGGAAGAGGTGGAGATGTCGTATCCTGAGCGCGTGCCTGCGCATCATCAGCTACGGCATGCCCAGCCCTCCACGTAGCGGGTGTTGACAACAGATGGACCGCCTGACCATCGGAGCGCGTCCCTTCCACAAAAAGAGAAAGAGCAAACGCTCCAGCGCAGTCAGGCGGAGCTTAGGACAAGGTACGACGGTCAGGCAGTAGTAGATGACGGATGCGATGTACGCATTCGCCACCTCCGCTCGACCTTTCAGGGATAGCTTCCTCTCCGCCCATTTCTGGGTGAGAGAAGCCACCCTGCACGTCACCTCGTTCCAGTTTTTGTCCGTCTGGAGGTCCGGACCGAACCAGACCCCTAGCAATTTAACCGGTCCGTCCGTCCAGCGTCCGACGACGCTGTTGGACGGCATGGACCTGCCTCTCCAGGTGCCGAGCTGCAGGCCCACTGACTTTTCCTGGTTGATCATTGCTCCTGTCACCGCTTCGTATTCTCTTAATGTAGTGCCGATCGCCTCGATGTGTTTGGCTTTCGACACCACTACGATGACATTGTCCGCATATGCTGACACGGATCTTCCGCATCCTAGTTCGCGCGGGACTCCCCTCAACGTCTCCAGTTTGTGCAGTAATGGCTCGAGAGTCAATACGTACAAGAGGGACGAGAGGGGACATCCTTGGCGGACCGAGCGCATGATGTTGAACGGTTCCGACAGGTGACCGTTCACTCTCACCACAGAGCAGATGTCGCTGTGTATGGCAGCGATCCAGCCTCTGAAGACGGGCCCAAAGCCAGCCGCCCTCAGGACTGCCGCTAGGTAACGATGGTCGACCCTATCGAAAGCTTTCGACTTATCTAAATTGATCAAGGACCCACCCGTGCCAGGTTCCTTAGCTACCCTCTCTATGATGTATCGCATGAGGTGGAGGTTGTCGTGGATGGATCTGTCGGGAATGGCGCATGTCTGCGCCTCTCCCACCAGACTACCAACGACAAGCGCCAACCTCTTTGCTAGCACCTTGGCCAAAATCTTGAACTCTGTGTTTAGCAGAGTTATGGGCCGGAAATTATCTATGTTATCTCCCTTGTTCGGATCCTTTCTCAGCAGTGCCACCGCTCCTCGGCTCACAGAACTGGGAATTCTCCCGTTCTGTTGCCAGTTGCAGTAGACGTCCGCCAAGAGGCCTCCGAACAAGTCTGGCATCTGTACGTAAAGTTCATAGGGCAGACCATCCAAACCAGGCGATTTACCCCTTGTGCAGCCAGTCATTGCCTCCCTTACTTCAGCGGCTGTTATCGGCTTTTCGCAACACTTCGCCTCAGTGGCCGAGAGCCGCGGCAGTCCGTCGAGGTAGACACTAAAGTCCATCCCTCTACCCGGCCCACCGCTGCCGCCGAACAGCTGAGCGAAGTGTCGCTGAAAAGCTTCACACATTTGCCCGGGATCGAGTAGCATGCGCTCGTCGTGGTCCACCAAAGACCGGATCCTGGCTTTGTTGCCACGACGCCGCTCCGCCACTCGGGCCCATTGAACGGCTTCGTCCCCTCGTGTCTGAGAGCACGCACCCTTGCTCTGACAACGCAGCCTTCTTGCTTTGCATTGAAGAATTGGTCAAGGGCCAATTTCGCCGCAAGCACGTCGGTCGCAATGCCTTTGCTAAGCGCCTCGTCTAATTTTCTAACTAGTTCTCCCTCTGCTCTATTTTTCTCTATTGCTAAAGCCTTACTAAACCTAATCGATTCTATTCTAATCGCTCTTTTCAGAGCAAACCACCACTTGTTGTTGACGATGGCCTCCGTCAACGCCCGCTTAACTAGTTCGCTAATCCGGTCTCTGTAGGCCTTGCGCGCTGGTAAGGACGCGTTTAGCTTCCAGTAGCCGGGTCCTCGTCTATGAAGCCTATCTAAGTCAAGCACACAGATCACGAATTTGTGGTCCGTGTAGCTGACTATCTTGAATGAATTGTGGACAGCCTATGCTAGACCTATTTATTTCCCTACAAAATACTCTATCTAGATATGATCTGGATGACCCTATGCGATTTGTCCAAGTCCACATTGGTACATTCGGGAAATCCATTCGGTACCTGTCAGACAGTTCAAAACGTCTGAGCAGGTTGGTGAGACTCTTGCACCCTCCTTCCCTATCCACTAATCCCACACAATCCCAGCGTGCATCTAAGATCCCGTTCCAGTCGCCCACTAACACTAAAGAGCGGGACGTTCCAAGAAAGGTCTCCAGACGCCGGAAGAAATCAGGCCGCCCTGCTCCTGTCGGGGCATAGACGGCCACTAGCCTGAAAGCTTGCTCGTCTCCGCTGGTCACGTCCAGCACCACCAGCTTACCCTCTGGGTCCAGGAAGATGGCCCGTATGGCGAGATCCAAACCTCTCCGAAAAAGCACAGCAACTCCTCCCCCCGATCCAGGACGGCTGGGAGATGCGTACACATCGTAGCCGCCGAAGATCGGTGCGAAGGCCCGTGCTTCGGAGATTCTGGTCTCGCTGAAGGCCACTACATCTATGTTTAGTGACCTGAGGTCGTTGAGCAGGTGACCCTGCTTCCATGACGACCCCAAGCCACGCGCATTTATGCTGCCTATTCTGAGTGAGGTCATGTTTAAAATAGAGTGGAAAAGATGGGAAAGACCACTTACCGTACTTTTGGTAGAGGAGGGATGGTTTTTACATCCCTTTTCACTTGATCGTCTGGTGAAGGGACCGTTGAATCGTCCCTTCGGCTGGTTGTCGGCTCTTCTAAGAGAATGTCTGAATATACTCTTCGATTGATAGTTCCTCCTAGATCCCTGAAATCACCAACTGCGTTGGGGAATTTCGTTTTAATGTTTGTGTATTGTTTCTGTGCTATTTTTAGCAGTCTTATGTTAGTTGGCGTTTTGATTGGTGCTGGTATTATGTAGTCGTGTTGTGAAATGTCTGTGTGTTCAATTATGTAATTCATTAGTTTCTTGTTGTGTGTATTTATTGCCGTGCATTTGTTTTTCTGGGGGTGGGGTGTGGTTCTGCTATTTTCTTGTCGTTGTTGCTGGGTGTGTGTGTTTTGTTGTTGTGTTTGCGATGTTGGTGCTTGTGGTGGTGGTGTTGAAGGTGTTGTTGGCGGTGGGGTTGTCGCCGGTGGTGATGGTGGTGCTAGTGTGGGTGGTGATGGTGTTGGTGGTGTTGCTGCTGTGGGTCTCTTTGCAGTAGACTTTACCCTTTTCTCATTTCTTTCCTCCCTTTTCAAAGGCGACGATGCGCTGCTTCTGCGTTTGTGCCTTCTTACGACCTTTTGCCATCCCTCTCCCACCTCACACTCCATGTCTGATTCTGTGAGGTCGGGGAAGGGTACCAGCTCCACTCTTTCACTTGTTGTTGTTGGTGATGTTTGCACTGGAGTCTCTGTTGCAGCTGCATTTGGTATTGCTGTTGTTGTTGTTAATATTTCCACTGCTGCTGCTGTTTTTGATTTCCGTGGCGTGGGTATGGGTGCCACGGACCTATCGTTCCTGGTTGCCGCTTGTCCTGTTGCTGGTAGCCGTGGAGCCGGTTTCGGAAGGAGGGGGGGTTCTCCTTTCTCAGGGTCTTCTCGTTGCAGAAGGCCCTGAGGTGAGTCTTCGATCCACAGCGAAAGCATTTCGGGCGTTTTCCCTCAACACTTATGGGCAGTTGAGTGCCGTTATCGAAGTCTATCACATACGGGATAGCTTCGATGCACTCCTGGTTGGTTTGGATTAGCATCTCAATGGAGGTGCCGACCCAATCTTCTCTTACTTTGTTCTGTACTTGCAGTACAGTTGTTTTGTCCTCGATTCCGACGAGGACAGACGCGGCCAGCCAAGAAGGGGCCATTCCGGGGGGGACGTGGGTCAGTTTGACCCTCACAATTTTTGCCCGCAGTAGGAGGGCACCAACACCATTTCCTCGCTCCTTAGGGTCACTACGGATTGGGCCTTTGCCTCCTGGGGTGTGGCAAAAAGTACGTCTACGGTGGCATATTTTTTGCCTCGGGTGATGTGCGTTTTCCGCTGCCACACAGACCCCAAGGCTTTTTGTATTTGAGCCTCTGTGGCTCTTTCCACCCTACGGGATTTTGTACTTACTGTACGGTACGTGACCGTACAGTGCTGTTGGGTTTCGAAAAATTTTTCCGCTGCCTTGCAGATTGCTCGGTGTCCGTTCTTTGTCACCATCTTCTTCGCTTCCTCTAATTCCTCATTTGTTATGAGGATTGTTTCCAAGTTTTTCGCAATACCTGCAAATGAGATTGGTTTTTCTTTGCTGCTGTTGTTGTTGTTGTCGTCAGAGCTGCTGTTACTTTTGTTGTTGCTGCAGGTACTACGACTACTGCCTCCGCCGCTGTTGCTGTGGTTGTTGTTGGTGTTGCTGCTGCTAATGCTGTTGTTGTTTATGCTGCTGGTGATGCTGTTGCGGCTGCTACTGTTGTTTTCATTGTCACTGTTGCTGTTGTTATTACGGCTGCTACTGCTATTATTCCTGACGTCAGACGAATGAACTGGGTTTTCGTATTTCCCGCACACCTGTTTCGTCGCTGTCGTCGTCGTCGTGGAGAAACCTTGCACGCTTTGCACGAGACTTTTCTTTTCTTTCGTCACTTGCGAAAGAGAAGGGAGGGAGAGAGACACATTTAAAGAAGGGAGGGAGAGAGACAATCTTCTCTCTGCTGTAGTGACGATTGAGGAAGAAGAAGACGGAATGAGTGGGAGTGACCTATGCAAATTCTTTTTCGTAGCCATGTTGTTTTTTTTTTGTTTAAAATAAATATTGGGTACAAAACCCCAATAAGCAGTTATTTAACCCCGAAGGGCCAAATAACGGTCAGAAAGACCCCTCTCACGAGGAGGAGGGTGTTTTTGTCTACAAGTTGGTCCAAGTTTTAAACAATTTACAATTGTTATAGCGTTCAAAATTTACAGTACCTTACAGAGCCGAGCCTCCGTCAACCATAGCATTCAATAATAATAATAATAATAATAATAATAATAATAATAATAATAATAATAATAATAATAATAATAATAATTGGATTATCTACATATTGGATTATCTACATATCTACAATTGGATTATCTACATATCTAAGGGAATCACATGATTGGATGATCAAACTCGTTTTGAAACACGAAAGCATCAAAAGATCATATTCCATTACAAAAGATGCACAAAGATACAGTAATGGACTACAAATTTCAGAAGTCCCATTTACTGCTGAAATGGAAAACACAGAAAAAGCAAAGCAGGTAAAAGTAACTGCAAAGAAAGAACTGCTACAGAAACTGGCTAAGAAATGGCAAGAAAAGCCTCTGTATGGAAAATACCCAGAGCGAGCTAACAATCCTGATGTTGACAAAACTTTAACCCATCAGTGGTTGGCATCCTCTGGACTGAAATCGGAGACTGAAGGACTGATTATATCGGCACAAGATCAGTGTCTGCCAACAAAAAATTACCAAGCCAACATAATAAAAAATGGGTACAGCCCATTATGCCGAGTATGCAAAAAACAACCAGAGACCATTGACCATATAATTTCAATGTGCAGTCCTATAGCTCCAACCGAATACCTAAACAGGCATGACAGAGCTGCACAATACATACATTGGATAATGTGTAAGCATTTTGACCTGCCCCATCAAAAGAATTGGTGGGAGCATCAACCACCTCCCATACTTGAAAAAGATCACATCTCAATCTTGTGGAACTTTAGCATCCAAACAGACCGAAAAATAGATGCAAACAGACCTGATATAATATTGAAAGACTTTCAAAAGATGGTATGCCTGCTAATTGATATGTCTGTTCCAATAGACAAGAATGTATCTATAAAAACATTTGAAAAATTGAGCAAGTATAAGGACCTGGAGATAGAAATTGGAAAAATGTGGAAATTGAGAACTAAAACAATACCAGTGGTTGTAGGCGCTCTGGGAATGATACCTAAGGGGTCTAATGATTACTTATCGCAAATCCCAGGAAACCCGCGTATAGGAGAAATACAAAAGATAGTACTAATGGGAACTGCCCATATACTAAGGAAGATTCTGTCAATATAAGTACATCACAAGTCTAAACACTAAAGATGCATGTGTGAATATGTATGTTCTTTCTTGAACATGGCGGACCTTGTTGTCTCTTGAGGTCACTGGTTGTGACTTGGTGATAACTCGTATGAACATAAAGCAAGATAAATGCAACTGTAATAATAATAATAATAAATAAATAAAAAATAAAAATAAATAAATATATATATATATATACACACACATACATATATATATATACACATATATATACACACACACATATACATTAATAACAATAATAATAATAATAATAACAACAACAATAATAATAACGACAACAACAACAATAATAATATACATATACATATATACACACACACGCACACAAATAAACATATCTATATACACACACACGATACCAACTAACAGCGCTGCGATCAAATGTGGCTTTTTAGCCCAGCCAATGATCTAAAATGTCTTGCACAGAGTCGGCAACCAAAACATTCACTGAGAATAGCCGGCTGTGGTTGGAGTTCATGTACTTTTGCATGTCGCTTGAGCCCTCCTGCTGATTTACATTCTCTACCACATGCTTGGCAAGCATGATGTGTAGCATCTCCAACAGCAGCCTGGTAGTCAACCACTGGTCTTACTTTATGACTGCGAAGATGACTTTCGAGTCCAGCTTTGCTTAGGCAGAGTCTCGCACAGATGCTGCATGTCAGCACCATAGGAGGACCCTTGCCGTCTGGAAGTGCAACAGCAATTCCCCTCCTCACATCCCGCTTTACTTTCTCGTATGCGATTCGAGATGCCTCAAAGGCAACTTTTCCCTCATATACAGTCTTTCTCCATTTATTACGATCAGCAGCAATATTTTCCCATATATCAGCAGAGATGTTAGCATCTTTCAAAGAGGCTTTCAAGGAATCCTTATACCTCTTTTGGGGTTTATGTGGCGGTCGTTTTCCTTTAACCAACTCTCCATAAGAGTTGTTTTGGTATTCTAGAATCCTTCATCCTGGCAAGGTGACCACTCCAACGGAGTCGTTGCACAAGAGCTTCTATACTGTCACACATAGAGCTTTCCAAAATCTCGACATCACTGATGTGGTCCCTCCAATGAACGCCATGGATCCGTCTGAGACACATCTGATGGAAACGCTCCAATTGCTTAAGGTGGTGTCGATATGTGACCCAGGTCTCGCAGGCATAAAGAAGACAAGAGAGCACACATGCCTTGTACACCTTTACCTTTGTCCTCCTGCATATGTCTCGCCGACCCCAGAGTCGCCTTTCTAGCTTTCCGAAAGCATCACTTGCTTTCCTAATCCTAAGTGAGATTTCACTGTCAAGGTTGCTGTATCGATTGACAGTGCTTCCCAGGTAGACAAACTGATCAACCACTCCAAGTCGTTTACCATACACATAGATATTTCGTTCAGTGTACTGCTTACCAGGAGCAGGTTGGTACATGATGACGGTTTTCTTGAGACTGACAGTCAATCCTAGGGCAGTGCAAGCGTCAGAAAATGCATTCAAAATGTGCTGCATATCACTCTCTGTGTGCGCTACAAGATCACAATCATCTGCATACAAGAGGTCTCTTATGATTGATTTAAATACTTTTGTCTTTGCAGCAAAGCGCCTGATGTTAAATATGCTGCCTGAGGTTCGATATTGGATGTAAACACCATGCTCGCAATTCCTGAATGCAATACAGAAAACCATTGCAAAGTATATGGCAAACAGGGTCGGTGCTGGAATATCCCCCTGTTTCACTCCCTTTTTTACTGAGATAGGCTCCGACATGTTACCTCCGACATTAACCCAAGCCTTCATGTCGTCATGGAAAGACCTAACTAAAGCAAGGAACTTATCAGGGCAACCAAGTTTCTGGAGAACCTTCCATAATGCATCTCTGTTAACAGTATCGAAAGCTTTTGTCAGATCGACAAAAATCTGATACAGATCCAAGCCTTGTTCCATGCACTTCTCCTGGAGCTGTGTAGCTGAGAAGATCATATCAGTAGTGCCGCGTCCAGCACGAAAACCAGATTGACTTTCAGGAAGAACACAATCTGCAATGTGTGTCAGCGGACGGTCCAGAAGCACCCTACATAAAACTTTCCCTACGACAGACAGCAATGATATACCTCTGTAGTTCCCACAATCATTCCTGTTACCCTTTCCCTTGTACAAGACCACCATTACTGCATCTCTCCAGTCCTCAGGTACGGATTCATTAGCCCATATCCTGCCAAACAAAGAATGAAGATGTTGCAGGAGGCTCTCACCACCATATTGTAGGAGCTCAGCATGTATGCCATCCATACCTGGAGATCTTCCACTGTTCAGCTTCGAAATAGCCACTGCAACCTCCACAAGCGTCGGAGATTCTGCGAGAGCTACTTTCACAGGACTTTCCGGAATGAGATTGAGGAAATCTTCACTGACGACAGACGGCTGATTCAAAAGATCATCAAAGTGCTCTCGCCACCTTCGTAGAATTCCCTGTGAGTCACGAAGAAGTTCTTTGCCATCCTTGCTGCGAATCGGTGTCACCAGAGAAGAAGACGGTCCATAAACGTCACGCAAGAGACTGTACAACAGCTTTATGTTATTGGAATCTGACGCAGTTTGTATCTCACCAGCCTTCTCACTCCACCACTGATCCTTCATCTGAGAAAGACTCCGCCTAACACGTGATTTTACATCCTTGAGTTCCTAATGCAACGTATTCCTCTCCTGTGGTTTTGCCGTCAAGTAGCGTGACAGAGTACGCCCCTTATCAGCCAACAAGTCCTCTATATGTACATCATTCTCATTAAACCAGTCCTACATCATAAACCGACTTTTTAAGAGTTGGCCAATCCTCACCAAGATCTGCAGCCTGCATCTCTTCTTCCAATGTCCTTTTCACATTTTTATCCTTAAGACGAGCATCATTCAATCTTTTGGGCAGGGCAACACCAGGAGCCCGGATTTTACGTTTAGTGATTAGTTTCACTTTTGCGCGTACCAGGCGGTGGTCCGTCCAGCACTCAGCTCCACGAAGAGCACGAACACACTGCACATCCTGTCTGTCACGCATCCTGACTAGGAATAAGTGGGCGAAGACGAAAAGACAGAGCATACAACACCAGAATCAGTAAAGAACCCACTAAATTGGAATTGGAAGCGGTGAACGAAATAGCTGGCAATTATCTGAAGGCTATACGATCTAAAGGTGTAGAAACGACATTTGAAACGCTTAATATTTTGTTATATGTTTCAGCTGTCACATTGCTATCATATAACACACATCTAAAACCACGCAATCAAGGTACAAACAAAAAGCCTGAACCAGCGTGGATGCGAAATTTAAAAAGCAAAATTTTGTCCCTGAGACGAAGTATCTCACACATTGCAGTCGTTATGAAATGCAACATAGAGAGCAACTTCACACGACACCAGGAAGACGTTAAAAAAAGTTAGAGAGACGATTTGGAGATACAAAATTTAAAACTTTGAACTCCAAATTACACCAGTTGAAACAATAACTCACAGCTACAACAGAAAGACTAAAATATAAGTCAACAGCACATAAACAAGTGCTAAATAGATTGTTTGCCAAAGATCCTAAATCAGTTTATCGCAGCTTCGGTGGCAAAAGCTCAATCCCTGTAAATATCACCCCTTCAAAAGAACAGGTTGAGAGCTACTGGAGATCTATATGGGAAACGGATGACGGATTCAACAGACAAACTAATTGGCTAAAAGAACTGGAACAGGACTACTGCCAACATGTCCAGACAAAACAATGATATAGATGGGTCAATACTGGAAACAGCTCTACAGAGAATGTCGAATAGGAAATCGCCAGGCCCAACCTCATTACAGGATACTGGTTGAAGAATTTCACTTTCTATCGGCAAGATCTCATACGGCTGTTTACAGAAACCATTAAAGGCACACAAGAACTGCCCAGATGGTTATCAACTGCCACTACTCTCCCCATTCCCAAAAATAGCCAAACCACCCTTGCTAAAAATTACCGCCCAATAGCCTGCCAAAACATCATGTATAAATTATATACTGGGTGCCTTAACCTGTTCTTACAGGATCACTGTGCTACCAACAACATCATAACACCTGAGCAAGCTGGTGGAAAGAGGGAGGTGTGGGGTTGCATAAATCACCTACTAACTAATAAAATGATTCAGGAAAAAACAACAAAGAATCGCAGAAACATGACTGTGGTGTGGCTGGACTATCAAAAAGCATTTGATAGTATACCTCATGGGTGGATTATTAAGGCTTTACAGTTAGCCAAAGTCCCACAACCATTGGTAGCTGCTGTTGAACGCCTGACCAAGAACTGGTACACCAATTTGATCCTTAGAGGTGAGAAGGAGCAAGTTAAGACTGATAAGATACATTACCAGAAGGGCATCTTTCAGGGTGATAGCTTGTCAGTGCTACTCTTCGTTCTCTCACTAAATCCACTATCTTACCTACTCAGGAAACAAGGTGGACAAAGAAGTATCTCCCATCTTTTCTTTGTTGATGACCTAAAGTTGTATGGGCCAAATATCAATGACATCAAGAAACAATTGGACCTCATTACACAATTTTCAACAGACATCAAAATGAAATTTGGTGAGTCCAAGTGTGCATATTTGGCAGTAAAACGTGGAAGAGCTGTGCCCTCTCTAGAAACCTAGAGATGAACGGCCTGACAATACAGCCTCTACAGTCAGGTGACAACTACAGATATCTTGGACAGGATGAGAATGTCAGATATGATGGACCCATAAATAAAGAGAGAACCGGAACTGAATACCTCACAAGAGTAAAGAAAATATGGTCATCAGAACTGTCAGCGTACACAAATACATTGCCCACAATACTTATGCTGTGCCAATTCTAACGCCAACATTTGGCCTGCTGAACTGGTCATTGCAAGAACTAACTAAATGAGATGAATGTTAGAACTCACAAACTTCTCAGTGTTACTGGGAACTTTAACATCAATGGTGATGTGGATAGGCTATACTTCTCACGCAAGGATGGTGGCGGGGGTCTAAAATCCATATTAACAACATATGAGACCCGGATAGTAACACTGAAGCAACACCTTCAACAGAGGAAAAAGGTTGGCAACCATCTTGCCCAGGTTTATGAGCATGAAAAAAAAAATATCATTAGAATAGCGACTGATCTGGAGGACAGATATGGAATAAAGCCTGATATAAATCTCTCACCCAGAGAAATCGGAAGATCCTATTCAATGTTCAAACAAGATGAAAAAATTGACCAATTTACAGAAAAAGTTGTGCGTGGATACTTGAGACGTAAAACACAGACCATAGAGGGGATAAACCACTCAAAAAACCTGGCATGGAGTTCCGACAAGTTTATGACATCACACCTTGAAGGATATCTCTATGCAATACAGGAACAAGAACTCCCTACCAAATATCTGCTGCACAAAAGGGGAGGGCCAGCAGCTAACAATAAATGTAGGCTATGTAAAACAAAGATCGAGGATGTAAGCCACATTGTTGCCAGCTGCGAAAGAATGTCATCTCGCTTCTACCTCCCCATGAGACACGATGGGATAGCTAGAACCATCTGGAACGCACTTCGGAAAACAAAATTAACAACAAACGAGGAAGAATATATTGAGACAGATGGCATTAAGGAATAGTGGTGGAACCTGAAAATAAAAACTGCCACCAAATTAAAGCACAACCGGCCTGATATTGTTGTTTGGGACCACACATTGAAAACGTGTTCTGTTGTGGAGATCAGCTGCCCACTTGATGTAAACGTTGTCAGAAAAATACAGGAGAAGGAGGACATCTACGGACCATTGATGAGGAGTTTACAAATCCAGTATCCAAGATACACGTTTAGCTTCATACCCATCATTATTGGAGCTACGGGTTATATACCAACCCGCTTGAACCAAAGTATGACTGAACTTGGATTTGCGGACAAAAAGCGCAGCTCCCTAATTCATAGTCTACAAATGGCTGCGATAGCTGGCATCTTCAAAATTTGCAAAACATTCTTGCGATTCAAGGGATGACAATTTCTTTTCTTTTACAACCTTGCCACCAGGAAGGTGGCCGGTCAAAAAAAATATACTCGAAATTAAGAGAAAGAGATAATACATACATACATACATACATACATAAATACATACATACATACATACATACATACATACATACATACATACATACATACATACATACATACATGGTGGCTGCCAACTCGTTTTCGAGTACGGCCACTACTTTATATCCATGTAGGAGAACCCCTACCGATGCGCTGAACGAGTGTGACTTTTTAGTCCAGCCAGCGACTTGAAAACTCTGGTACAAACACTACACTTTTGACAATTATTGACACATAGTGCTGGGCCCATGGTACCATGTGACGACAAGTGCAGAGAGATCTCCAGATATAAAGCAATGCCTGTGCCGTGAAGCTTTTATAGTGAGCAAAGGCACTGCACAAAGCCAGTCCCACTCTCTTGACCAAGATGATATTTACCAAAAAGAAGAACAAGTCAACATCATTGGATACCATCAGAGTTGCAGGTGTTATATCAGAGTTTTCCTTCTCCTAGAATTCTGCCTTGACGAAGGCTAAGGGGTCATCTCTCCCGGTGATTTTGGATGGCCATTGACCTTATGAGCTCCTTTGCCCTTTGACAGGTTTTGTTTTTAGTCCTGCAGGATGTGCAAAGTCACCCTCCTCACCAAGAAACCTTGGTAGGGTTGCCAGTTTAGTCACCAACGACCCGACCATGAGACAGGTTGTACTGGGATACATGTTACCAATAGCACCAACTGGTGCCATACATACATACATACATACATACATACATACATACATACATACATACATATAGACAGACAGAGAGATAGAGAGACAGGGATGTGTGTAGATTATGTACTAACTACATATGTAAAACTGTTGTCTCCCGTAGCTTGTTATCACACAACAAATGTCAGTTTGTCCAACACAAACATTCCTTACTAAATCACTAAATTTTATATCTTGATGAGATTCCAACATTTCAATCTTTTTTTAACGAAAAATATTCTATATTTATTTAACACCAGGATGGTGGGGATAATGGATGGTGGTGTGCGGGTAGGTGGCAGTTGGGGTGATAGTGGCGGCGTCGGTGACGGTGGTGGTGGTTGTACTCGTGATGGTGGAGGTGGGGGCATTGGTGGTGGTTGAAGTTGTGTTGGAGGTGGTAGTGGTATAGAGGCGGTGGTGTTGGTGGTGTTGGTGGTGGTAGTGGGGTGAAGGGGATGGTAGTGGTTGTAGTGGTGGTGCTGATGGTGCTGGTATGTGGTGGTGGTGCTGGTTGAAGTACTGGTGGTAGTGGTGGTGATGTGGGGTAGGAGTAATGGTGGGGGCAATGGTGGCGGTAGCAGTGGTATTGGTGGTGGGGGCGGCGGCGGTGGCGGTGGTCGTTGTAGTGGTAGTAGTAAAGGTGGGGTAGTGGTGGTGGTGCTGGTTGTGGTTGTAGTGGAGGTTGTAGTGGTGTAGAAGTGGTGGTGGCGGGGTGGGGAGCTAGTGTTTGGTGGCGGTGGCTTGGTACTGGGGTATGTATGGTGTGGGGGGTTGTAGATGCTCTTGTTGTTGAAGTTGTTGTGGCCGTGGTTGTAATCGTTGTTGGCTGTTGTGTTGAGGTTGTAGTTGTTGTATTGGTGGTGGCAGTGGTGGTGGTGGTTGTAGTTGTTATTGTAATTGTTGTTGTATATGTTGTTGCTGTTGTGGTGGTGGGGTGGTGAGGAGTGGGGTTGAGAGGAGTTAGTGGGGAAAGGTGGGAAGGTGGGAGAAGAAATGGAAGAATAAAATGAAGGGGATGCAGAGGAGGAAGGAAACTAGGGGAGGTAAGAGGGGTAAGAGGAAGAGTGGGGTGAGGGGGCTTTTGAGGTAGAGAGGGGGAAGAAGGGGAGAAGAGAAGAAAGGGCAGGAAATAGAGGAAGAGGAGAAGAAGGAAGAAAAGGAGAAAGATGATGAGAGCAATAAAATTATAGGGGATTAAACTAAAAGAAAGAGGGGGATTGAGGTTGGTTTTCATTTTAATATCCTATACTTTCTTTCTAATCTGCTATACTTTTATACCGTCAATATCATTCTAATCTCTACAGATTTACTCTCAGGCCCTGTAGTTTTGTTATAAGGCCCTACATTTTGAGTCCCTGTGGCTTCATTGTAAGCCCCTTTACCTTCGTTATACTTTTATTTCTAGCCCCTATAGTTTCAACCGAAGACCCTATACATTCATTCTCAACCCTAATAGTTACAATATAATCCCCTTTGCTTTTCTGTTCAGCCACTCTAGTTTCACCCTTAGACCTTATAGTTTCATCCTAAGACTCTATAGGTTCATTCTCAGCCCCTGTAGTTTTCGTTATAATCCCCTACATTTTTATTGCATGTTCTTATAGTTTCACACTAAACCTCTATAGTTTCATCTTAAGCCCATATAGATTAATTCTCAGGCGATAACATTTCATTCTGAGTCCCATAGTTATATTCTGAAACAAGTAATGGAGCTGCAATTGAGAGTAATACCAGTTGAATTATTTGAAGTAGTCCCTAAGCACTCAGTGATGCTAGAAATGAATTGATTCCTCCGTCAGAATGAACACATTAAATTTTACGAGGGAAACACCATGAATAATATATAGATCGGGTGTATGCAGCCGTAGTATATAACAGCAACTTAAGGTCAATAGTCATGCAGTCTTGTATAACAGTTATCTGTGTATCTAGGATTTACGTCTTAATCAGTTAGCAACTGCTACAGCTAAAACAGACGACCATATTTGATTTATCGAATCCATATGAACAGGCGACAGTTTTAATGACGACCGATTGTTTCTGTTTAAACATTCAGGAAGTTAATGAAATCTGTGAAACAATTCATAAATTATTCAATGATTTAGAATTGTTCAACGATTATATCTCGATATATGAACATATAAGCAGGAAGAAGTAATAGCCGTTGTTAATATTTCAACTGTTAAATGGCCATGTCAATAGTAAATAAGAGAGAGAGGGGGGACAGAAAGACATACACAAAGAAAAAGAGAGAGTATTGTGTGTGTGTGTGTGTGTGTGTGTGTGTGTGTGTGTGTGTGTGTGTGTGTGTGTGTGTGTGTGTGTGTGTGTGTGTGTGTGTGTGTGTGTGTGTGTGTGTGTGTGTGTGTGTGTGTGTGTGTGTGTGTGTGTGTGTGTGTGTGTGTGTGTGCAGTGGTGGATTAACAATATAAGCAAAGTAAGCACGTGCTTAGGGCATCAAAGGAAGAAGGGGCACCTCAAACATTTTTTATATGATGAATTTACAATTTAAATTATTAAATTAATTAATTTTATACCAATTTTCAAAATGAAATAAGAAATGAATAAATTCGGTATAAACATAGTTGTTCATTTCAGTTTATTTGTTAAATTTCGGTTTTTCGACGTTTATCTTTAGAAATTTTTCTGAAACTCCAATGTATTCTGGTTCAATTTTAAAATGGCTACATGCTTGTTGAAATGTTTTTTAATAGCCACTAGCTGGAAGTCTTTTTATACTCCCAATCCCAACTAACCAAGGTTTATTTTCTACTTCTTTTTATTAACAATTCTGTTCATTAGGGTTTTTTAGTTTTTTACAAATTTTTTTTTTAACTTGAACCTTTTAATATTGTAGACTCTATATCAAAAATAATTGTCATTTGTGTTCTAGATTATCTGCTATATAGTATAACTTTTTTATTTCTACATAATCTTTTTTTTTTTATCTGAACAAACTCAAGCTTTAATTTTATAGCTGATTGTTTATTTTAGTTCACACCATCCTTTTTCAAATCTAACCATCAGATCTAATTAACAGATCAAAAAAAAATCTAACCATTCAAATCTAATTAACAGATCCCAAAAACCAAGATGAAACGCATTCGGTTAAGTGGAGAACAAAAACGAAAACTTTCAAACAAGAAACAAGAAAAAGCTTCGGAATTAGATCGCAAGACAGCAAAGCTGACTAATTTTTTCTCACAAGTTCCACAACATGATTTACAGATTCCAGGTCAAAACCCATATATGTTATCAGAAGTAGACATGAATACGGCAAATACAACTTTGATTACTTCAGAATCAAAATATGATGACATTAGAAGTACCGAGATGTCGCAAGCATGTTCATCCAGCACATGTCTCACAACTGATCTTACTTTGCCTGTGAATTCTCTTTATTCGGATACCTCTATTGCAAATGATGATAGGGCTCACATAATTGCTGAAAATAGAAGTTTAGAGCACTGTGACAATGGCGGTAAAATTAATTTGCCTGTAAAAAATGAAGAAAATTACAATTTAGTGAACGATCCAGGAATGTGGTTTGATTTCTCTGCTAATGATATAGCTTATTGGATTACTTGTGAAGCCAGTATTTGTCAACACCACAACGGGCCATTTGAAAAGTCTTGCCGTCATTTTAGTAGTGGCAAACGAGTAAGGTATTGCTCATAGAAACTTTTTATTGGGACAAAAGCCAATGGTGAAAAATACAAGAGAGAGTGGTTACTCTATTCACCATCAAGAGGATCAGTTTATTGTTTTGTTTGTAAACTGTTTGCTCGTGAAAAAAAATAAATTTTTGTTTCAAGAGAAGGGTTCAGTGATTGGCGCAATACTATTGTAACTGAAAAGCATGACAAAAGCATTATTCACCGAGACTCTTTGCTGACATATTTAACTCGCAGGCAAGGTTAAAGTCAGATTTGGAGAAACAAATTCATGAAAGTGCAATTACTGAGAACACGTTTTGAGGCGTGTCGTAGCTGTTATTTGTACGTTAGCTGAATGTGGCTTGCCTTTGCGAGGAAGTGAAGAGAAGTTTGGATCGTTGCAAAATAGGAATTTTTTAGGGCTGCTTGAACTCACAAGCCAGTTTGATCCATTTTTAGCAGGCCACATTTCTAAATATGGAAATTCTGGAAAAGGAAATCCTTCTTACATGTCAAAAACCACTATCGAGGAAATTATTCAACTAATGGCACAAAAGTTCCGTGAGTTCATTATTAATGAAGTTAAATCTTCTGGTTATTTTAGTTTGTCCGTTGATTCAACACCAGATTTATCACATAGCGATCAATTGAGTGTTGTACTTACGTATTTACAAGATGGACAGCCTATTGAACGATTTTTAACCGTCATCATAATAGAAAACCACACTGGCGAGAATATGGCGAACCAGGTGCTGCTGCATTTACGTGAAGCTTGTGGGTTAAATGTTTCAAAATGTAGGGGTCAGACTTATGACAATGCTGCTAACATGTCTGGGCGTTATAAGGGCATGCAGTAAAAAATTTTAGAAACAAACAAGTTTGCTATATATGTGCCCTGTGCAGCTCATTCATTAAATCTTGTTGGCCGGAGTGCTGGTGACTGCTGTCAAGAGGCTGTTAATTTTTTCTCTACAGTATTCTTACTCTATAATTTTTTTTCCGCTTCCACTAACCGTTGGAAAATTCTCAAAGATTGTATTAAGAATGAATGTGTCTTGAAATCCCTCTCTGATACAAGATGGAAAGCACATGCTATGGCAACAGCAGCAATCTTGAAATCGTTCCCTGAGATTTCCGAGGCATTAGAATGTATAGCCGAAGATCAATCACAAAAGGGAGACGCTAGAAGAGAGGCAAATAATATTGTTGATAAGATGCAAGAGCTAGAATTCGTTTTTATGTTGATTTTTTGGAATGAGATTTTGCAGAATTTTTACAGAGTAAGCAAAGCTCTACAAAATGGGGATGCGAACTTAAAGACATGTGCAGATCTCTATGTATCATTAGCTGACACATCGTGAACACCTCACGAGATGAATTTGAAAGATATGAAAAAGAGGCCAAAGAAATTCTTCCAGATGTTGATTACAGGACAACTGCAACTCGCAAACGTATTAGAAAAAAGTACCCAATGACGGAGATACAGCAGAAGTTTATTTAGATGCCAGAGATAAGTTTCGTATCACCACATTTTACACAATTGTTGACAAACTTGCAGCTGAGATGGAAAGAAGAGGAGAGATATACAAAGAAATGGCAGAGAAATTTTCTTTTCTTAGTGATGTGCCAAATATAAGCGCGCCATCAGCTACTAATATTGGAAGGTATTCTCAGTACTGTCAAAAGTTGATCGATGCTTATCCAGAGGAATTCAATAGTAATTTCTCAGCTGAGCTTCAGCAGTTTCATTTATATGTGCGAAATAAGATGAGTAGAACAGAAAATGTAAAAACAAGATTTAATCATGCTGAACTTTATAAAATTATTGTAAAAGACAATATTGAGTGTGCCTTTCCAAATGTAGACATAGCCTTTCGTATATTTTTAACATTAATGGTTACTAACTGCTCAGCGGTTGAAATATATTAAAAATCCCTTCAGAACAACCATGCAACAATACAGGCTGGATGTTTTATCCGTATTGTGTATAGATGCAGATGTGTTACGCAAGATTGGTTACGAGGATCTGATCAAAGACTTTGCAAGCAAAAAAGCAGGAAAAAAGTATTCAATAAATAAAATTATTTCTCTCTTTCTGTATGTTTTGCTTTATTTTGAAATTTCAATAAATAAAACTTTAATTTACCATATATTATTGTTTATGTTTTTATCTACAAATGTATGGGGGCACCAAAATTTTTAGTGCTTAGGGCCTCTAAGGGTTTTAATCCGGCCCTGACTGTATCCACAATAACTGGCAATGAAAAAACTGTGGGAAACTAAATCAGAACAACCTGCTCTCTCCTGCACATCATCATAGACTGAAATCAAGGTAAAAATTGCTGTCCTTAAATGCACGTAGTCTATGCAACAAGATACATCTTTTTGATTCCTATGTCAAAAGTATCGACCCTGACTTCATTACAGTCTCAAAAACATGGGCACATTCCTTACTCTGTGATGGGGTTTTCAGCATAGCTGGCTACAACTTGTTTCATAAAGATGGCATTATTCGTCGTCGTTGTGGTGTAATGGTTCGTTCAAAATTTTCAGCAATTCCTTGCGTTGATTTGAACCAAGGAATTGCTGAAAATTTTGTTGGCCGCAAAGTGCAGATGATTTCCTTGAGCTAGTGCTGGACTCTATCCGGCCCTTGCAATTTGGATTTATCCATAACTCCAGCTGCTGTGATCAACTTATCCAGTTCCTTGAACACATTACCCGGATTACTGACAGCGGCTCATGGGTGGATGTTGTTTACCTTGACTTTGCTAAAGCTTTTAATTCTGTGCCACACAAAAGACTTATGGCGAAACTCTCTGCAATGGGTGTGAAGGATGATCTTTTTAACTGGTTGAAGTCCTTCATTCTCAGTCGAAGAGAGGTAATCACGGTTCAGGACAGCATTCCTCACCATGTGAGATGTCATCTGGTGTACCACAGGGATCTGTTCTTGGTCCCCTTTTGTTCGTGGCATATATTAATGATATAGATGCCAACTTAAAGAATGCCACAGTACTGAAATATGCAGATGACATCAAGCTGTACCTTGAGATAAAAAGGACAGATCCTGAACACTATAGATCTTTCCTGCAATCAAACCTGGACACAATGCAGCAATGGATCATGGACTGGCAACTGAAGCTGGCTGTGGACAAGTGTACCACCATGCATTTTGGGAGGAAAAGCCCATTGTCCACATACTCCCTCCACAGCACTAATATCAAGAAGTCTTCATGTGAACGTGACCTGGGCATTACTGTCAGCAGCGATTTGCGGTGGACGAAACATGTCTCTAAAATTGTCAAGAAGGCCGAGGGTGTCTTAACATCACTCAGCAAGACCTTTGTCAGCCGCTCTCCAGCTATCATTTAAAGCTGTATATAGCTATGGTGCGGCCCCACTTAGAATTTGCATCACCAATCTGGAACCCCTATCTTGCTCAGAACATTGACCTCCAGGAAACTGTTCAGAGACGTGCAACCAAGCGAATACCCTCCATCAGGCATCTACCATACTCTGAGCGCCTTGCTTCCCTGGGCATGGATACATTGAAGCTCCGACGTCTGGCAACTGACTTGGTAAACACCCACAAAATTGTTAACCATGTTGCCAACAACAACCCTGGGCACCTTTTTGATTTCCATGTGAATAACACACGTGGGCATGTCAACAAAGTCAGAAAACAGCACAGCTCCCATGACTTTCTGAAACGTTTTTTCACGCTCAGAGTTGCTGAAGCATGGAACAAACTACCTGCATCAGTTGTTAGCTGCCGAGACACTGCATCCTTTAAAACCTCCATGCTTTCTGAAATTCGCCAACACTATACCTGATATCCATACACATGCACACATGTATATCATGACTCATACACTGTTCATTTTCCTGACATTTGTACATTATTCTACGTACTATATATGTATTTTTGATGAGTCGTAGTGCACCTGAACACTGTACACAATAATTCCATTATTTTTATTATTATTATTATAATGAAAAGAATAAAAACAACCTAAACATAAATGAATTGGTTTCATTTACCTTACATTGACCTTCCCTCACTAAAGGTCATTAGGTCAAGCTTAAAGGTCAATAAAACCGGATAATATTAATTTCTACAAGCATATTCAGCTTTCTATTGTAGAATTGTCCCAGTTTTCAGTGTGAATTGAACCTGGTCGTTCGGCTGACTACGTATGTGTCATGAGGAACCTGGTCGTTCGGCTGACTACCTATGTGTCATGAGGAACCTGGTCGTTCGGCTGACTACCTATGTGTCATGAGGAACCTGGTCGTTCGGCTGACTACCTATGTGCCATGAGGAACAGGCATAATACACACATTCATACCTGAAGGAATTGTTGCAGGAATTGTTGGGGCACCGTATTTACATACAATGTTTCTATGATATTTTAACACCTGGCGGAGCCCATCTTCTTTCCAGGTCTGGATATTTCTTCCAGAAATGGGTAGAGAGTGAAAGAATGAAAGGGAGAAAGATATGGCAATGTGAAAGTATCGACCCTGTGTACTTCACTGATACTTTTTTATCGACCTCGAAAAGCGAAGTTGACCATGGCAGGATTTGAAGTTTGAGAGCAGAGAGTCAACAGTTTAAACATGATTAACATTTTCATTCCGTAACTAGGTAATTGCGGTTTCAATTCCATTGTGTGTGACTACTAAAATAAATGTTTATATATATATATTGGAAAGGGAGGATGTGTGATGTGTGTGTGTGCCTTTCATCTTTATAGGGTCGATAAAATAAAGTACCAGTAACACCTTGGGGTCAATCTATTCGATTCCCTCCTCAAAATAATATTGTACCTAAAGCAGAAACCTTTGCACTGGGATAATTGTTGGCCTTGTGCCAAAAGTAGAAACAATTATTATTATTATCCTGTGTTGTCCTTAATGTTATACTTTGTGTCAACCCTTGTGGTTAATAAAGAAAGCATTATTATTATTATTATTGGTCGTCGACAAGAGAAGACGTGTTTTTTGTAAGCTCCGTGAGTTTGTAAATTTGAGTTGTTGTTTTCTTGGAATTGTATTTGATTTTTGCGGTATCTTTTTGATAAAATTGATGGGACAGTCCCCCACCCTCACCTCCAACATTAAAACCTCCGTCTCGGAATAGTGACTTAAAAGTTGAGAGGAGGGATAACACAACTACAACAGACACCATTGTGATCAAATAAAAAATAACAATTACAAACACAACATTCAACAACAAAATTAGCAACATCACCAACAACAACATGAACAACGACAGCACCAACAGCCACAACGAAACAAGTGAAAAGACAACAACTCCAACTGCAAGAGCGACAACAACAAAAATAGCAACAAACATAAAAATGAGATGGTCACAGCTCGAATGACTTTTCATAATGTCTGTCTGCTGAGTCAGGTCTGACCCAACAGCAAAAACAAAACCTTGACTTATTTTGGTGCTTACACCTACATAACAAAACTTTGCAAATAAATAATGACTTCTGTAACAATACCGCCATCAAACGACCTGGAGTAGTGCTTAAAATTGACATCAGCGAGATTTGAAATATGACTGAAGAGACATTTAATATGAATCCCTAATAACTGTGCCAATTGGCTGACTATCATTCATTTGAAAGCGTGTGTTCAGCCCAAATCTCTCTCAGTTCCTTTCTATTGAATGGTTTTCATCCTGAAGTCCTTAACTTACAGTTACCATTCCACGTAGTTATCCAAATTCACGCCATTGGCCCTTAGGGTTAGGATCTAGGGGTAAGGTTAGGGTTAAGGTAAAGGTTTAGGTTTTGGGTTACGGTTAGTGATAGGGTTATGGTTAGGATTAGGGTTAAGGTTAGGGTTAGTGTTAGGGTTTAAGGTTAGGATTTAGGGTAGGGTAAGGGTTACGTTTAGGGGTAAGGCTAGGGTTAAAGTTAGTGTTATGTTTAGATTTAGAGTTAGGGTTAGGGTTGGGTAAGTGTAAGGGTTAAGGTTAGTGTTAGGATTAGTGTTAGGGTTAAGGCTAGCGTTAGGGTTACGTTTAGTGTTACGGTTAGGATTAGGGTTAGTGATAGTGTTAGTAACAGGGTTAGGATTAAGGCAAGCGTTAAGGTTAGGGTTTGGGTTAGAGTTAGTGTTAGTGTTAGGTTTAGAGTTCGGGGTATATCATCATCATCATTTTATTTGTCACGGTCCTTCATCATCTCCTCCATGAGCTTCAGCGATTTGAGGTCAGCTCTCACCACCTCCGCCCATGATTTTCGTGGTCATCCTTCCACTGGGATTTCTTGGCACTTATTTACCCAGCAGTCATCCTCCATGCGCATCACATGTCCATACCAACGCAGTCTTCTCTTCTGCACACTACAATGGCAATTTCTGTTTCTTTGTGTTTGTTTGTGAATTTGTTTGTGAACCTAAAACTCAAAAACTACCAAACCGATCTTGATGAAACTTGACACGCGTGTGACTCTCATACCCATTTGATTTCTTACGTACTTTGAAGTTAAAAAAAAAAACAATAATTTCCAGTCTGCATTGATTTTTTTATAAATCAATAGGACGTTTGCATGCAAATGCTCATATGAATTATGTGCTAAGAATGGCTTTAGTCTAAGAAAAAATTATCCCAGACAACTCGCGGAAGGCAAAAAGCCACACAAACATATTTTTCATTTCGTTTGTTTCTTCTGATATGAGCAACCAATTTGCTTTAAACTGTACAGGTGCATTATTTATGTATCAATAAGGTGTTAAAAGTTTCCCCAGGGCACCTTAATAAAGCAAAAACACCGCAAATATTGAATGTCGCAAATGCTTTTTTCAAACATCATAGATACACCACTTATGTGCAGTGGATGGTTTTCTCCAGTGGCACAGAGGGCTGTACAACAATGGGATGGATAACAATTGAATTTGCCCTCCACGGGCCAAGTTTTACCCAGACAAATGGGATTTATGGGCTCTGGTTGGGTAATGCGGGGGTATTTTCCAAAAATGTACACCTGGCGGAACCCTTTGCGAGTCGAATAGAAATCTTCAACGGGCCACAGCTGACACGCAGGCCGTAAGGATATTTTAAAATTACCTACCCACCCTAGGCTGTGTCATCTTTGTTGCTAACATGCGTATATTTAACCGAATGGAACATCTTACGGGACGGATAGAAGGCCTCTGCGGGACGTATTAACCAGTTGGCCGTGGTGTGGTCATCTCCAACAATGACTGTGTTTTCTTATAAGACTTAATTCAACCGAGAGCTTCATCAAGTGTTATTTCTGCACAAACAATTGTATTACTTAAACCCTAGCAATGCTGGGTACCTCACCTAGTATATATATATACATATATATATATACATATATATATATACTCATGAAACTTGAAGCTCCCCAAAGGGCAATCACGAAAATGATAGATGGCATGTCAGACCTTGACTACTAGGGTCGACTAGAAAAGCTGACACTTTACTCACTCCAACGTCGCCGTGAGCGTTATATTATCTGCATGATGTGGAAAATGTTTCATCAGCACTGCCCAAATGATGTTGGCATCACCTTCAA
>OZ024743.1:84021134-84056134 GCA_964016885.1 Eledone cirrhosa
CCTGCCAGACAGTCCTATGCGAGCAAGACAACCACTCTTGCCTCAAGTGGGACTACCCTCGTCCAAACCCATGCAAGCGTGGAACACGGACGTTAAACGTTGATGATGATGATGATGATACATACATATATATATACATATATATATATATATACATACATATATATATATACATATATATATATATATATACATATAACAGTTTTAATATAGAAGAGATTCTACAGGACTAGAACTGTTTCATTCATTAATTAGATTCCTGATGATTTCTATATATACATATATGTATATATATACATATATATACACATATATATATATATATATATATATATATATATATACATATATATAGATATATATACATATATAGTTATATATACATATATATATATATACATATATATATATATACATATACATACATATATATATACATATATATATATATACATACATATACATATACACATACATATACATATATACATACATATACATATACATATACATATACATATACATATATATATACATATATATATACATATACATATATGTACAGGCTGCATGAGGCGCAAGTCACCCGGTTTGGATGGTCTGCCCTACGAGCTTTACGTAAATATGCCAGACTTGTTCTCCAATCTCCTCGAAGCCCTCTACTGCAACTGGCAGCAAAACGGGAGTATTCCCAGTTCTGTGAGCCGGGGCGTAGTGACGATGATAAGGAAAGACGAGAACAAGAGGGACACATTAGACAATTTCAGGCCCATAACTCTGCTCAACACAGAGTTTAAGATTTTGGCCAGGGTGTTAGCGAAGAGGTTGGCGCTTGTCGTCGGGGATTTGGTTGGGGAGGCGCAAACTTGCGCAATGCCAACCAGGTCCATACACGACAACCTCCAACTAATGCGATACATCATAGAGAGGGTAGGGTGTAAACCTGGCTTCGGTGGGGCTCTGATCAATTTAGATCAATCGAAAGCATTCGATAGGGTCGACCATCGGTACCTTGAGGCTGTCCTCAGGGTGGCTGGCTTCGGCCCCGTCTTCAGAGGCTGGATCGCTGCAATGCACAGCGGCACCTGCTCGATGGTCAAAATTAATGGCCACCTCTCGGAACCGTTTCAGGTCTCCCGATCGGTCCGTCAAGGGTGCCCTCTCTCCTCCCTTCTGTACGTATTGACTCTCGAGCCTTTACTGCGGAAGCTGGAGCTGTTGCAGGGCATCCCGCTCGAACCGGGACGCGGAAAGGTTGTGTCGGCTTATGCGGACGACATCACCGTGATGGTGTCGGACACCTCAGAAATCGAGGTGGTCGGCAACTTATTGGAGGAATATGAAAGGTTGGCGGGAGCAAAACTTAACCCGGAAAAGTCAGTGGGCTTGCAACTCGGCACCTGGAGAGGCAAGTCCATGCCGTCCAACAGCGTCGTTGGGCGCTGGACGGACGGACCGGTAAAGTTGCTAGGGGTTTGGTTCGGGCCAGACCTCCAGGTGGATAAGAATTGGGACGAGGTGACGGGCAGGGTAATCAGTCTCACCCAGAAATGGGCTGGGATGAAGCTATCACTGAAAGGTCGGGCGGAGGTGGCGAACGCGTACATCGCGTCCGTCATCTACTACCGTCTGACTGTCGTCCCTTGCCCCCGTTCGCACCTCGCCATCTTGGAGCGGCTCCTCTTCAAATTCTTGTGGAGGGGTCAGGTTCCGCTGGTGAGGCGGTCCATCTGCTGCCAGCACCCTCTACGTAGAGGGCTGGGCATGCCGTGGCTAATGATGCGCAGGCACGCGCTGAGGCTGCGGCATCGCCAGATATTCTGCCTAAACGGTGAACAGGTGTGGTCGCCGTTTGTCAGACGGGCCTTTCCGCAGCTCGTTCCTTTGACTGAGTTGCAGTCCTGGGTCAAGAAGAGACCGAGACTGGGTGACTGCCTTCTGGAATGTTGCCAGGCACTCACTGCCCTCTACCAGGCGGGCAATGCGGTCAGTGCAACTTCCACTCTCGAGTTCTATAGAGGATTAGTGGTGGGCAAGTGCGACGACGCACTCGGAGAGGCTCTGGGAGTCAACGAAGTCGAACTAACCAGTCTGTACCAGAGGACTTTCGAGCCGGGGACGTTGGATAATTTCCAAAAATCCCTCGCTTGGCAGTGCTACCGGGGGGGGCACTGCCGGTTCGAGATAAACTCTACAGGCACGGAAGTGCTGTCATACTGACCTGTCCGAGATGCGCGCAGAGCGACGAAACCGTTCTGCACGCACTCGTCCAGTGTCCGTGCATTACTGACTTGTGGAGTTATGTTGAACAGCTGTTGTCGCGTGTAGAACGGATCCGGCTATCGGCCGAGTCCATAGTGAAGATCGACCCGCCGCCTTCTTTTGGCCAGGAAGGGCAGGCAATTTTCCTCTGTCTGGTGGCAGTAGCGAAAGAGGTTGTATGGTGGACGAGGTTGAAAGGACTGAAGACAGACACTTTTCTCTTCGGCCAATCCCTCATCAACTTTTTCAAGTTTCACTTGGAAAGGAAGGTGAGGTTGGAGAGAGAAGTGCTGCCCCCCAATACATTTGCTGAAAGGTGGGTGAATGTGGCGAGAATGGCCCGTGTGAGTGGGCCTACTCTGGTCATGCGGCTGTAGGTAGGTAAATTTGAAGGGGAGAGGGGTGCCCTTCCAGGGTGCTCTCGAAGCGTCGGGTCGTTCAGGACTGGTGGGGTACCTGAGCGAACCCTAGGTGGTCATCCCCCCTATTTTTGAATTTTTTTTCTTGTTGTAATTTTATTGTTACTTTATTGTTACTTGGTTATTGTTACTTTGTTTATTCATATTGTTTACTCGATTTTTCTGTAAAACCCCATTGTCCCAGTCTTTTGTATTGTCCCCTATATGTCGGCCCTTGTGGCCAATAAATGAAATCATTATTATTATTATTATTATTGTTGTTGTTGTTGTTGTTGTTGTTTTGTCTCGTGCAATGGCCATACTCGATAACGAGGGGGCAGCCATCATATATATATATATATATATATATATAGAGAGAGAGAGAGAGAGAGAGAGAGAGAGAGAGAGAGCAGTTGTAATGGATAATATCGCCGCTATTTCTAGCAGTTAGAGAGACTACGTAGAGGTTTTCTTATAGTTATATAATTGATATTTTACTAAGTGATACTTTCTGATTTACAATAAATTAAATATAAATTGGAACCGTGTCTGAAGGTATTAAATTATATCAGGGACTTTTAACGTATGACACCTATACGAAAATTGAATCATTCCCGACGACACCGCGTACCTGCTGTCTTCATAATAACTTTAATTAATCTAATTATATCTTGTGTAACAATTATATATATATATATATACACACACAATTTTCTTTCCCCGACATCAGTCTTACACTGTCATATCTATTCTTACTTTACAATTGTGTCTACTAAGAGTTCCATTACAATCTGTAGTAGTAAACCTACTATTTCACCAGAACATCTGCTATCTGTCATTTATAGACAATATATATATTTTAGACCACATATCAACCTAATATATATATATTTCCTATCAAATCTGTAGCTAAAGACATAAAGTCAGCCTCACTACTTCATTCTAACAAGATATCAATTTATGACTAAAGATGAAGATACACCAACGTTAATGTCGTGAAATAAAGCTGATAACATCTTTGAAACTTCTAATTTGATAACAAAGAGATTATTTCTTTGGTTGCTTAGTAAAAACTAACAACACAACACATTGATTATATCTGAAGGAGGTAAATTGACAAAGGTTTACTTAATGTCTATATTAATGTTTGTAAATAATATAATTATGTGAACCCTACAACGATCCAGTAATTATATACAAGTGAAAATATATATAACATTAGAAAAATATATTTCTTCCTCCACTTTTATATATAGAAAATTGTGATTGTGTTTTGCTCTAATCTACTACAAACCCTTCATAGATTGACGGGAGATGTGCAGTGTATTACCAAGTGGCTACCGTGGCTTGCAATCGTCCTCATTGGTAACTAGTGGTATGATGGTTGGATGGTAGTTTCTATACAATCGTTACTGGCTGTTTTGGGAGTTTAAATCCCAAAATGTGATTTAATGAGTTTATATGAACTTAAAGCATGTAGGAGAGGTATTTTAAGGCTTAAACTATGAAAACAACGGTTGTCTTTATGGTCTCTCTCTATCATGGTTGGTTCTGGAACGTATCATGGCTTAGTGGTTAAAGCATTGGGCTTACAATCAAAAAGTGGTGAGTTCGATTCTCGGACCGGGTGATGTGTTGTGTCCTTGAGCAGGACACTTTATTTCACGTTGCTCCAGTTTACTCGGCTGTGATGTCACTGGTGCCAAGCTGTATCGGTCATAGCCTTTCTCTTAGACATATATATATAGTGTATATATACTGTACACGGTGTATATATAATATATACATAGTGTATATATATAGTATATATATATACGTTGTGACGTCACTGGTGCCAAGCTGTATCAGCCATTGCCTTTCTCTTGGACATCATATATAGGGTATAATATATACTGTATATAGTGTATATATACTGTACACAGTATATATATGTATATCATCATCACCGTTTTACGTCCATTCTTCCACGGTAGTATGGGTTAGACGAGTTGTTCTGTTTTGGGCAGTGCCAGGTCGGGTGACCTTATCTTGCTAAGTTGGGAACTGATTTTGGCTTGATTTCTACAGCTGGATGCCCTTCCTAACACCAACCTCACAGTGAGTGCTGGGTGCTTTTTTGTCGTGACACCTCCACGACCACTTTACAGTGGGAGGGGTGGTGGCATATTGTCTATATGCTTCACCTTCGGCTTGTACCCGGAGGAAGTCGGGTCTTCTGTATTACTGTGTGAAGCCAGAGGTCACGGTCCAGTGTCATCACTTTTGGGAGGTGCAATTGGGTAAGGTTGGCTTTTACCACCTCATCCCAGGTCTTCTTGGGTCTCCCCACTCCACAGCTTCCATTGACTTCTAGTGCTCTGCACCTTTTTATGTAGCTTTCATCCTTCATACACATGTCACATGTCCATACCAACACAACCTCCTCTCCTGCACACACCATTTGATTCCTGTTATGCTCAGTCTCTCTCTCAATTTGTTTATGCTTTGCTGTTTGCGTATATTACTATTACACATCCATCGGAGCATGCAAGCTTTGTTTCTTTCTAATCTACGCAAGTCTTCTACAGACAGCGCCCAGGTCTCACTACCATGTAACATTGCTGTTTGTATGCATGCATCATACTGTCTGCCTTTCATTTTGAGAGAAAAGCCTTTTGCAGCTAGCAGTGGCAGTAGCTCCCTGAACTTCTTCAATCCCATTGTTACCCTGGTTACTGTACTTTCAGAACACCCACCTCCGCTGCTCATTCGGCCACCTAGGTAGCAAAAGCTGTCTATTGTTTCTACAGAGTTCTCCCAGAGTTTGGGGGTGCTTGTTTCTTTAGTTCTGCCATAGATTCAGCTATAAGGTAGAGCGGCTTACTTTTAGCTAGGTACTTTTCCAGTAACTGCCTCACAAGGAAGAGAGCATCAGTGGTGCTTTTTCCTGGCACAAGCCCAAACTGCATCTCATCCAATTTTACCCAGTCCCTGATCAACTGTGCTGTAACTCTTTCCATTACTTTCATGACCTGGTCCATCAGCTTTATACCTCTATAGTTTCTTCTATCTAGTGCATCTCCTTTACCCTTGTAGCAATTGTTTTATTCAGGACTAAGCTGAGTTTAATGATTCTTGCGTTCACCCTGTTCACTGAGATTACCTTATCTACCCATTTGTCACCTAATAGTATACCTACACCGCCCATCCCATTGTCATTTCCCACCCAGAAAAATTTATAGCACTGATTTTTGCCTACAAACACTCTAGCAAACTCTCCTTTCCATCTAGTCTCTTGCACACATCATCATCATCATCATCATCATCACCGTTTTACGTCCGTTCTTCCACGCTAGCATGGGTTAGACGGGTTGTCCTGTTGTGGGCAGTGTCTGGTCGGCTGACGATGCCTTGCTCATACAGGAACTGATTTGGCTTGATTTCTACAGCTGGATGCCCTTCCTAACACCAACCTCATTTACAGTGAGTGCTGGGTGCTTTTTCGTGGCGCCTACACGTCCACTTTACAGTGTGGGCTGGGTGCTTTTTTGCCGTGGCACCTCCACGACCACCTTGCAGTGGGAGGGGGTGGGGGCATATTGTCTATATGCTTCAGCTTGTACCCATGGGAGGTCGGGTACTCTGTATTACTGCGTGACGCCAGAGGTCACGGTCGTGTGTCATCGCCTTTGAGAGGTGTAATTGGGTAAGGTCGGCTTTTATCACCTCATCCCAGGTCATCTTGGGTCTCCCCTCTCCGCGGTTTCCATCGACTTCTAGTGCTCTGCACCTTTTTATGCAGCTGTCATCCTTCACACGCATCACATGTCTATACCAACGCAACCACCTCTCCTGCACACAGCATTTGATTCCTCTTATGCTCAGTCTCTCTCTCAATTCATTTATGCTTTGTCGTTCGCGTATATTACTATTACACATCCATCGGAGCATGCAGGCTTCGTTTCTCTCTAATCTACGTAAGTCTTCCACCTTCAGCGCCCAGGTCTCACTACCATGTAACATTGCTGTTTGGATACACGCATCATACAGTCTGCCTTTCATTTTGAGGGAGAAGCCTTTTGCAGCAAGCAGTGGTAGTAGTTCCCTGAACTTCTTCCATCCCATTCTTACCCTAGTTATTGTACTTTCTGAACACCCACCTCCGCTGCTAATTCGGTCACCTAGGTAGCAGAAGCTGTCTACTGTCTCTACAGAGACCTCCCAGAGATTGGTGGTACTTGTTTCCTGTGGCTGTTCGCTGCTTGCTGTCCCAGTACAGCTGCTGCATGTGAAGCCTACATTCTTAATTAAGCTTCCTGAAATCCCGCTACATCTCTTGTGTACCCATTGTTTGCATTTGGGGCAGAGAATGGAGTTCCTACCTACACCTTTCCTACATACTGAGCAAGGCCATTTCCCTGAGGGGATCTGGGTTCTGTTTTCTCATCTACTTACAGGACCTTAGTCTTTGTCATGTTGACTTTGAGACCCTTTCTTTCTAGTCCCTGTTTCCAAGTTTGGAATTTCTTCTCTAGTTCTACCATAGATTCAGCTATAAGTGCGAAGTCATCAGCATACAGGAGTTCCCATGGGCATCCGGTCTTAAACTCCTCCGTTATTGCCTGCAGGACTATGATGAACAGGAGAGGGCTAAGAACAGAGCCCTGGTGGACCCCAACCTGTACGCTAAATTCCTCGCTATACTCATTGCTAATCCTAACTTTGCTGACTGCTCCCCTATACATGGCTTGTACAGCTTTCACAAGCCATTCATCTACTCCTAGTTTTCTAAGAGCCCACCAGATTACAGCACAAGGAACTCTGTCAAACGCTTTCTCGAGATCGACGAATGCCAGGTAGAGTGGCTTACTTTTAGCTAGGTACTTTTCCTGTAACTGCATCACAAGGAAGAGGGCATCAGTGGGGCTTCTTCCTGGTACAAACCCAAATTGCATCTCATCTAGTTTCACCCGGTCCCTAATCAACTGTGCTATAACTCTTTCTGTTACTTTCATGACCTGGTCCATCAGCTTTATACCTCTATAGTTTCCTCTATCGAGTGCATCACATTTACCTTTGTAGCAGTTGACAATGATGCTACTGCACCAATCTTTTGGTATGACACCTTCTAGTATTACCTGGTTAACAATACGTGTGGTTATAGTGTGGCCTACAGACCCAGATGCCTTCAGCATCTCGGCAGCTATACCCGATGGACCGGTTGCCTTCCCCATCTTCATATCTTTAATTGCCTTACTTACTACCCTGCTGCTGACTTGTACTGCTGGCCCCTCTATAGGGTCTACTTGGGGTTGGGTCTCTTCTTCCCATATATTCTTTTCATTTAGTAATCTATCATAATGACTCTTCCATGCATCTTTCTTCTCAGCACTTGTGAGGGCAAGCTCACCTTTATCATTCCGGATACACTTCTCTCCAATGACATCACAATTCTCTCTGACACACTGCCTCGCAATCTTGAACACCTCAAGCATACGTCAAGTTCCTTTCACTCTAGCATTTCTACAATTTCTCCTGCTCTTCCTTTCATTGTGCTTACGTTGATGGTTCCAACTCAGAGTTTTGGACATTTCCCATCATTTGTGAGAAAGGGTGAATTTTTGCAGGGGAGTGTGTATGCTTCCTGTCTCTGAATTAAAGCTTCTCATGGGTGCTTGGTAACCTGTGGATTCATATTCATTTATTTGTTCAGGGTTGTTGTATTTATCCATAGATAACGGTAAACAAAAATTCTTTGGTGCAGGACTAGAAGGACAGTAGGAGTAATGGCAGAGTTTGTTGGGGCTGGTAATGGGTAAGGACATGTTGCTGAGGTTTGATTGGTCAAATAGCCAATGGTGGTGAGTGGGAAATTGTGAGATAGGTAGCCATCATGACATATATCATCACAGGAGATTCGGGGGAAATAAGCAGATATAAGTATGCATATTAGACAAGGCGAATATGCAAGAATTTCGAAGATGGTCACCTAGCTTCGTAAACACCGAAATGAATGAGTGAGATAAAGGGAGGTAATGGTGGGGGTTAGGGATGAGTTTGTAGAGAAAGACACAATGTCCAACATGGTTTATATCAAAAACAAGGTCGAAGTATATACGTTGTGGGAACAAGTGAATGATAATAATGTAAACAGAACATTTTGAAATTGGGAAAGAGAGATACCTGTAGAATAGAAATAATCTATGGATGTCTGGGATATGTCACTGGTGTCAAGCTGTATCAGCCATTGCCTTTCCTTGGACAACATATATAGTGTATAATATATATTGTACACAGTGTATATATAATATATATATAGTGTATTTATATGTTGTGATGTCACTGGTGCCAAGCTACATCAGCCATTACCTTTCCCTTGGACATCATATGTTGTGATGTCACTGCTGCCAAGCTGTATCAGCCATTACCTTTCCCTTGGACAACATCGGTGGCATGGAGAGGGTAGACTGGTATACTTGGGTGACTGCTGGTCTTCCTCAAACAACCAGACTTGTGCCTCAGAGGGGAACTTTCTAGTTGCAAATCACATGGTCATTCGTGACTGAAGGTCTTTTATATGTTAGATGTGTATATAGTAATGTGTGTATATATAGATGTGTATTGATGTCCATGTTGGAGTCATTGATACCAATGCTAGGGAAGGCTGGTCTTCTATATTACTGTATAACACCAAAGATCTCGATCCTGTGTCATTGTCTTTGAGAAGTTCAATTGTGTGAGGTCAGCTTTTATAACCTCAAATTAGGTCTTCCTACTTCATAGCTTCCATCAAACATGTGAGGTCAGCTTTTATCACCTCATCCTAGGTCTTCTTACTCCACAGCTTCCATCAGTTTTATAAAATGCTTGAAAATGATTTAGAAAAAATTTTAATCAAAATCAAAATTTAATCCCAAAGAGAGGAAATTGGAATATTATCCACTGAAAGTTGCTTAACCCTTTAACATTTAAACTGGTCATAACTGGCCAGAATTCTGTCCCCTTTTTCTGTTCAAAATTGGTTGTAACTGGCCACTCTTATTGATATTAAGGTATTGTTCTCAATATAAATAATATCAAAATCTCATAGATTCGATATTATGTGACATATGTGAGGTAAAGGCTTTACCATGGAAATATAATAGTATATATATAAATTAATGTAAATGTTATGTGAGGTAAAGACTTTACCATGGAAATATAATAGTATATATAGAGTAATCTAAATGTTATGTGAGGTATTATGTAAGGTAAAGGGCGGTGGATTGGCAGTATCGGTAGAGGGTCGGACGCCATGCTTTCCAGCAGAGTTACGTCCCTTTACGATCTGAGTTCAAATCCCGCCGAGGTTGACTTTGCCTTTCATCCTTACGGGGTCGATAAAATAAAGTACCAGTAATGCACTGGGTAATTGCTGGCCTTGTGCCTAAAGTAGAAACAATTATGTAAGGTAAAGACTTTACTGTGAAAATATAATAGTGTATATAGAGTAATGTAAATGTTATGTGAGATATTATGTGAGGTAAAGCCTTTACTGTGAAAATATAATAGTAAATATAGAGTAATGTAAATGTTATGTGAGGTAAAGACTTTACTGTGAAAATACAATAGTATATATAGATTAATGTAAATGTTATGTGAGATATTATGTGAGGTAAAGCCTTTACTGTGAAAAATATAATAGTAAATATAGAGTAATGTAAATGTTATGTGAGGTAAAGACTTTACTGTGAAAATACAATAGTATATATAGATTAATGTAAATGTTATGTGAGATATTATGTGAGGTAAAGCCTTTACTGTGAAAATATAATAGTAAATATAGAGTAATGTAAATGTTATGTGAGGTAAAGACTTTACTGTGAAAATACAATAGTATATATAGATTAATGTAAATGTTATGTGAGATATTATGTGAGGTAAAGCCTTTACTGTGAAAATATAATAGTAAATATAGAGTAATGTAAATGTTATGTGAGGTAAAGACTTTACCATGGAAATATAATAGTATATATAGAATAATGTAAATGTTATGTGAGGTAAAGACTTTACTGTGAAAATACAATAGTATATATAGAGTAATGTAAATGTTATGAGATATTATGTGAGGTAAAGACTTTACTGTGAAAAATATAATAGTAAATATAGAGTAATGTAAATGTTATGTGAGATATTATGTGAGGTAAAGACTTTACTGTGAAAAATATAATAGTAAATATAGAGTAATGTAAATGTTATGTGAGATATTATGTGAGGTAAAGACTTTACTGTGAAAAATATAATAGTAAATATAGAGTAATGTAAATGTTATGTGAGATATTATGTGAAGTAAAGACTTTACCATGGAAATATAATAGTAAATATAGAGTAATGCAAATGTTATGTGAGATATTATGTGAGGTAAAGACTTTACTGTGAAAATATAATAGTATATATAGAGTAATGTAAATATTATGTGAGGTAAAGACTTTACCATGAAAATATAATAGTATATATAGAGTAATCTAAATGCTATGTAAGGTAAATACTTTACCATGGAAATATAATAGTAAATATAGAGTAATGTAAATGTTATGTGAGGTAAAGCCTTTACCATGAAAATACAATAGTATATATAAAGTAATGTAAATGCTAATGTGTTAAACACCAAAGAAGGGACTTTTAGGTCCCGAAATATTGGACAGATAAAAAAAAAAAAAAAAAGAATCAAAGATTACCAGGTAACTTTTACTTTTCCTTACCTCATCTTACAGTCCATTTTGCATTCTTTCAACGTTATATATTATATAGAATGCTTCAAACAAACTACAACATTTTATTATATATCATCATCATCATCGATTAACATCCATCTTCCACGCTAGCGTGGGTTAGTCAGGTCCCATTTAGACGCAAATTGGGTCTGGTGACCGTGTCTCGCTCATATAGGGGTGTTTCTGGCTGCTTTTCTACTGCTGGATGCCCTTCCTAATGCCAACCCCATTTACAGTGTAGGCTGGGTGCTTTTTGCTGTGTCTTTTACAAGTCCAGTGTAGGCCGGGTGTTTTTTGCTGTGTCTTTTACACATCCAGTGTGTGCTGGGATGTGGGAGGGATATATATATATATATATATATATATATATATGTATCATCACCATTTAGCATCCATTTTTCCATTTTTGCATGGGTTAGACAGGTTGTCCATGCCAGGAGGCAAGTTTGGCCATGGTTCGCCATGTGTCGTATCTTCTCCGGTGAGACTGTAAATTTGGCTGGGTATTTTACAGCTGGATGCCCTTCCTGACACCAACCACGTTTACATTGTGTGTGTGTGTGTGTGTGTGTGACAGCTCACACCTATGCAGGTTTAGCTGGTCTCCTCCAAGGTATATCTCGTTGGAGGTCTCTTGGGTAATTTAATGATAGGGACCCCAGTCCTATCATCTCATTTCTACAGCTGAGTAAACTGGAGCAACGTGAAATAAAGTGTCTTGCTCAAGGAAACAACACATCACCCGGTCCGAGAATTGAACTCACAACCTTTTGATTGAAAGCCCAATGCTCTAACCACTAAGCCATGTGCCTTCACGTTTACAGTGTGGAAATGGATGGCTCCGTTATGAGGAGGGACAGGCAAGCTGGCTGTGCCAAACCCGCCTCACATTGGAACCATAGAGTTTTTGGGGCCTGGTACTGGGTGGTACCACTATGAGAAGGGTTGGCCAGTCGGCTGCACCACTATGAGAAGATGTGGCCAGTTGACCGAACCAAACCCATCTCACAATGTTACCACAGTTTTGGGGACCTGTACTAGATGACACCGCTATGGTGATGGTGTAGCTGTAGTTTGACTTATATATAGCCTTGGTTTATATAAATAAAGAAACATCACACAGGTATATTTCTATAGTTTACCAATGTACAATATTTACCGGCGCCAAAGATGCTTCATCCTCGAGTACTCACCCTAATTTTGTCAACCAAACATTTAAAAAAAATAATAAACAACCTTCGGCCTCCAAGAAGAATGGTTGATTGTTGAGATTTATTTTTGGCAAAAAATAACATCTTCAATGCTGGGAAATATGGTGAAAATGTAAAATTTCCACTGTTAAATCTATCCCCGTATTTTAAGTATTCTCTATTATCTCTTACTGTTTCTTTCTTATAAGTCCTATAAGAATGGATTTTATACTAAACTGCCATAGAGCAGACCTCTGAAGAGATAGAAGGATAAAATTTATATAGCATGCTGAAATACCACTGCTTACATTGGAGAGAATTGCTCTGGACAGGAAAGTTGATATCTACAGTTTACCAATATAGAAATATAAAATTTCCACTGTTAAATCTATCTCTGCTTTTTAAGTATTCTCTATTATCTCATACTGTTTCTTTCTTATTTCAGAATATCAGATGACATTGGGATAAATTATTATTTTCAATCTTTGATACATCACCTCTATTTAAAATCATTTGAAGACTAAAATGTTTTATACAGAACTCATATAACACCGTTTATATAAATCTGTCTTTGAATTACTGTGAAGTATTTCCTCAAAACTGAGTTTATTTTCTTCACTATGAGATGAGTTTGTATTTTAACTAAACTTGGATGAAATATAAGTTTGTATTATCTTCAGATATTAACTGAAATCACAGTTGAGGGAAATATAGAAGAAGAAATATATTTTACGAATATAATATAAAAAATATTACAAGAAAAGCATCTGTAAATTTTGTTGAAGAAAAAATCATCATGGAAAATAAATTGAGTGTGAAAATTAAATGTAAAACAATGTCTAAAAATATTAGTATTCCTGGTGAGATGTCAAAGGTTAGAGAAGAGAAGCCATGTCACTGTGATATCTGGTAAATCATTCTCTGATGGTAGTTCCTTAACTAATCACAAACGTATACATACAGGAGACAAGCCATATCACTGTGATATCTGTGGTAAATCATTCTCTCAAAGTAGTGCCACAACTACTCACAAACGTATGCATACAGGAGAGAAGCCATATCGCTGTGATATCTGTGGTAAATCATTCTCTGAAAGTAGTAATTTAATTAAGCACAAACGTATACATACAGGAGACAAGCCATATCATTGTGAGATCTGTGGTAAATCATTCTCTGAAAGCACTCACCTAACCTCTCACAAGAGTATACATACAGGAGACAAGCTATGCAACTGTGATATCTGTGGTAAATCATTCTCTCGAAGTAGTACTTTAACTAGACACAAACATATAGATACAGGAGAGAAGCCATATCACTGTGATATCTGTGGTGAATCATTCTCTCAAAGTACTCACTTAACTTCTCACAAACATATACATACAGGAGAGAAGCCATATCACTGTGATATTTGTGGTAAATCATTTTGTGTAAGTAGTACCTTAACTACACACAAACGTATACATACAGGAGACAAGCCATATCACTGTGATATGTGAGGTAAATCATTCTCTGTAAGTAGTAGTTTAACTACTCACAAACGTATACATACAGGAGACAAGCCATACCATTGTGATATCTGTGGTAAATCATTCTCTGTAAGTAGTCACTTAACTTCTCACAAATGTATCTCAAAGTAGTTCCTTAACTAGCCACAAACGTATACATACAGGAGGCACACCATATCACTGTGATATATGTGGTAAATCATTCTCTCAAAGTAGTAGCTTAACTACAACACAAACGTATACATACAGGAGACAAGCCATATCACTGTGATATCTGTGGTATATCATTCTCTGAAAGTAGTACCTTAGCTAGCCACAAACGTACACATACAGGAGACAAGCCATATCACTGTGATATGTGTGGTAAATCATTCTCTGTAAGTAGTAGCTTAACTAGACACAAATGTATACATACAGGAGACAAGCCATATATCACTGCAATATCTGTGGTAAATCATTCTCTGGGAAAAGTAGCATAACTACTCACAAACTTATACATGCAGAGGAGAAATCATATCGCATCATGACATCAGTGATAATCATTCCCTCAAAATTGTGAATTAATGAGAATACAAATACTTATCATTGTAGAGAATACAAATACTTATCATTGCAGAGCACTAGAAGTTGATGGAAACCGCGGAGTGGGGAGACACAAGATGACCTGGGATGAGGTGATAAAAGCCGACCTTACCCAATTACACCTCTCAAAGGCGATGACACACGACCGTGACCTCTGGCATCACGCAGTAATACAGAGTACCCGACCTCCCATGGGTACAAGCTGAAGCATATAGACAATATTCCCCCACCCCCCCCACCGCAAGGTGGTCGTGGAGGTGCCACGGCAAAAAAGCACCCAGCCCACACTGTAAAGTGGACGTGTAGGCGCCACGAAAAAGCACCCAGCACTCACTGTAAATGAGGTTGGTGTTAGGAAGGGCATCCAGCTGTAGAAATCAAGCCAAATCAGTTCCTGTATGAGCAAGGCATCGTCAGCCGACCAGACACTGCCCACAACAGGACAACCCGTCTAACCCATGCTAGCGTGGAAGAACGGACGTAAAACGGTGATGATGATGATGATGATGATGTAACATCTGAAGGAAATCATTCTCTTTCAATGCTACATTAACTACACACAAACATACAGTTGGGAAGCCATATCACTTTGATATATTTGGTAAATCATTCTCTAAATGTTGTGGCTTCACTAGACACTAACATATACATACAGGAGAGGAACCATATCACTGTGATGTCTGTGGTAAATGCTTCTCTAAATGTTGTGGCTTCACTAGACACTAACATATACAGGAGAGGAACCATATCACTGTGATGTCTGTGGTAAATCATTGTCTAAATGTTGTGGCTTCACTACACACTAACATCTACAGGAGAGGAACTATATCACTGTGATGTCTGTGATAAATGGTTCGCTTGTAAAGATTACTTAATGCAACACAATGAGACAAGATAAAAACCATATCACTCACCCAAAATAGTGCCACCAATGTTAATATTTTGAATAAAACTGTTTTACTATGAAATTCTTCTCCTTTCATTTTATTTGTAGAAGTTGTAACCAAGACTTGTGCTGACAAAACTGTATTGTTCAGAATTTACATACGCTATATATATGTGAATGTATGTGTGTAGAAATTTGTGTCTGTGTATATGTTTGTATATAAGTATGTGCATATCTGTGTTTGATTTATTTGTGTATGTATGTGTGTATATGTACGTCATTTTCATCAATATCATCACTGTTTTTATGTCCATTTTTCCATGCTTGCTTGGGTTGCACAGGTCCTTCTCAACATGGCATCTTTGAACTCGTCGTGTTCTTTTGTCATCTCTTCTGTGAGAGTCAGTGATTAGAAGTCAGTTCACACAGCCTCTGTCCAGGTCTTTCTTGGTCTACCTCTACTATGGCTTCCTTCCACTGGGATTTCCTGGCACTTCTTCACCCAGTAGTCATTATCCATGTGCATCACATGTCCGTACAAATACAGTCTTCTCTCTTACACACCACTTCAGATCACTCTTAAACCCAGCTTCTTCTTGAACTTGTCCAAGCTCTGCCTTTCTCTCACACTTACACAACATATCCTACAAAGCATGGTTGTTGCATTTCTCTCCAGTCTACATATCCTCTGCCGTCACAGCCCTTGTTTCGTTACCATGCATCATTGCACATCACCCACATGCGTCATACAGTCGTCCTTTTATACAGAGAGAAACCTTTTGTGGTCAACTGTTGCAGTAGCTCTCTAAACTTTTTCCATCCTATCCTTATTCTAGCTATTCATCTTTCAGAGCAGCCCACTCCACTGCTAATTAAATCACCTAGATTGCAAAAGCTATCAACCACTTCTATGTGTATCTAATTACATATATAATTAAGTCTGACAATTCCACCACTAAAGATTTACCTCCCTTTTTGACAATATGAAACTCGTCTGTTTGGGGTGAAAATTGTTGGAGGAAAGAACTTCCTTTTAATATTTGTCAGCATGCCCAAGGTGAGTTAGCTAAGAAAGTAGATTTTACATGGGGTCATTGCACTGGAACAGTAAGAAGCAATCGCTTTTAGGAAACAAGCTCTATCAAATATTTAAAAGATTCCATAGAAGCAGTTAACAGTTTCTGTTACCTAGGTGACCAAATATGTAGTGGAGGTAGGTGTTCTGAAAGTACAGTAACCAGAGTAAGAACAAGATGGCAAAGGTTTAGGTTGCTACTACTGCTGCTAGCTACAAAAGGTTGTTTCATCAAAGTGATGTCTGCATATGAACAGCAATGCTGCATTGCAGTGAGATGTGGGCGGTGTGTGCAGAGGACCTCCGAAGATTGGAGAGAAATGAAGCTTGAATTCTCCGATGGATGTGTAATATTAATATACATGAAGAGCAAAGTGTAAATAAACTGAGAGAACCTGGGCATAAGAGGGATAAGATACATTATGCAGGAGAGGAGATTGCTGTGGTATGGACATGTGATGTGTATGAAGGTAGAGATGCTGTGTAAAAGGTTGACCGCTTGAAATTGATGGAAAATAAAGTACCAGTAATGCACTGGGTAATTGCTGGCCTTGTACCAAAAAGTAGAAACAATTATTTAAGGGCGGTGGTTTGGCAGTATCGGTAGAGGGTCGGACGCCATGCTTTGCAGCAAAGAGTTACGGCCCTTTATGGTCTGAGTTCAAATCCTGCCGAGGTTAACTTTGCCTTTCATCCTTACGGGGTCGATAAAATAAAGTACCAGTAATGTACTGGGATAATTGCTGGCCTTGTGCCAAAAGTAGAAATAATTATAACTTTAATTAATCTAATTATATCTTGTGTAACAATTATATATATATATATACACACAATTTTCTTTCCCCGACATCAGTCTTACACTGTCATATCTATTCTTACTTTACAATTGTGTCTACTAAGAGTTCCATTACAATCTGTAGTAGTAAAACTACTATTTCACCAGAACATCTGCTATCAGTCGTTTATAGACAATATATATATTTTAGACCACATATCAACCTAATATATATATATTTCCTATCAAATCTGTAGCTAAAGACATAAAGTCAGCCTCACTACTTCATTCTAACAAGATATCAATTTATGACTAAAGATAAAGAAGATACACCAACGTTAATGTCATAAAATAAAGCTGATAACATCTTTGAAACTTCTAATTTGATAACAAAGAGATTATTTCTTTGGTTGTTTAGTAAAAACTAACAACACAACACATTGATTATATCTGAAGGAGGTAAGGTAACAAAGATTTACTTAATGTCTATATTAATGTTTGTAAATAATATAATTATGTAAACCCTACAACGATCCAGTAATTATATACAAGTGAAAATATATATAACATTGGAAAAATATATTTCTCCACTTTTATATATAGAAAAAAATCTTCCAAACTGAAATGTTGACGTGATATTTTTCACTTAGCAGATTCCACTGTTACATGTGAGTTACATACACACACATCTACTGTGTTACATACACACACACATATCTACTGTGTTACATACACATATCTACTGTGTTACACACACATCTACTGTGCAACATACACACACACATCTACTGTGTTACATATACACAGATCTACTGAGTTACATACACACACATATACTGAGTTACATACACACATCTACTGTGTTATATGCACACATCTACTGTGTTTCACACACACACATCTACTGAGTTACATACACACATCTACTGTTACATACACACACATCTACTGGATTACACACACACACATCTACTGTGTTACATACACACACATCTACTGAGAAGCTATGTTTTTGTGATATCTGTGGTAATTCTCTGAAAAAGGTTCTTTAACTGCACACAAACATATACATATAGGAGACAAGGCATATCACTGAGATCTGTAGTATGTTATTCTTCCTAAATACTAACTTAACTACTCACAAACGTATACATACAGGATCGAAACCATATCACTGTGATATCTGTGGTAAATCATTCTCTCAAAGTGGTACCTGAACTTCTCACAAATGTGTGCATACAGGAGACATGCCATATCAAATGGAAATCTGTGGTAAATCATTCTCTCAAGGTAGTCCCTTAACTAGACACAAATGTACCCATACAGGTGAGAAACCATATTACTGTGATATATGTGGGAACTCATTTTCTCTATCAGATACTTTAATTAAACACACGTGTACCCATACAGGAGAGGAACCATATCACTGTGATGTCTGTAGTAAATCATTCTCTTGTAAAGGTTACTTAATGCAACACAATCAGACAAGATAAAGACCCTATCACTCACCCAAAATAGTGCCACCAATGTTATAAATGTTTTAAATAAAACTTGTCTATTCTGAAGTTATTCTCCTTTAATTTTATTTGCATAAATTGTGACCAAGACTTGTGCTGACAAAACTGTATGGTACAGAATTTACTAACACTATATATATATATATATAGCAAAAATACACCCCCGTCCCACTACCCCCATCCCATCCAAACTACCCCTTTCAATGTAAAGTTATGTTGGTACCACAACATCCAGTCTGAAACAAATGAGGTCGTGTAGGTGTCACGACAAAAAACACACAGTCCACGCTGTAATGTGGCTGTGTAGGTAACACGGTAAAAACCTCCCAGACCCACACTGTAAATGTGGTTGGTGTTAGGAAGGGCATCCAGCCGTAGAAAACCCGCCAGACAGTCCTATGCGAGCAAGACAACCACTCTTGCCTCAAGTGGGAAAACGCCCGTCCAAACCCATGCAAGCGTGGAAGATAGACGTTAAACGATGATGATGAGATTTATATATATATATCATCATTATCATCATCATCATCATCATCATCATCATCATGCATCTGCTTTTCCCTGCTTGCAAGGGTGGGACGGATTTTATTAAGCATGGCATATCTCCACTCGTCTCGATCCCACGTCATCTCTGTGAGCTTCAGCGATCTGGGGTCAGCTCCACCACCTCCGCCCATGTTTTTCGTGGTCTTCCTCGACCACGTCTTCCTTCAACTGGCATTTCCTGGCACTTCTTCACCCATTGGTCATCCTCCATGTGCATCACATGTCCATACCATCACAGTCTTCTCTCCCACACACTACACTCTTATACACAGTTTCATTCTCAACTCATCTATGCTTCTTCATTCACGCACATTGACATTGCACATCCAACGGAGCATGCTTGCTTCATTTCTCTCCAGCCGTCGCATATCCTCTGCAGTTGCTGCCCATGTCTCACTACCATGCAGCATCGGGCATCTCACACAGGCATCATATAACTGGCCTTTCGTACGCAGGGAGAAACCTTTCTTTGTCAACAAAGGAAGCACCTCCCTAAACTTCTTCCAACCCATCCATATTCTGGATACTATGGCCTCAGAGCACCCTCCTCACTTACTAATCTGATCACCTAGGTACCGGAAGCTATTAACCACCTCTATAGAACCCACCTGCATTGGAAATATGTGTCTATCACTGCAATTACTACTGTCAACTTTCCCTGTACATTTACTGCATATATAGTTTTCCCTACCTGTTAGTTTGCTTGCTATCCCACTACACCTCTTGTATACCCAAGATCTGCATTGTGTGCATTTTATACAATTTATACCAACTCCTTTTCTACCTATCAAACATGGCCATTTCCCTGACGGAATCAGAGTTTTGTCCTCTTTTCTATTCATCAACACTTTATAGTCTTTGCTAGGTTCACTCTCAGTCCTCTTGCTTCCAACTGCTGTTTCCATAGCCAGAATTTATTCTCTAGCTCCTCTACTGATTCTGCTATAAGAACCAGATCATCAGCATAGAGAAGTTCCCATGGACAGCCAGTCTTAAACTCCTCTGTTATGGCTTGGAGAACTATAACGAATAAGAGTGGGCTGACAACCGAACACTAGTCAACTCCTACTTGTATCTGGATTTTCTGACGCTTTTCCTATTACCCACTCTACTACCTTAAGTATCGGTACTAGGTGCGTTATGGTCCACCTGGTTTCTTACCACACTTTCTTTGTATATTTAAATATATATATATATTTAAATATACATGTATATATATATTTAAATATACATGTATATATATATTTAAATGTATATGTATATATATATTTAAATGTATATGTATATATATATATCATCATCATCATCGTTTAACGTCCATCTTCCACGCTTGCATGGGTCTGGACGGGAGTTTTCCCACTTGAGGCAAGATTGGTTGTCTTGCTCAGGACTGTCTGGCGGGTTTTCTACGGCTGGATGCCCCTCCTAACACCAACCACATTTACAGTGTGGACTGGGAGGTTTTTACCGTGTTACCTACACGGCCACATTACAACGTGGACTGTGTGTTTTTTTTGTCGTGACACCTACACGACCTCATTTGTTTCGGACTGGATGTTGTGGTACCAACATAACTTCACATTGAAGGAGGTGGTGTCGATGGGGTAGGGGTAGTGGGACAGGGTTGTATTTGTGTTAGAGGTGCCTACTGACTGTAGGTTTCGCTTTGTACTTAGGCAAGGCGGGTCTTCTGTATTACTGTGTAGCGCCAAAGATCTCGGTCCAGTGACATTGTCTTGGAGAGGTGTAAGTGTGTGAGGTCGGAATTTATCAAGTCGTCCCAGGTTTTTCTGGGTCTGCCTACTCCGTGGTTACCGTCTATTTTTATCGCCCTGCACTTTTTTATACAGCTGTCGTCTTTCATGCGCATCACTTGACCGTACCAATGTAGTCTTCTCTCGAGTAAACAACATCTGATCCCTCTTATTCCTAATTTCTCCCTTAGTTCGTTTATGCTTTGCCGTTCACGTATATTACTATTACACACCCAACGGAGCATGCAAGCTTGTTCCTCTCCAGTCTGCGTATATCCTCTGCACACAATGCCCAGGTCTCACTGCCATATATAGTTAAATGTATATGCATATATGTATATGTATATATATATTGAAATGTATATGTATATGTATATATATATATTTATATATATGTGTGTGTGTGTGTGTGTGTGTGTGTGTGCATATAACATATACAGTATTAACGGTTATCAAACACTGCGTCTTAAATTTTGCAAAGGTAGAAAGTAAAAAAAAAAGAGAATAAGTGACAAGGGCAGATAATTTGCCATTCGGTATTTAATAATAATGAAATTATTGTGTAAAGTGTTCAGGTGCACTACAACTCGTCAAAGGTGTATGTATAGTACATAGAATAATACACAAATGTCAGGGAAGTACATGTGTGTATGTGTTAGCTGTAGTGTTGGCGGATCTCGGGAAGCATGGAGGCCTTAAAGGATGCAGTGTCTCGACAGCTAACAACTGATGCAGGTAGTTTGTTCAATGCTTCAGCAACTCTGAGCGTGAAAAAATGTTTCCGAAAGTCATGGGAACTGTGCTGTTTTCTTACTTTGTGGGCATGTCCACGTGTGTTAGACATATGGAAATCAAAAAGGTACTCAGGGTTGTTGTTGGCAATATGGTTAACAATTTTGTGGGTGTTTACCAAGTCAGTTGCCAGGCGTCGGAGCTTCAATATATCCATGCCCAGGGAAGCAAGGCGCTCAGAGTATGGTAGATGCCTGATGGAGGGTATTCGCTTGGTTGCACGTCTCTGAACAGTTTCCAGGCGGTCAATGTTCTGAGCAAGATAGGGGTTCCAGACTGGTGATGCAAATTCTAAGTGTGGTCGCACCATAGCCATGTACAGCCTTAAATAGATATCTGGAGAGCGGCTGACAAAGGTCTTGCTGAATGATGCTAAGACACCCTCGGCCCTCTTGACAATTTTAGTGACGTGCCTCGTTCAACGCAAATCGCTGCTGACCGTAATGCCCAGGTCACGTTCACAAGAAGACTTCTTGATATTAGTGCTGTGGAGGGAGTATGTGGACGCTGGGTTTTTACTCCCAAAATGCATGGTGGTACACTTGTCCACTGCTAGCTTGAGTTGCCAGTCTGAGATCCATTGTTGCATTGTGTCCAGGTCAGACTGCAAGCAAGATCTATAGTGTTCAGGATCTGTCCTTTTTATCTCAAGGTACAGCTTGATGTCTGCGTACTTTAGTACTGTGGCATTCTTTAAGTTGGCATCTATGTCATTAATATATGCCACAAACAAAAGGGGGCCAAGAACAGATCCCTGTGGTACACCAGATGACATCTCATATGGTGAGGAATGCTGTCCCAGAACCGTGACTACCTCTCTTCGACTGAGAATGAAGGACTTCAACCAGTTAAAAAGATCATCCTTCACACCCATTGCAGAGAGTTTTGCCATAAGCCTTTTGTGTGGCACAGAATTGAAGGCTTTCGCAAAGTCAAGGTAAACAACATCCACCCATGAGCCGCCATCAGTGATCCGGGTGATGTCCTCAAGAAACTCTATAAGTTGATCACAGCAGCTGGAGTTGGGGATAAATCCAAATTGCGAGGGTCGGATAAGACTGTGAGAGCTCCAGAAGTTCCAAAGTGTTTCTCTGACACAGGATTCCATCAGTTTGGCGATGCAACTAGTAAGACTGACTGGATGATAGTTCACAGGTGATGTGCGGTCACCCTTTTTGAACAGAGGAATGACACTGGCAGTTTTCCACTGTTCTGGAGTAGCACTGTTGTTCAGACAGAATTGGAAGAAGCGTGATAACTGGTGCAGAAGGAAGTACCCACCACGTTTAAGAAGCAGGTACGTAACACCATCAAGACCAGGAGAGGCATGGTTGCATTATCTTTTAGGTGACGTCGCAGCATTGCAGGTGTAAATTCCATGATTGTAATAGAGTCTGGTGTCATAGGTGGTGGAGATGGTACACTCTGGTCTTCAATAGTGAAAATGCCTGCATAGCATTCAGCAATGAACTCTGCGCATTCCTTGGAGTCGTCAGTAACCTGGCTTGTGTGGGGATTGCGAAGAGGACCAACTGGAGAGTGAGGCCTCTGCTTTGAGTGAACATACTTCCAGAACACCTTACTGTCAGGGCTGGTTGCTATTTGTGAATTATCTACCTTATACCACAAATCTAGTACAGTAAAGATTTATTCGTATTAAGTCATCTGATGTTTACGTTGGAAAAATATATTTAAATAGAAGAAACAGGAAAATAAAGGAGAAAGAAGAAGAAAAAGAAAGGAAATTAAGAAACGACTTGGGGTGTGGTGGGGTTACCACAGATAAAAGAGGTACTCAAAACATTACTAAAGTGTAAGCATCATCTTCATCAGTCACTTGACTTCTGTAGTGGTAGGGGGGATCCTACTACAGAAGCAGCACACACTCAAAATAGTCAATGGCAGCTGTCAACAAATCTGGGGTCGTTTTTTGCATCAATTCTTTAAGGCTTCCTGTTCATGAAAGGATCATGAACAGGAAACATCATTATTTAATATAGAATTGGCAGTATGGATTGGCAGTATCGGTAGAGGGTCGGACACCATGCCTTGCAACATAGAGTTACGGCCCTTTATGATATGAGTTCAAATCTCGCCGAGGTTAACTTTGCCTTTCATCCTTACGGGGTCGATAAAATAAAGTACCAGTAATACACTGGGTAATTGCTGGCCTTGTGCCTAAAGTAGAAACAATTATTTAATATAGAAATGGCTTCGACAGGACTAGAACTGTTTCATTCGTATGAAATCATCTGGAATGAAACAGTTCTAGTCCTGTTGAAGCCATTTCTATATTAACCCTTTAGCATTTACATTACTTTATATTTATTATTGTATTTTCACGGTAAAGGCTTTACTTCACATAATTATCTCACATAATATCAAAGCTATGAGATATTGATATTATCTCGCCGAGGTTAATTTTGACTTTCATCCTTACGGGGTCGATAAAATAAAGTACCAGTAATGCACTGGGTAATTGCTGGCCTTGTGCCTAAAGTAGAAACAATTATTTATTTTGAAAACAATACCGTAACATCAGTATGAGTGGCCAGTTATGGTTGGTTTGAACTGAAAGAGGTGAAATAATTCTGGCCGGATATGGCCAGTTTAAATGCTAAAGGGTTAAATAATGATGCTTACACTTTACTAATGTATTGACTACCTTTTTTAACTGTGGTTAACCCCCTCTACCGATATTACTTGGCAACTGACTTGGTAAACACCCACCAAATTATTAACTCTCTTGCCAACGACAACCCTGAGCACCTTTTTGATTTCCATGTGTCTAACACACGTGGACATGCCTACAAAGTCAGAAAACAGTACAGCTCCCATGACTTTCAGAAACATTTCTTCACGCCCAGAGTTGCTGAAACATGGAACAAACTCCCTGAATCAGTTGTTAGCTGTCGAGACACTACATCCTTTAAAACCTCCATGCTTCCTGAGATTCACCAACACTACACCTGATATTCCCTCTCCATATACATACACACATGTATCTGTGTGTATATCATGACTCATACCCTGTTCACTTTCCTGACATTTGTACATTATTTTAAGTACTATATATGCACCTTTGCTAAGTTGTAGTGCACCTGAACACTGTACACAATAATTTTCATTATTTTAATTTTATTTTTCTAAAGAGAAGACTATGTGGTGACTCTCCCCCAGTAGACAGAATGGTGAAGACATTGTAAGTAAAAATATTTTGGTACATGGAAAATAGTTACAACATACGTGACTCAAGTTCATAGTCTGACCAAGATACTCTCATGGAATCACAAAATGAGGTTTATTTTTCAACATACTCCCTGGAATGAAACAATGTGGTTATTAAGAAGATTTGAAATGAATGTAAGATTTCACGGCTCTATCATCAATCCTTCACAGTCAGCTTACAAAGTTTTCAGCCAAACCTTGTGTATTTCCAACATTTCAAACCCTATCTAGGACTACATTATCTAATATACAGTAGTTAGTATTGGTGGCTATCAGACATAGTATATCTAGAACTACATTATCTAATGTACAGTACAGTAGTTAGTATTAGTGGCTATCAGACATAGCGTATCTAGGACTACATTATAAAAATGTACAGTACAGCAGTTAGTATTAGTGGCTATCAAACATAGTGTATCTAGGACTACATTATCTAATGTAGAGTATAGTAGTTAGTATTAGTGGCTATCAGACATAGTGTATCTAGGACTACATTATCTAATGTACAGTACAGTAGTTAGTATTAGTTGCTACAGACATAGTGTATCTAGGACTATGTTTACCCTAAGTATATATATATATATATATATATATATACTTAGGGTAAACATTGATGCAATTCAATTCAAGCACTCCACGTACTTTTTCCACATAGGAGTGACGGAGTAAATATCGAATAAGTAAAAGCGAAGTAGTTTCAGATCTTCAAGTCCTTTAATAATAATGCTGTGATATATATTTCAGTGACGACACTGGCCACACTGTTCTGTGTGCGAGTGTCGTGACATCATCAGACAGCTTGTTACATAATAAGGTTATGTTTCCGAGGCAATCCAAGTTGAATCGACATGGGAACGGACGAAGTGTGTGCTTTTGGGTTCTTCATCCGTTCCCCTATGAGTACCAATTCACCCCCACCGGTCTGCGCAGGCGCATGTCCGAAGGAGGTTGACTATTAGCTACCGCTGATTTCAACGAAATTCGCTTAGTCAGTTCACCCTCTCAGCCAAATAATGACCCATTTAGGCCTGTACCATAGTTTTCTGCTACCCGTCCCTTCTGTGGCAGTCAGCCGAAAGCCAGAGTGGATGGGAGAGTGTTAGTTTTTACAGGTCACAATACTACCTCTCACCAAGCATGGACAGTACGACTGACCATCAACTCCCATTTTATTCATTATTGGTTCTTTTCTTTTGTGTATTTTATACCTGTTTTTCTTTGTTTTTGTTCCATGTGATGGAAATTATGACTCTGTACCAGATTGACTACTGCCTTGAATACTGTAGTTTACCCTCCGTTCTAATGTACGGCACTATCGTTCAATATGTGGATAGTGTAACTGTGACATTGGAACCCCTCTCAGAACTCCTTACTTAAACATCTCTCTCCATATTATTTACTCACTTCAATTTATATGTTTTTTTACTCACCTCAATCCGGATTCTCACTTGAAAATTTTTTTAATTTCTAATTGTTAATTTTTTTATTGTTTAATTTATAATTTCTGATTTTTGATTTAGGATTTAAATTTTTATTTCCAACTCTCACTCATAACTTCCAATGTAAAACCATGATACCTAGAATTAAGTATATTTTCTCTTGGGAGTTGATGGTCAGTCGTACTGTCCATGCTTGGTGAGAGGTAGTATTGTGACCTGTAAAAACTAACACTCTCCCATCCACTCTGGCTTTCGGCTGACTGCCACAGAAGGGACGGGTAGCAGTAAACTATGGTACAAGCCTAAATGGGTCATGGCTGAGAGGGTGAACTGACTAAACAAATTTCGTTGAAATCGGCGGTAGCTAATGGTCAACTTCCTTCGAACATGCGCCTGCGCAGACCGGTGGGGGTGAATTGGTACTCACAGGGGAACGGATGAAGAACCCAAAAGCACACACTTCGTCCGTTTCCATGTCGATTCAACTTGGATTGCCTCGGAAACATAACCTTATTATGTAACAAGCTGTCTGATGATGTCATGACACTCGCACACAGAACAGTGTGGCCAGTGTCGTCATTGAAATATATATCACAGCATTATTATTAAAGGACTTGAACATCTGAAACTACTTCACTTTTACTTATTCTATATATATATATATATATATTATTTCATCATCATCATTTCATTTTACGTCCGCTTTTCCCTGCTTGCAAGGGTGGGACGGGAACTGATTCTGGCTTGATTTCTACAGCTGGATGCCCTTCCTAACACCAACCTCATTTTCTGTGAGTGCTGGGTGCTTTTTTGCCGTGGTACCTCCACGACCACTTTGCAGTGGAATGATAGGGACCCAAATCCCTATCATCTCATTTCTTCAGCTGAGTAAACTGGAGCAATGTGAAATAAAGTGTCTTGCTCAAGGAAACAACACATCACCCGGTCTGAGAATTGAACTCACAACCTTTCGATTGCAAGGCTAATGCTCTAACCACTAAGCCATGTGCCTCCATAAAAAATTCTCAGACCGGGTGATGTGTTGTTTCCTTGAGCAAGACACTTTATTTCACATTGCTCCAGTTTACTCAGCTGAAGAAATGAGATGATAGGGACTGGGGTCCCTATCATTCCACTGCAAAGTGGTCGTGGAGGTGCCACGGCAAAAAAGCACCCAGCACTCACTGCAAATGAGGTTGGTGTTAGGGAGGGCAACAAGTCCGGCATAGCTAGATATAGTTCGTATGGAAGACCATCGAGACCCGGGGATTTGCGTTTGCCGCATTGGCTCAGCACGTCCTCTATCTCAGCGGCTGAAATCGGCTCCTAGCAGGACTTCGCCTGTTCGTCCAAAAGACGCGGCAGGCCGTCGAGGTATGAACCGAAGTCCACTTCCCCAACCGGCTCCCCCGCCCCTTCCAAACAATCGGGCAAAGTGCCTTTGAAAAGCCTCACACATCTGCTTAGGTTCAAGGATCGCCCATCCATCCTGGTCTCGCAAAGACCGGATGGTGGATTTAATTCCACTCTTGGCTTCTGTCACGCGGGCCCAGCTAACAGCTTTGGTCCCCTCGTTTCCTAGAGCACGTATTTTACTTTGGACAACGCAGCCTTTGTGCTTCGCGTCGAAAAACTGGCTCAAAGCTGTTCTCAGGCCACGTCGCCGCTTCTAATAGCCTCTTCTACTCTGTCTATCAGCTCCCTTTCCTTCCTATTCCTATCCGCAGCTAAAACCTTACTAAATTCTATCGAGACTAATCTAATCTCTCTCTTTAGAGATACCCACCACTTGCTGTTGACGATCGCTCCAGTCAATCACTCCTTAACTAACGTACTAATCCGGTTCCTGTAAGCTTTACTTGCCGGTAGGGACAAGTTCAGCTTCCATAAATTAATTGTTTCTACTTTTGGCATAAGGCCAGCAATTATCTCAGTGTATTACTGGTACTTTATTTCATCGACCCTGTAAGGATGAAAGGCAAAGTTAACCTCGGCGGGATTTAAACTCAGACCATAAAGGGCCGTAACTCTTTGCTGCAAAGCATGGCGTCAGACCCTCTACCGATACTGCCAATCCATATATAAATTAATGATTTTATCTATTATGTATCATTTATAATTTGCGTGTTAGCAAGTCTCTCCGGAAATAGGGGTGGGGGCGCTGAGGGTATAATGGGGCCGTGAGTGGGGAGGTGGCCCCAAAAATTTGAGAGCCTCTGATCTAAGGGAACGTACAATGGGATCAAACGTCGAATCTCGTCCTTGTAAAGCAAACGTCTCCCGTATAAGGGTTGTCGTCATAGAGAGCTCTGTTGAGTCATTATATCTGTTGCCAGCTATCCACGTCTGAAGCATATTGAAATTTGAGTCTTGCAGCTTTACTGTGTGACAAGACAAAGGGCAGCATGACATGAAACGATGTTTGCTCAGTAGCTGAGAATCTTCAGCCATGTAATGGAGTGGATCACTTGCCTCTATTGAGTTAGCAACGTGTGTGTGTGTGTGTGTGTGTGTGTGTGTGTGTGTGTGTGTGTGTGTGTGTGTGTGTGTGTGTGTGTGTGTGTGTGTGTGTGTGTGTGTGTGTGTGTGTGTGTGTGTGTGATGCTTTCTATGAAGGGCAGACCTGTAAACTCTGCCCGTCCATCAGGTGAGAGATGCCTTCTCTTGTGAAAAATGGGTATAGCTTTCATTATGTAAAATCTTCCCACTCTGCCTCATTTCTCCCCGTTTTGGGGCGCTTTTTTCATGGTACTCTCCGTTTGGGTTTTTAGAGGTTGACAGACCTGGAAGGGTGACATGACATTAAGCCATGTGGGTTTAATAACTGAGAATCTTCAGCTATGTAATTGAGTGGATGACTTGGGCCTATTGAGGCCTTGGTTACCAACCTGTGCGTGTAATGCTTTCTATGAAATGATGCAGCAGCAATACCTGAAAGCACAGGTAGATACTCAGTTGGTGTACGATGAAGACATCTGTTGATGAGCCTTAAGTATTGTTTAGGGATGTATTTAGCTTCTACGTATGGGAGCTTCTGCTCCATGCAGGGAAGTTGTATGCCGCAGCAGCCCTTAGATTAATGCTAGGGCACTGGTACCTTGGGTGAGATGTACTAACACCCCATGATGAGCTTGTCAAATGGCATAGAAGGTTGTTCCTTGCAAAGATCTGTGCATGTAAGAACTCAAGGTGTTGCCTGTAGGTCAGCTGTCAGTACAATTTCACTTTCAGATATGTTGGTGTGATGTTATATGAGAGGGATAGATTATATTAGAGTGGTGGATTGGCAGTATCGGTAGAGAGTCGGACACCATGCTTTCTAGCATAGAGTTACGGCCCTTTATGATCTGAATTCAAATCCCGCCAAGGTTAACTTTGCCATTCCTCCTTACGGGGATCGATAAAATAAAGTACCAGTAATGCACTGGGATAATTGCTGGCCTTGTGCCAAAAGTAGAAACAGTTATATTAGAGGGATGAGCTGTCACGGCTACTGAGCTGATGAGTGGCCTCCTTGGTATTTAGGTGGAATATCATTGTAGTTGTCTTTGCCATGCTCAGCTTCAATCTCACTGTCTCAATATCTAAATTAAATATACTTCACTGAGAAGATCTAATAATATCGAAACATGTCTGCTGCTTCCACAAAGGTGGTTTATAAACAAGGACCACAGCCATTGTATTGTCATAAAATGTTCACAAATTTAGTTTATAAATAAGGATCTCAGTCACTGTTATCATCATCATCATTATCACTGTTTTATGTCCATTCTTTCACGCTAGCATGGGTTAGACGAGTTGTCCTGTTGTGGGCAATGCCAGGTCAGGTGTCTTGCTCATACAGAACTGATTTTACCTTGGTTTCTACAGCTGGATGTCCTTCCTAGTGCCAACCTCATTTACAGTGAGTACTGGGTGCTTTTTACCATACACAACCACTTTACAGTGTGGGCTGGGTGTTTTTTTTTCGTGACACCTACCCGACCACTTTACAGTGGGAAGGGGGTTGGGACATACTGTCTATATGTTTCAGCTTCGGCTTGTACCCATGGGGAGGGGTGGGGGCATACTGTCTATATGCTTTAGCTTCAGCTTGTACCCGTGGAAAATCGGGTCTTCTGTATTATTGTGTAACGCCAGAGATGTCGGTTCTGTGTCATCGCTTTTGAGAGGTGCAATTGGGCAAGATCTGCTTTTATCACCTCATCCCAGGTCTTCTTGGGTCTCCCCACTCCAAGGTTTCCATCGACTTTGAGCGCTCTGCACCTTTTTTTATGCAACTGTCATCCTTTATATGCATCACATGTCCATACCAACGCAACCCCCTCTCCTGCACACAGGATTTGATTCCTCTTATGCCCAGTCTCTCTCTCATTCGTTTATGATTTGCCATTCACGTATATTACTATTACACATCCATCGGAGCATGCAAGCTCCATTTATTTCTAATCTACGCAAGTCTTCTGTACACAACACCCAGGTCTCACTACCATGCAACATTGCTCTTTGTATACACGCATCATACAGTCTGCCTTTCATTTTGAGGGAAAAACCTTTTGCAGCTAGCAGTGGTAGTAGCTACCTGAACTTCTTCCATCCTGTTCTTACTCTGGTTATTGTACTTTCAGAACTCCCACCTCCACTGCTAATTTGGTCACCTAGGTAGCAGAAGCTGTCTACAGTTTCTACAGATCTCTCCCAGAATTTGGTAGCATTTGCTTGCTGTGGTCGTTTGCTGTTTAGTGTTAAAGTGCGCTGCTACATGTAAAGCCTACATTTTTAACTAAATTTCCTGAGATCCCATTACAACTCTTGTGTGCCCATAGTTTGCATTTGGGGCAGAGGATGGAAATTCTACCTACACCTTTCCTACATACTGAGCAAGGTCATTTCCCTGAGCGGATATGGGTTCTGTTTTCTCTTCTATTTATGAGAACCTTAGTCTTTGTCAGGTTGACTTTGAGACCCCTTCTTTCTAGGCACAGTTTCCATGTTTGGAATTTCTTCTCTAGTTCCACCATAGATTCAGCTATAAATGTAAGATCATCCGCGTACAGAAGTTCCCATGGGCATCCGGTCTTAAACTGCTCTATTATAACCTGCAATATGATAATAAACAGAGCCCTGCTGGACACAAACCTGTATGTTAAATTCCTCGTTATAGTCATTGTTAACCCTAACTTTGCTCACTGCTCCCCTACACATGGTTTGTACAGCCTTCACAAGCCACTTATCCACTCCTAGTTTCCTAATAGCCCACCAAATTATAGCATGGGGCACTCTGTCGAAGGCTTTTTTCAGATCGACAAATGCCAAGTAGAGTGGCTTACTTTTAGCTAGGTACTTTTCCTGTAACTGCCTCACAAGGAAGAAAGTATCAGTGGTGCCTTTTCCTGGTACAAACCTAAACTGCATCTCATCTAGTTTTACCCAGTCCCTAATCAGCTGTGCTATAACTCTTTCTGTTACTTTCATGACCTGGTCCATCAGCTTTATACCTCTATACTTTCCTCTATCTAGTGCATCTCCTTTACCCTTGTAGCAGTTGACATCTAGTATTACTTGGTTTACAATACGTGTAGTTATGGTGTGACCTACCGACCCAGGCAGCTATACCCGATGGACCGGTTGCTTTCCTAGTTGGGGTAGGGTCTCCTCCTCCCATGCATTCTCCTCATTCAGTAATCTTTCATAATGGCTCTTCTAAGCAGCTCTCTTCTCAGTACTTGTGAGGGCAAGCGCATCATTATCATCCAAGACACAATTCTCACCAATGACCTCACAATTTTCTCTCACATGCTGCTTCACAACCCTGAACACCTGTTTCTGGTCCTCATGCTGCAAAACAGGCTTGAATTTTTTATTCTCTGCTTCCATTCTAGCTAAGTATACTTGTCGTCTAGCTTCCCTTCTGTCTCTAAGTAATGTACCCTGCTCTCCCTGTTCTCCCATTCATTCCATGCCTGTCTCTTGGCCTTAACTGCCTCATCTACCTTATTGTTCCACCACCAAGTCACTCTCCTTCACCCTGTAGTCTTGCTCCAGCCACAAACCTCAAGTGCAGTAGGTAGCAAGGTGCCCAGATGGTTCTATAGAAATAGTAGATACTTTCTGTTACCTGGGTGGCAAAATCAGCAGTGGTGTTCTGAAAGTACTGTAGCCAGAGTAAGAACCGGATGGAAAAAGGTCAGAGAGCTAATACTGCAGTTGGCCACAAAAGGTTTCTCTCTAAAAATGAAAGGCAGATTGTATGATGCTTGTATACGAACAGCAATGTTATATGGTAGTGAGACATGGGCATTGTGTGCAGAGGACCTGCGCAGATTGGAAAGGAACGAAGCATGCATCCTCCGATGGATGTGTAATTGTAATATACACGAATGGCAAAGCATAAACAAACTAAGTGAGAAATTAGGCATAAGTGGGATCAGATGCAGTTTACTAGAGAGGAGATTGCGTTGGTATGGTCATGTGATATGTATGAAGGACAAGTGGAGAGATGCTGTGCTGAATAGGACCCGTCCCACCCTTGCAAGCAGCGAAAAGCGGACGTAAAATGATATATATATATATATATATATACACTGTTGGTTGCTGATGTGTATTGAATTATGATGACAGACTTGTCGAGCACGAAATTAACCAGGTTCTTGTTTGAGAAAATGTATCGTTGCAGGTTTTACCATTGCCCCTCAGGTGAAGGGGCCTTACTATCATGGAACGGGAATATTGTGATGGAACCCGACTTTTCCCCTCCCCCTCGGTCTAGCCCCGCAGGTACAGTCGAGTCCGCTTAAGAGTATACCATCGGGAATGGAAAATAGTATACTCTTAACCGGACTAAGTAAAAATATTCCATAGTATTATTATTTTGAGTCTTTCAATGATTAATAATCGCTTTATTATCGTTTAAAATGCAAGTCAACAAAACTCTCTTGCAACATTGTAGAGTGAATGTAAAATTTTATAAGCTTCAACTTTGAGAAACTACTCTCACCATTTTCCATCGATACTGGAAGTGTGAAAAGGATCCTCAATGCAATAGCATCATTTGAGTGATATAAAAAATGTTCCCGATTTTAGAATTATTCCAGTTTATCATTTTTCCGAACTTACAAGGAAAAAATACGTATATACGTATATACGTATACACATATTTAGAGGTAATATCACGTGAACACAATCACGTGACAAATCACATTATTCTTTCAAAAGGAAACGTTTGGCGCCATTTTTCTCCAGAGAACGCAGGAGAAATGAAGAAACAGTAAATCGAAAGATAAGAAAACGGTAAGTAATATCAAATAATTATTAAAAACGTTACAGAAGTTGCATTACACGGATAATTAAGTTTCATACATACATATATATGTGTGTATGTATGTATATATGTGTATTTTATCTGATGAAAGCGGTGGCCCATGAAATATGTATAAAATAAATAGGGTTTTATAAATATAGTTTCCATTTATTAATATATTGTATATATATATATATATATGTATGTATGTATGTATGTAAAAAAAAAATGATCAGCAATTAAATGTATTAAACTTCTGTAATACATTTGAAAATTTACATTGAGCCTTTTCTCCTTCCGGCTAGTACTTAGTACTACCATCCATATTTATAATCATATATAAGAATAAATATTATTATTATTACTATGTATGTATATGTATATATATATATATATATATATATAATATAAGATCAAAAGATGGTTAAAAGAGTTCCATGTATTTTATTATGCGCATTTCAAAAACAAATATCATCATGCGATAACATTTGCGTTTTCGTCAGATAAAATAGGGAGACGTGATATGAAGGTTAAAAAACACTTGTGAATAGTGCAGTTTTAAATCAACATATGAAAAGTAATTTAAGATTGATATGTGATATTGGGAAAAAAATGAGGGGGGTTGGAAAGGATGAAAAAGAGGAGGAGATGAGAATAAAGAATGGTGGGGGATAGAGAGAGAGAGAGATAGCTTTTATAACTGAGAAAAATATATTGTTTTACAGAGAGAGGTTAAAAAGCCGTTGGAAGATAATATATAAATTAAAAGAATTTGAAAATTAATGAAGAGGAAAAATTAAGAATAATGTTAAATTAAAGTTTGTATATTGAAGGGTTTAATAATATGTGCGATGAAAAGAAATTGTTAATATGTATTAAGAATAATATTAAATTAAGGTTTGAATATTGAAGGGTTTAATAATATGTGCGATGGAAAGAAATTGTTGATATGTATTAAGAATAATATTAAATTAAGCTTTGAATATTTCTTTGAATTTCTTTTCATCGCACATATTATT
>OZ024743.1:84061134-84196134 GCA_964016885.1 Eledone cirrhosa
CTCCAACTCTAAACTCTAAATCTAAACCAAACCAAGCTAAATCTAAATATAAACATTACCCCAACCCTTAAACTAAACCCTAAACTATACCCCAACCATAAAACTAAACCCTAAACATTACCCCAACCCTAAAACTAAACCCTAAACTTTACCCCAAACCTAAAGCTAAACCCTAAACTTTACCCCAAACCTAAAACTAAACTCTAAACTTTACCCCAATCCTAAAACTAGACCCTAAACATTACCCCAACCCTAAAACTAAACCCTAAACTTTACCCCAAACCTAAAGCTAAACCCTAAACTTTACCCCAAACCTAAAGCTAAACCCTAAACGTTACCCCAAACCTAAAGCTAAACCCTAAACTTTACCCCAACCCTAAAACTAAACCCTAAACATTACCCTAAACCTAACCCAGGGAAATAAGTTGATTGGAAGCATCTAGGAGGTCAGATTAATTAATAGCATAGGAAATAGCATAGGAAATAGCATAGGAAATAGCATAGGAAATAGCACAGGAAATTAATAGCACAGGAAATATACCGAAAATGATTAAGTCCCACAACATGTGAGTGGGGTGTAGATCTGCAAAACTCTTCCCCTCTCCCTCTCCTCTTTCTCCAAAGCTAGTTGTTTTTGACTAGTTTGGAAGTCATATTCACTGATAACGCATGAAAATAGAATCAAAGAGAAAATTCCGAGTAAGCAGGGGTTATCCGGGTGAAGGGGGAACCACCTCACCCTGCCATTTTCCTGGGGGGAGAAAGTCAGTTTCAAGCATCTTGGAGATTGGATTAGTTGATAACACATGAAAAATTGGATGAAAAAATTTCACATCACATCACACCACATCACATCTCGACTCGTCTCGTCTCGCCTCATTTCACCACGCAACGCCACATTTCATCACATCACATCACATTTCACCATGCCACGCCACATTTCACCACGCCACATCACATCACATGCCATCACACCACATGCTACCATTCTACATCCCACCACACTCCACTACACCATATCCCCCACCCTACATTGAACCACACTCCACTACACCACACCACTGTCCACTACACTAAACTACACTCCACACCACTGTCTATTTGACTGTTTTCTATTTCGTAGGTATGTCCAGTTACAGTATGAGAAAGAAAGTTATTTCAAAGGATCTGAGTAAGTAAACACTTCATTGGCCATCATTTTAAGCAGAATCTCAGTGTAGTTTTAAATTGACCTTTTCATATGATTACACCTCAGTCTTAACTTAATCACCTGTAGATGGATGCTACATGTAATGTTAAAATTAGTTAAACACTGTTTTTCCCTTCTTATCACAATGTGGATGCTACATGTGTATTGTTAACATTAATCTAACGTTGTGTGTGTGTGTGTGTGTGTGTGTGTCCGCCTCACCATATACCATACCACACCACATCACACCATGTTGTACCACACCAGACCACATAACACCATGCTATACCATATATATATATATATATATATATGAGCTCCCCACTCGTTATATTAACTGTATCTCCTCGGTGTTTCGTGAAAGTCTGAGAGATCAGCTATATATTTGTTTACAATTTTTTTTATATTTAGATGGAAAAGAAGAAAAAGACGACAAAGCAGACGACTAAAATGAAAATGACAACAAAGACAAAGAAAACACGGGAAACGAAGATGACGAAAAGAAGAAGAAAGTATGATCTTAGTTCAGTCTAAACCTAATGATTTATAGATATGATCTTAGTTCAGCCTTAACCTAATGACCTGTAGAAACGATCTATTTTGGTTTAACTTCAACAAAAGTATATACAAATATCTTTGAATGTTTAAGTTTGACATTGTTTTTTAGTTATGAAATAGCTTATAAGCTACATTATAGGATCACAGTGCATTAACTTTATCTCCTCAGCACTTTGTAAAGTCTGAGAGATAGGCAACATATATGTTTTACATTCTTTGTTTTTGGTATTTAGATGGCAGAGGAGAAGATAAAGGCATAGAAGAAGTCAAAGGCACAGAAGAAGTCAAAGGCACAGAAGAAGTCAAAGGCACAGAAGAAGACAAAGAAAATGATTATTATATTATTACTATTATTATTGTTATTATTATTTGTATTATTATAATCAGACTAAGCCACACTACATCAACCTATACCATACCACACCACACTGACAAACATTATACCATACCACATTATCCAACACCACACTACGAAACACTGTACAACCACACATCAGACCATGCTATGAAACAATATACCATACTACACTATACAACAATAGACAACACCACACAAGACTATGAATCACTATACTTTACCACACTATATCACACCACTCAAGTTAGAGAGGATCAACTTTTTTCCTGGAAAGTAGAAAACCTAACTTTAAGCTAAAACCGAACTTTAAAAATAACACTTACCCTAACACTTGCACTCACACATGCTCTAACAGTGAACTTAGCGCTAACATAAACACAAAATCTGAAAACTAACATTAAATAGAAAACTAACACAAACACTAACCTGAACACTAACACTAACCTGAACACCAGCACTAAAACTAACACTACCATAAACACTAATACAAACACTAGCACTAAAACTAACACTACCATAAACACTAACACTGACCTGAGCACTAACACTAAAAGTAACACAAACACTAATCTGAAAACTGATACTAACCAGAAAACTAAGCTAACATTAACTTCAACACTAAAACAAATACTAACGCTAACAGAGATACTAACACAAATATTAACACAAAAACAAACACTAACACAATCTCTAACACTAACCTCAACACTAAAACTAACATTAACTTGAACACTAACTCTAACCTGAAAACTAAGCTAACATTAACCTGAACACTAACAGAAACACTAATACTAACACTAACATAAATACTAATGCTAACATTAACGCTAACCTTAACACAAAAACAAAGACTAACGCTAACACAATCACTAACACTAATGGAAACATCAAACACTAATGCTAACAGAGATACTAACACAAATATTAACACAAATACTAACACTAACACAATCTCTAACACTAACCTTAACACTAAAACTAACATAAACTTGAACACTAACACTAACCTGAACACTTACACTAAAACTAACACTAACAGAGATACTAACACAAATATTAACACAAAAACAAACACTAACACAATCTCTAACACTAAAACTAACATTAACTTGAACACTAACACTAACCTGAAAACTAAGCTAACATTAACCTGAACACTAACACAAACACTCATGCTAACACTAACAGAAATACTAATGCTAACATTAACACAAAAACAAAGACTAACGCGAACACAATCACTAACACTAATGGAAACATCAAACACTAATGCTGACAGAGATACTAACACAAATATTAACACAAAAACAAATACTAACACTAACACAATCTCTAACACTAAAACTAACATTAACTTGAACACTAACACTAACCTGAACACTTACACTAAAACTAACACTAACAGAGATAATAACACAAATATTAACACAAACACTAACACAATCTCTAACACTAACCTTAACACTAAAACTAACATTAACTTTAACACTAACCTGAACACTTACACTAAAACTAACACTAACAGAGATACTAACAAATATTAACACAAAAACAAACACTAACACAATCTCTAACACTAAAACTAACATTAACTTGAACACTAACACTAACCTGAAAACTAAGCTAACATTAACCTGAACACTAACACAAACACTCATGCTAACACTAACAGAAATACTAATGCTCACATTAACACAAAAACAAAGACTAACGCTAACACAATCACTAACACTAATGGAAACATCAATCACTAATGCTAACAGAGATACTAACACAAATATTAACACAAAAACAAACACTAACCTTAACACTAAAACTAACATTAACATTAACACTTACACTAAAACTAACACTACCATAAACAGTAACACAAACACTAACACTGATCTGAGCACTAACAGTAACACTAACACTACCATAAAAACTAACACAAAAAAAAACACTAACACTAACCTGAACACTAACACTAAAACTAGCACGAAAACTGATACTAACCAGAAAACTAAGCTAACATTAACCTCAACACTAAAACAAACACTAACATTAACAGAAAAACAAAGACTAGCACTAACACAAACATTAACACAAAATAAAACACTAACACTAATGGAAAAAATAACACTAACACTAAAACTAACACTACCGTAAACACTAACACTAACATGAGCACTAACACTAAAACTGACATTAACACGAACATTAACCTGAACACTAACACAAACACTAACACTAACAAAAATGCTAACACTAATACAAAATCAAACACGAACATTGACACAGACGCTAACGTAAACGATGACGCAGACGCTAATGTAAACGATGACGTAGAAGCTAACGTAAACGCTGACACAGACGCAAATGTAAACGCTGATGTAGATGTAAACACAGACGCTGACGTAGAAGCTAACACAAACGCTGACACTAATGTAAGCGCTGACGTAGAAGCTAATGTAGATGCTGATGTAGAAGCTAACGTAAACGATGACGTAGATGTTAACGGAGACGCTGACGTAGAAGCTAACGTAGATGCTGATGTAGAAGATAACGTAAACGCTGACGTAGAAGCTAACGTAGATGCTGATGTAGAAGATAACGTAAACGCTGATGTAAATGCTGACGCTGATGTAGATGTAAACACAGACGCTGACGTAGAAGCTAACACAAACGCTGACACAGACACTAATGTAAGCGCTGACGTAGAAGCTAACGTAAACGATGACGTAGATGTTAACGTAGACGCTGACGTAGAAGCTAACGTAGATGTTGATGTAGAAGATAGCGTAAACGCTGACGTAGAAGCTAACAAAACGCTGACATAGTTGTTACGTAGAAGCAGGCGTAGAAGTTAGCGTTTACCCTTACCGCCGAAGCTGATCTCCAAAACGCAATTGCTGATGCGGATTGCTGAAGCCAGAGCCAAGCTAACGCTGACGCAAATGTTGAGGCAGTTTTGCCGGCGCTGACGTGTATGCTGACGCTAAAGCAAATGTTGATGCGGACGCTAGGGCTAAGGCTAACGCTAACGCTAATGCTGAAGTTAACGCTTACATGGGATATGCAGACGCTGCAATGATGCGGAGGATGCCACAGGAAAGGTTGATGGAAACGCCAATGCTAACGGAAAACGCTGATGTAGACGTTACGGAAACGCTGATGTAGACGTTACGGAAACGCTGACGTAGAAGCTAACGTAAACGCTGACACAGACGCTAACGTAAACGCTGACACAGACGCTAACGTAAACTTTGACGTTAACTGAAACGCTGATGTAGATGTAAATACTGATGCTGACACAGACGCAGTCGGAAACGCTGACGTAGAAGCTAACGTACACGCTGACACAGACGCTAACGGAAATGCTGACAAAGATGTTAAAGGAAACGCTGTCGCAAACGCTAATGCTAATGTGAATGCTGATGCAAATGCTGACGCTAACACTGATGCTAACACTGACTCAAACACTAATGCAAATGCTGACGTGCACGCTGATGCAAACGCTGACACTGACACAAGTGCTGACGTTGACGCTAATGATAATGCTGACTCAGAGCTGACGTAGACGCAGGCACTGAAACAAACACTAATGCTAACACTAATGTTGACTCAGAGAGCTAAGGGAAATGTGCACAATCACTATCACAAGTGCTGACGCAAATGCTGACACTTACGCAAACACTAACGCAGATGCTAACACAAAAGCTTACACAGACGCTTATGCAAATGCTAACGCTGATGCAGACAGTAACGCAAACAGTAACTGTAAGATTAACAGTTACAGTAACACTAACAGTGACAGTAATGCTAACAGTAACACAGTCACTAACAATAAACTTACCATTAACAGTAAAACTTACCCTAACACTAACCCTAAATCTAACATTAACCCAGAGAAAAAAGTCATTTGCAATCACATTTAAGCTCACTCTTTAAGATATAGAAGATAGGCATTACATTTTAATGATTTTAATTTAAAGAGAATCACGCTATACAATGCAACACAATAACACACCACACCACACTAACCTACACTACACCAAACCAAATTATACCATACCTTGGTAAATTTATGATAGGTTTCCATGTTATAACTACACCAAACTAAACCATACCCAACTACACCAAACCAAACCACACCATAACAAACTACACCATACTACATCACACCATGTTATTGAACTCAGTGTGAAAAATTTTCTTCCTGCTTTTTTTGTCTTTTTTTGTGTGTGTGCTTACCACCCAATCTGACATTAAAAGTGTTCGCAATTAACTATCTTTTGCACATATCAATGAAGACTTTGAAACCTGTTGAAAATGACTAGCTTTGTAGAAAAAAGAGGGCGGAAAGTGGGTGGAAATACCATTCACAAAGCTTGTCATTTTTGATTGCAGTGAAAGTCATATTTGTTGTTAATATGGTAATGGAGGCACATGGCTTAGTGGTTAGAGCATTGGCCTTGCAATCGAAAGGTTGTGAGTTCAATTCTCAGACCAGGTGGTGTGTTGTTTCCTTGAGCAAGACACTTTATTTCACATTGCTCCAATTTACTCAGCTGTAGAAATGAGATGATAGGGACCCCAGTCCCTATCATTCCACTGCAAAGTGGTCGTGGAGGTGCCACGGCAAAAACCACCCAGCACTCACTGTAAATGAGGTTGGTGTTAGGAAGGGCATCCAGCTGTAGAAATCAAGCCAGAATCAGTTCCCGTCCCACCCTTGCAAGTAGGGAAAAGTGGACGTAAAATGATGATGATGATGGTAAAAGCATAGTCGGCTGTGAGCATGTTGGAGGTTGGAAAACCATACCACATTAAACTACATCACACCATGCTATTAATCTCAGTGAGAACATTTTTCTTCCTTTTTTTTTTTTTTTCTGTCTGTGTGTGTGTGCTTACCACCCAATCTGATATCAAAGGTGCTCACGAATGACTATTTTTTTACACATTATCAATGTATATAACATAGAAACCTATCATTTGCAATACGTTCCCATGTCATAACTACAACAATCCAAACCACACCATAACAAACTACACCATTCTACATCACACCATGCTTTTGATCTCAGTGTGAAACATTTTCTTCCTGTTTCTTTTTTTTTTTTTTGTGTGTTCTTACCACCAAATCTGACATCAAAGGTGCTGCAATTGACTATTTTATGCACATATTATCAATAATTATGACATGGAAACCTGTCGAAAATGACTAGCTTTGTAGAAAAAAGAGGGAGGATGTGGGTGGAAATACCATTTACAAAGCTAGTCATTTTTTATTGCAGCGGAAGTCATATTTTTTGTTAATATACTAAAAGCATAGTCCACTGCGAGCTTCTTGGAAGTTGTATTAGTTGATAGCACATGCAAAAGTGAAGGAAAAAATTTTTTTCTTACATAAATCAAAGTGGAAATTTAAATCCTTACTTATAACAAAGCACACCACACCACATTAATCTACCCCAAACCAGACCATATCAAACAGCACCCTATTATGGTAAATTTATTACAGAACACCTACTCCCATCATTTACATCACACCATGGTATAGACATCAATGTGACAAATTTGCTACCTGCTTTTTTTTTTTTTTTTGTGGTTACCACCCAAACTAACATCAAAGGTGCTTGAAAATGACTATTTTCCCACATTATCAATGAATATGACATGGGAATCTATCGTTTACAATTGGTTTCCATTTCATAACTTCACCAAACCAAACCAAACCATACCAAGTTACACCATACTACATCACACCAAGCTATTGATCTTGGTGTGAAACATTTTTTTCCCCGTTTCATTTTTTTTTTTCTATGTGCTTACCACCCTATCTGACATTAAAGGTGCTCCCAATTTACTTTTTTTTTTCACATATCAATAATTATGACATGGAAATTTGTCAAAAATGACTATCTTTGTAGAAACTTAACCAAACCACACCATACTACATCACACCAAGCTATTGATTCTGGTGTGACAAATTTTCATTTGGCATTTTTTTTTTTTTTTTTTGCTTACCACCCAATTTAACATAAATGATGCTCGCAAATTACTATTTTATATACATATTATCAATGGTTATGACATGGAAACCTGATGAAAATGACTAGCTTTGTAGAAAAAAGAGGGAGGATGTGGGTGGAAATACCATTTACAAAGCTAGTCATTTTTTATTGCAGCGGAAGTCATATTTTTTGTTAATATGCTAAAAGCATAGTCCACTGCTAGCATCCTGCAAGTTGATAGCACATGCAAAAATGAAGGAAAAAAATTTTTTGTAACATAAATCAAAGTGGAAATTTAAATCCTCACTTATAACAAAGCACACCACAGCACATTAATCTACCACAATCCACACCATAAATTCACCATAACCGTACTTCACTATATGGTAAATTTATTACGGAACACCTCATACCATTTATATCACACCATGGTATGTACATCAATATGACAAATTTGCTACCTGCTTTTTTTTTTTTTTTTGTGGTTACCACCTCAAACTAACATCAAAGGTGTTTGCAAATGACTATTTTCCCACACATTATCAATGAATATGACATGGGTATCTATCATTTACAATTGGTTTCCATTTCATAACTTCACCAAACCAAACCAAACCACACCACACCATACCAAGTTACACCATACTCCATCACTCCAAGCTATTGGTCTTGGTGTGAAACATTTTCCTCCCGTTTCCGTTTTTTTTTTTTGTGTGTGTGCTTACCACCCAATCTGACATTAAAGGTGCTCCTAATTGACTATTTTTTTTTCCACTTATCAATAATTATGACATGGAAACCTCTTGAAAATGACTATCTTTCTAGAAACTTCACCAAACCACACCATACAACATCACACCAAGCTATTGATTTTAGTGTGACAAATTTTCATCCGGCAATTTTTTTTTTATTCTCTTTTTTTTTTGTGCTTACCACCCAATTTAACATAAATGATGCCCGCAAATTACTATTTTATGCACATATTATCAATCGTTATGACATGGAAACCTGATGAAAATGACTAGCTTTGTAGAAAAAAGAGGGAGGATGTGGGTGGAAATACTATTTACAAAGCTAGTCATTTTTTATTGCAGTGGAAGTCATATTTTTTGTTAATATACTAAAAGCATAGTCCACTGCGAGCTTCTTGGAAGTTGTATTAGTTGATAGCACATGCAAAAGTGAAGGAAAAAATTTTTTTCTTACATAAATCAAAGTGGAAATTTAATTCCTTACTTATAACAGAGCACACCACACCACACCACATTAATCTACCCCAAACCACACCATATCAAACAGCACCCTATTATGGTAAATAATACCACCCAAACTAACATCAAAGGTGCTTGCAAATGACTATTTTCCCACATTATCAATGAATACGACATAGGAATCTATCGTTTACAATTGGTTTCCATTTCATAACTTCACCAAACCAAACCACACCATACCAAGTTACACCATACTACATCACACCAAGCTATTGATCTTGGTGTGAAACATTTTTTTTTTCTGTGTGCTTACTACCCAATCTGACATTAAAGGTGCTCCCAATTTACTTTTTTTTTCCCATATCAATAATTATGACATGGAAACCTGTCGAAAATGACTATCTTTGTAGAAACTTCACCAAACCACACCATACTACATCACACCAGGCTATTGATTCTGGTGTGACAAATTTTCAATTGGCATTTTTTTTTTTTTTTTTGTGCTTACCACCCAATTTAACATAAATGATGCTCGCAAATTACTATTTTATATACATATTATCAATGGTTATGACATGGAAACCTGATGAAAATGACTAGCTTTGTAGAAAAAAGAGGGAGGATGTGGGTGGAAATACCATTTACAAAGCTAGTCATTTTTTATTGCATATTTTTTGTTAATATGCTAAAAACATAGTCCACTGCTAGCATCTTGCAAGTTGATAGCACATGCAAAAATGAAGGAAAAAAATTTTTTCTAACATAAATCAAAGTGGAAATTTAAATCCTCACTTGTAACAAAGCACACCACAGCACATTAATCTACCACAATCCACACCATAAATTCACCATAACCATACTTCACTATATGGTAAATTTATTACGGAACACCTCATACCATTTACATCACACCATGGTATGTACATCAATATGACAAATTTGCTACCTGCTTTTTTTTTTTTTTTGTGGTTACCACCTCAAACTAACATCAAAGGTGTTTGCAAATGACTATTTTCCCACACATTATCAATGAATATGACATGGGAATCTATCATTTACAATTGGTTTCCATTTCATAACTTCACCAAACCAAACCACACCATACCAAGTTACACCATACTCCATCACTCCAAGCTATTGATCTTGGTGTGAAACATTTTCCTCCCGTTTCCTTTTTTTTTTTTGTGTGTGCTTACCACCCAATCTGACATTAAAGGTGCTCCTAATTGACTATTTTTTTTCCACTTATCAATAATTATGACATGGAAACCTCTTGAAAATGACTATCTTTCTAGAAACTTCACCAAACCACACCATACAACATCACACCAAGCTATTGATTTTAGTGTGACAAATTTTCATCCGGCAATTTTTTTTTTTTATTCTATTTTTTTTTTTGTGCTTACCACCCAATTTAACATAAATGATGCTCGCAAATTACTATTTTATGCACATATTATCAATGGTTATGACATGGAAACCTGATGAAAATGACTAGCTTTGTAGAAAAAAGAGGGATGTAGGTGGAAATACTATTTACAAAGCTAGTCATTTTTTATTGCAGTGGAAGTCATATTTTTTGTTAATATACTAAAAGCATAGTCCACTGCGAGCTTCTTGGAAGTTGTATTAGTTGATAGCACATGCAAAAGTGAAGGAAAAAATTTTTTTCTTACATAAATCAAAGTGGAAATTTAATTCCTTACTTATAACAGAGCACACCACACCACACCACACCACATTAATCTACCCCAAACCACACCATATCAAACAGCACCCTATTATGGTAAATAATACCACCCAAACTAACATCAAAGGTGCTTGCAAATGACTATTTTCCCACATTATCAATGAATACGACATAGGAATCTATCGTTTACAATTGGTTTCCATTTCATAACTTCACCAAACCAAACCACACCATACCAAGTTACACCATACTACATCACACCAAGCTATTGATCTTGGTGTGAAACATTTTTTTTTTCTGTGTGCTTACTACCCAATCTGACATTAAAGGTGCTCCCAATTTACTTTTTTTTTCCCATATCAATAATTATGACATGGAAACCTGTCGAAAATGACTATCTTTGTAGAAACTTCACCAAACCACACCATACTACATCACACCAGGCTATTGATTCTGGTGTGACAAATTTTCATTTGGCATTTTTTTTTTTTTTTTTGTGCTTACCACCCAATTTAACATAAATGATGCTCGCAAATTACTATTTTATATACATATTATCAATGGTTATGACATGGAAACCTGATGAAAATGACTAGCTTTGTAGAAAAAAGAGGGAGGATGTGGGTGGAAATACCATTTACAAAGCTAGTCATTTTTTATTGCATATTTTTTGTTAATATGCTAAAAACATAGTCCACTGCTAGCATCTTGCAAGTTGATAGCACATGCAAAAATGAAGGAAAAAAATTTTTTCTAACATAAATCAAAGTGGAAATTTAAATCCTCACTTGTAACAAAGCACACCACAGCACATTAATCTACCACAATCCACACCATAAATTCACCATAACCATACTTCACTATATGGTAAATTTATTACGGAACACCTCATACCATTTACATCACACCATGGTATGTACATCAATATGACAAATTTGCTACCTGCTTTTTTTTTTTTTTTGTGGTTACCACCTCAAACTAACATCAAAGGTGTTTGCAAATGACTATTTTCCCACACATTATCAATGAATATGACATGGGAATCTATCATTTACAATTGGTTTCCATTTCATAACTTCACCAAACCAAACCACACCATACCAAGTTACACCATACTCCATCACTCCAAGCTATTGATCTTGGTGTGAAACATTTTCCTCCCGTTTCCTTTTTTTTTTTTGTGTGTGCTTACCACCCAATCTGACATTAAAGGTGCTCCAAATTGACTATTTTTTTTCCACTTATCAATAATTATGACATGGAAACCTCTTGAAAATGACTATCTTTCTAGAAACTTCACCAAACCACACCATACAACATCACACCAAGCTATTGATTTTAGTGTGACAAATTTTCATCCGGCAATTTTTTTTTTTTATTCTATTTTTTTTTTGTGCTTACCACCCAATTTAACATAAATGATGCTCGCAAATTACTATTTTATGCACATATTATCAATGGTTATGACATGGAAACCTGATGAAAATGACTAGCTTTGTAGAAAAAAGAGGGAGGATGTAGGTGGAAATACTATTTACAAAGCTAGTCATTTTTTATTGCAGTGGAAGTCATATTTTTTGTTAATATACTAAAAGCATAGTCCACTGCGAGCTTCTTGGAAGTTGTATTAGTTGATAGCACATGCAAAAGTGAAGGAAAAAATTTTTTTCTTACATAAATCAAAGTGGAAATTTAATTCCTTACTTATAACAGAGCACACCACACCACACCACACCACATTAATCTACCCCAAACCACACCATATCAAACAGCACCCTATTATGGTAAATAATACCACCCAAACTAACATCAAAGGTGCTTGCAAATGACTATTTTCCCACATTATCAATGAATACGACATAGGAATCTATCGTTTACAATTGGTTTCCATTTCATAACTTCACCAAACCAAACCACACCATACCAAGTTACACCATACTACATCACACCAAGCTATTGATCTTGGTGTGAAACATTTTTTTTTTCTGTGTGCTTACTACCCAATCTGACATTAAAGGTGCTCCCAATTTACTTTTTTTTCCCATATCAATAATTATGACATGGAAACCTGTCGAAAATGACTATCTTTGTAGAAACTTCACCAAACCACACCATACTACATCACACCAGGCTATTGATTCTGGTGTGACAAATTTTCAATTGGCATTTTTTTTTTTTTTTTTGTGCTTACCACCCAATTTAACATAAATGATGCTCGCAAATTACTATTTTATATACATATTATCAATGGTTATGACATGGAAACCTGATGAAAATGACTAGCTTTGTAGAAAAAAGAGGGAGGATGTGGGTGGAAATACCATTTACAAAGCTAGTCATTTTTTATTGCATATTTTTTGTTAATATGCTAAAAACATAGTCCACTGCTAGCATCTTGCAAGTTGATAGCACATGCAAAAATGAAGGAAAAAAATTTTTTCTAACATAAATCAAAGTGGAAATTTAAATCCTCACTTGTAACAAAGCACACCACAGCACATTAATCTACCACAATCCACACCATAAATTCACCATAACCATACTTCACTATATGGTAAATTTATTACGGAACACCTCATACCATTTACATCACACCATGGTATGTACATCAATATGACAAATTTGCTACCTGCTTTTTTTTTTTTTTTGTGGTTACCACCTCAAACTAACATCAAAGGTGTTTGCAAATGACTATTTTCCCACGCATTATCAATGAATATGACATGGGAATCTATCATTTACAATTGGTTTCCATTTCATAACTTCACCAAACCAAACCACACCATACCAAGTTACACCATACTCCATCACTCCAAGCTATTGATCTTGGTGTGAAACATTTTCCTCCCGTTTCATTTTTTTTTTTTGTGTGTGCTTACCACCCAATCTGACATTAAAGGTGCTCCTAATTGACTATTTTTTTTCCACTTATCAATAATTATGACATGGAAACCTCTTGAAAATGACTATCTTTCTAGAAACTTCACCAAACCACACCATACAACATCACACCAAGCTATTGATTTTAGTGTGACAAATTTTCATCCGGCAATTTTTTTTTTTTATTCTATTTTTTTTTTGTGCTTACCACCCAATTTAACATAAATGATGCTCGCAAATTACTATTTTATGCACATATTATCAATGGTTATGACATGGAAACCTGATGAAAATGACTAGCTTTGTAGAAAAAAGAGGGAGGATGTAGGTGGAAATACTATTTACAAAGCTAGTCATTTTTTATTGCAGTGGAAGTCATATTTTTTGTTAATATACTAAAAGCATAGTCCACTGCGAGCTTCTTGGAAGTTGTATTAGTTGATAGCACATGCAAAAGTGAAGGAAAAAATTTTTTTCTTACATAAATCAAAGTGGAAATTTAATTCCTTACTTATAACAGAGCACACCACACCACACCACACCACATTAATCTACCCCAAACCACACCATATCAAACAGCACCCTATTATGGTAAATAATACCACCCAAACTAACATCAAAGGTGCTTGCAAATGACTATTTTCCCACATTATCAATGAATACGACATAGGAATCTATCGTTTACAATTGGTTTCCATTTCATAACTTCACCAAACCAAACCACACCATACCAAGTTACACCATACTACATCACACCAAGCTATTGATCTTGGTGTGAAACATTTTTTTTTTCTGTGTGCTTACTACCCAATCTGACATTAAAGGTGCTCCCAATTTACTTTTTTTTTCCCATATCAATAATTATGACATGGAAACCTGTCGAAAATGACTATCTTTGTAGAAACTTCACCAAACCACACCATACTACATCACACCAGGCTATTGATTCTGGTGTGACAAATTTTCATTTGGCATTTTTTTTTTTTTTTTTGTGCTTACCACCCAATTTAACATAAATGATGCTCGCAAATTACTATTTTATATACATATTATCAATGGTTATGACATGGAAACCTGATGAAAATGACTAGCTTTGTAGAAAAAAGAGGGAGGATGTGGGTGGAAATACCATTTACAAAGCTAGTCATTTTTTATTGCATATTTTTTGTTAATATGCTAAAAACATAGTCCACTGCTAGCATCTTGCAAGTTGATAGCACATGCAAAAATGAAGGAAAAAAATTTTTTCTAACATAAATCAAAGTGGAAATTTAAATCCTCACTTGTAACAAAGCACACCACAGCACATTAATCTACCACAATCCACACCATAAATTCACCATAACCATACTTCACTATATGGTAAATTTATTACGGAACACCTCATACCATTTACATCACACCATGGTATGTACATCAATATGACAAATTTGCTACCTGCTTTTTTTTTTTTTTTTGTGGTTACCACCTCAAACTAACATCAAAGGTGTTTGCAAATGACTATTTTCCCACACATTATCAATCAATATGACATGGGAATCTATCATTTACAATTGGTTTCCATTTCATAACTTCACCAAACCAAACCACACCATACCAAGTTACACCATACTCCATCACTCCAAGCTATTGATCTTGGTGTGAAACATTTTCCTCCCGTTTCCTTTTTTTTTTTTGTGTGTGCTTACCACCCAATCTGACATTAAAGGTGCTCCAAATTGACTATTTTTTTTCCACTTATCAATAATTATGACATGGAAACCTCTTGAAAATGACTATCTTTCTAGAAACTTCACCAAACCACACCATACAACATCACACCAAGCTATTGATTTTAGTGTGACAAATTTTCATCCGGCAATTTTTTTTTTTTATTCTATTTTTTTTTTGTGCTTACCACCCAATTTAACATAAATGATGCTCGCAAATTACTATTTTATGCACATATTATCAATGGTTATGACATGGAAACCTGATGAAAATGACTAGCTTTGTAGAAAAAAGAGGGAGGATGTAGGTGGAAATACTATTTACAAAGCTAGTCATTTTTTATTGCAGTGGAAGTCATATTTTTTGTTAATATACTAAAAGCATAGTCCACTGCGAGCTTCTTGGAAGTTGTATTAGTTGATAGCACATGCAAAAGTGAAGGAAAAAATTTTTTTCTTACATAAATCAAAGTGGAAATTTAATTCCTTACTTATAACAGAGCACACCACACCACACCACATTAATCTACCCCAAACCACACCATATCAAACAGCACCCTATTATGGTAAATAATACCACCCAAACTAACATCAAAGGTGCTTGCAAATGACTATTTTCCCACATTATCAATGAATACGACATAGGAATCTATCGTTTACAATTGGTTTCCATTTCATAACTTCACCAAACCAAACCACACCATACCAAGTTACACCATACTACATCACACCAAGCTATTGATCTTGGTGTGAAACATTTTTTTTTTCTGTGTGCTTACTACCCAATCTGACATTAAAGGTGCTCCCAATTTACTTTTTTTTTCCCATATCAATAATTATGACATGGAAACCTGTCGAAAATGACTATCTTTGTAGAAACTTCACCAAACCACACCATACTACATCACACCAGGCTATTGATTCTGGTGTGACAAATTTTCATTTGGCATTTTTTTTTTTTTTTTTGTGCTTACCGCCCAATTTAACATAAATGATGCTCGCAAATTACTATTTTATATACATATTATCAATGGTTATGACATGGAAACCTGATGAAAATGACTAGCTTTGTAGAAAAAAGAGGGAGGATGTGGGTGGAAATACCATTTACAAAGCTAGTCATTTTTTATTGCATATTTTTTGTTAATATGCTAAAAACATAGTCCACTGCTAGCATCTTGCAAGTTGATAGCACATGCAAAAATGAAGGAAAAAAATTTTTTCTAACATAAATCAAAGTGGAAATTTAAATCCTCACTTGTAACAAAGCACACCACAGCACATTAATCTACCACAATCCACACCATAAATTCACCATAACCATACTTCACTATATGGTAAATTTATTACGGAACACCTCATACCATTTACATCACACCATGGTATGTACATCAATATGACAAATTTGCTACCTGCTTTTTTTTTTTTTTTGTGGTTACCACCTCAAACTAACATCAAAGGTGTTTGCAAATGACTATTTTCCCACACATTATCAATGAATATGACATGGGAATCTATCATTTACAATTGGTTTCCATTTCATAACTTCACCAAACCAAACCACACCATACCAAGTTACACCATACTCCATCACTCCAAGCTATTGATCTTGGTGTGAAACATTTTCCTCCCGTTTCCTTTTTTTTTTTTGTGTGTGCTTACCACCCAATCTGACATTAAAGGTGCTCCTAATTGACTATTTTTTTTCCACTTATCAATAATTATGACATGGAAACCTCTTGAAAATGACTATCTTTCTAGAAACTTCACCAAACCACACCATACAACATCACACCAAGCTATTGATTTTAGTGTGACAAATTTTCATCCGGCAATTTTTTTTTTTATTCTATTTTTTTTTTTGTGCTTACCACCCAATTTAACATAAATGATGCTCGCAAATTACTATTTTATGCACATATTATCAATGGTTATGACATGGAAACCTGATGAAAATGACTAGCTTTGTAGAAAAAAGAGGGAGGATGTAGGTGGAAATACTATTTACAAAGCTAGTCATTTTTTATTGCAGTGGAAGTCATATTTTTTGTTAATATACTAAAAGCATAGTCCACTGCGAGCTTCTTGGAAGTTGTATTAGTTGATAGCACATGCAAAAGTGAAGGAAAAAATTTTTTTCTTACATAAATCAAAGTGGAAATTTAAATCCTTACTTATAACAAAGCACACCACATTAATCTACCCCAAACCACACCATATCAAACAGCACCCTATTATGGTAAATAATACCACCCAAACTAACATCAAAGGTGCTTGCAAATGACTATTTTCCCACATTATCAATGAATACGACATAGGAATCTATCGTTTACAATTGGTTTCCATTTCATAACTTCACCAAACCAAACCACACCATACCAAGTTACACCATACTACATCACACCAAGCTATTGATCTTGGTGTGAAACATTTTTTTTTTCTGTGTGCTTACTACCCAATCTGACATTAAAGGTGCTCCCAATTTACTTTTTTTTTCCCATATCAATAATTATGACATGGAAACCTGTCGAAAATGACTATCTTTGTAGAAACTTCACCAAACCACACCATACTACATCACACCAGGCTATTGATTCTGGTGTGACAAATTTTCATTTGGCATTTTTTTTTTTTTTTTTTTGTGCTTACCACCCAGTTTAACATAAATGATGCTCGCAAATTACTATTTTATATACATATTATCAATGGTTATGACATGGAAACCTGATGAAAATGACTAGCTTTGTAGAAAAAAGAGGGAGGATGTGGGTGGAAATACCATTTACAAAGCTAGTCATTTTTTATTGCATATTTTTTGTTAATATGCTAAAAACATAGTCCACTGCTAGCATCTTGCAAGTTGATAGCACATGCAAAAATGAAGGAAAAAAATTTTTTCTAACATAAATCAAAGTGGAAATTTAAATCCTCACTTGTAACAAAGCACACCACAGCACATTAATCTACCACAATCCACACCATAAATTCACCATAACCATACTTCACTATATGGTAAATTTATTACGGAACACCTCATACCATTTACATCACACCATGGTATGTACATCAATATGACAAATTTGCTACCTGCTTTTTTTTTTTTTTTGTGGTTACCACCTCAAACTAACATCAAAGGTGTTTGCAAATGACTATTTTCCCACACATTATCAATGAATATGACATGGGAATCTATCATTTACAATTGGTTTCCATTTCATAACTTCACCAAACCAAACCACACCATACCAAGTTACACCATACTCCATCACTCCAAGCTATTGATCTTGGTGTGAAACATTTTCCTCCCGTTTCCTTTTTTTTTTTTGTGTGTGCTTACCACCCAATCTGACATTAAAGGTGCTCCTAATTGACTATTTTTTTTCCACTTATCAATAATTATGACATGGAAACCTCTTGAAAATGACTATCTTTCTAGAAACTTCACCAAACCACACCATACAACATCACACCAAGCTATTGATTTTAGTGTGACAAATTTTCATCCGGCAATTTTTTTTTTATTCTATTTTTTTTTTTGTGCTTACCACCCAATTTAACATAAATGATGCTCGCAAATTACTATTTTATGCACATATTATCAATGGTTATGACATGGAAACCTGATGAAAATGACTAGCTTTGTAGAAAAAAGAGGGAGGATGTAGGTGGAAATACTATTTACAAAGCTAGTCATTTTTTATTGCAGTGGAAGTCATATTTTTTGTTAATATACTAAAAGCATAGTCCACTGCGAGCTTCTTGGAAGTTGTATTAGTTGATAGCACATGCAAAAGTGAAGGAAAAAATTTTTTTCTTACATAAATCAAAGTGGAAATTTAAATCCTTACTTATAACAAAGCACACCACATTAATCTACCCCAAACCACACCATATCAAACAGCACCATATTATGGTAAATTTATTACAGAACACCTACTCCTATCATTTACATCACACCATGGTATAGACATCAATGTGACAAATTTGCTACCTGCTTTTTTTTTTTTTTGTGGTTACCACCCAAACTAACATCAAACCATACAACATCACACCAAGCTATTAATTTTGGTGTGACAAATTTTATACTAAAAGCATAGTTCACTGCGAGCATGTTGCAAGTTGATAGCACATGCAAAAATGAAGGAAAAAAATTTTTTGTAACATAAATCAAAGTGGAAATTTAAATCCTCACTTATAACAAAGCACACCACAGCACATTAATCTACCACAATCCACACCATAAATTCACCATAACCATACTTCACTATATGGTAAATTTATTACAGAACACCTCATACCATTTACATCACACCATGGTATGTACATCAATATGACAAATTTGCTACCTGCTTTTTTTTTTTTTTTGTGGTTACCACCTCAAACTAACATCAAAGGTGTTTGCAAATGACTATTTTCCCACACATTATCACTGAATATGACATGGGAATCTATCGTTTAGAATTGGTTTCCATTTCATAACTTCACCAAACCAAACCAAACCACACCACAACATACCAAGTTACACCATACTACATCACTCCAAGCTATTGATCTTGGTGTGAAACATTTTCCTCCCGTTTCCTTGTTTTTTCTTGTGTGTGCTTACCACCCAATCTGACATTAAAGGTGCTCCTAATTGACTATTTTTTTTCCACTTATCAATAATTATGACATGGAAACCTCTTGAAAATGACTATCTTTCTAGAAACTTCACCAAACCACACCATACAACATCACACCAAGCTATTGATTTTAGTGTGACAAATTTTCATCCGGCAATTTTTTTTTTTTATTCTATTTTTTTTTTGTGCTTACCACCCAATTTAACATAAATGATGCTCGCAAATTACTATTTTATGCACATATTATCAATGGTTATGACATGGAAACCTGATGAAAATGACTAGCTTTGTAGAAAAAAGAGGGAGGATGTAGGTGGAAATACTATTTACAAAGCTAGTCATTTTTTATTGCAGTGGAAGTCATATTTTTTGTTAATATACTAAAAGCATAGTCCACTGCGAGCTTCTTGGAAGTTGTATTAGTTGATAGCACATGCAAAAGTGAAGGAAAAAATTTTTTTCTTACATAAATCAAAGTGGAAATTTAAATCCTTACTTATAACAAAGCACACCACATTAATCTACCCCAAACCACACCATATCAAACAGCACCATATTATGGTAAATTTATTACAGAACACCTACTCCTATCATTTACATCACACCATGGTATAGACATCAATGTGACAAATTTGCTACCTGCTTTTTTTTTTTTTTGTGGTTACCACCCAAACTAACATCAAACCATACAACATCACACCAAGCTATTAATTTTGGTGTGACAAATTTTATACTAAAAGCATAGTTCACTGCGAGCATGTTGCAAGTTGATAGCACATGCAAAAATGAAGGAAAAAAATTTTTTGTAACATAAATCAAAGTGGAAATTTAAATCCTCACTTATAACAAAGCACACCACAGCACATTAATCTACCACAATCCACACCATAAATTCACCATAACCATACTTCACTATATGGTAAATTTATTACAGAACACCTCATACCATTTACATCACACCATGGTATGTACATCAATATGACAAATTTGCTACCTGCTTTTTTTTTTTTTTTGTGGTTACCACCTCAAACTAACATCAAAGGTGTTTGCAAATGACTATTTTCCCACACATTATCACTGAATATGACATGGGAATCTATCGTTTAGAATTGGTTTCCATTTCATAACTTCACCAAACCAAACCAAACCACACCACAACATACCAAGTTACACCATACTACATCACTCCAAGCTATTGATCTTGGTGTGAAACATTTTCCTCCCGTTTCCTTGTTTTTTCTTGTGTGTGCTTACCACCCAATCTGACATTAAAGGTGCTCCTAATTGACTATTTTTTTTCCACTTATCAATAATTATGACATGGAAACCTCTTGAAAATGACTATCTTTCTAGAAACTTCACCAAACCACACCATACAACATCACACCAAGCTATTGATTTTAGTGTGACAAATTTTCATCCGGCAATTTTTTTTTTTTATTCTATTTTTTTTTTGTGCTTACCACCCAATTTAACATAAATGATGCTCGCAAATTACTATTTTATGCACATATTATCAATGGTTATGACATGGAAACCTGATGAAAATGACTAGCTTTGTAGAAAAAAGAGGGAGGATGTAGGTGGAAATACTATTTACAAAGCTAGTCATTTTTTATTGCAGTGGAAGTCATATTTTTTGTTAATATACTAAAAGCATAGTCCACTGCGAGCTTCTTGGAAGTTGTATTAGTTGATAGCACATGCAAAAGTGAAGGAAAAAATTTTTTTCTTACATAAATCAAAGTGGAAATTTAATTCCTTACTTATAACAGAGCACACCACACCACACCACACCACATTAATCTACCCCAAACCACACCATATCAAACAGCACCCTATTATGGTAAATAATACCACCCAAACTAACATCAAAGGTGCTTGCAAATGACTATTTTCCCACATTATCAATGAATACGACATAGGAATCTATCGTTTACAATTGGTTTCCATTTCATAACTTCACCAAACCAAACCACACCATACCAAGTTACACCATACTACATCACACCAAGCTATTGATCTTGGTGTGAAACATTTTTTTTTTCTGTGTGCTTACTACCCAATCTGACATTAAAGGTGCTCCCAATTTACTTTTTTTTTCCCATATCAATAATTATGACATGGAAACCTGTCGAAAATGACTATCTTTGTAGAAACTTCACCAAACCACACCATACTACATCACACCAGGCTATTGATTCTGGTGTGACAAATTTTCATTTGGCATTTTTTTTTTTTTTTTTTTGTGCTTACCACCCAGTTTAACATAAATGATGCTCGCAAATTACTATTTTATATACATATTATCAATGGTTATGACATGGAAACCTGATGAAAATGACTAGCTTTGTAGAAAAAAGAGGGAGGATGTGGGTGGAAATACCATTTACAAAGCTAGTCATTTTTTATTGCATATTTTTTGTTAATATGCTAAAAACATAGTCCACTGCTAGCATCTTGCAAGTTGATAGCACATGCAAAAATGAAGGAAAAAAATTTTTTCTAACATAAATCAAAGTGGAAATTTAAATCCTCACTTGTAACAAAGCACACCACAGCACATTAATCTACCACAATCCACACCATAAATTCACCATAACCATACTTCACTATATGGTAAATTTATTACGGAACACCTCATACCATTTACATCACACCATGGTATGTACATCAATATGACAAATTTGCTACCTGCTTTTTTTTTTTTTTTGTGGTTACCACCTCAAACTAACATCAAAGGTGTTTGCAAATGACTATTTTCCCACACATTATCAATGAATATGACATGGGAATCTATCATTTACAATTGGTTTCCATTTCATAACTTCACCAAACCAAACCACACCATACCAAGTTACACCATACTCCATCACTCCAAGCTATTGATCTTGGTGTGAAACATTTTCCTCCCGTTTCCTTTTTTTTTTTTGTGTGTGCTTACCACCCAATCTGACATTAAAGGTGCTCCTAATTGACTATTTTTTTTCCACTTATCAATAATTATGACATGGAAACCTCTTGAAAATGACTATCTTTCTAGAAACTTCACCAAACCACACCATACAACATCACACCAAGCTATTGATTTTAGTGTGACAAATTTTCATCCGGCAATTTTTTTTTTATTCTATTTTTTTTTTTGTGCTTACCACCCAATTTAACATAAATGATGCTCGCAAATTACTATTTTATGCACATATTATCAATGGTTATGACATGGAAACCTGATGAAAATGACTAGCTTTGTAGAAAAAAGAGGGAGGATGTAGGTGGAAATACTATTTACAAAGCTAGTCATTTTTTATTGCAGTGGAAGTCATATTTTTTGTTAATATACTAAAAGCATAGTCCACTGCGAGCTTCTTGGAAGTTGTATTAGTTGATAGCACATGCAAAAGTGAAGGAAAAAATTTTTTTCTTACATAAATCAAAGTGGAAATTTAAATCCTTACTTATAACAAAGCACACCACATTAATCTACCCCAAACCACACCATATCAAACAGCACCATATTATGGTAAATTTATTACAGAACACCTACTCCTATCATTTACATCACACCATGGTATAGACATCAATGTGACAAATTTGCTACCTGCTTTTTTTTTTTTTTGTGGTTACCACCCAAACTAACATCAAACCATACAACATCACACCAAGCTATTGATTTTGGTGTGACAAATTTTATACTAAAAGCATAGTTCACTGCGAGCATGTTGCAAGTTGATAGCACATGCAAAAATGAAGGAAAAAAATTTTTTGTAACATAAATCAAAGTGGAAATTTAAATCCTCACTTATAACAAAGCACACCACAGCACATTAATCTACCACAATCCACACCATAAATTCACCATAACCATACTTCACTATATGGTAAATTTATTACAGAACACCTCATACCATTTACATCACACCATGGTATGTACATCAATATGACAAATTTGCTACCTGCTTTTTTTTTTTTTTTGTGGTTACCACCTCAAACTAACATCAAAGGTGTTTGCAAATGACTATTTTCCCACACATTATCACTGAATATGACATGGGAATCTATCGTTTAGAATTGGTTTCCATTTCATAACTTCACCAAACCAAACCAAACCACACCACAACATACCAAGTTACACCATACTACATCACTCCAAGCTATTGATCTTGGTGTGAAACATTTTCCTCCCGTTTCCTTGTTTTTTCTTGTGTGTGCTTACCACCCAATCTGACATTAAAGGTGCTCCTAATTGACTATTTTTTTTCCACTTATCAATAATTATGACATGGAAACCTCTTGAAAATGACTATCTTTCTAGAAACTTCACCAAACCACACCATACAACATCACACCAAGCTATTGATTTTAGTGTGACAAATTTTCATCCGGCAATTTTTTTTTTTTATTCTATTTTTTTTTTGTGCTTACCACCCAATTTAACATAAATGATGCTCGCAAATTACTATTTTATGCACATATTATCAATGGTTATGACATGGAAACCTGATGAAAATGACTAGCTTTGTAGAAAAAAGAGGGAGGATGTAGGTGGAAATACTATTTACAAAGCTAGTCATTTTTTATTGCAGTGGAAGTCATATTTTTTGTTAATATACTAAAAGCATAGTCCACTGCGAGCTTCTTGGAAGTTGTATTAGTTGATAGCACATGCAAAAGTGAAGGAAAAAATTTTTTTCTTACATAAATCAAAGTGGAAATTTAATTCCTTACTTATAACAGAGCACACCACACCACACCACACCACATTAATCTACCCCAAACCACACCATATCAAACAGCACCCTATTATGGTAAATAATACCACCCAAACTAACATCAAAGGTGCTTGCAAATGACTATTTTCCCACATTATCAATGAATACGACATAGGAATCTATCGTTTACAATTGGTTTCCATTTCATAACTTCACCAAACCAAACCACACCATACCAAGTTACACCATACTACATCACACCAAGCTATTGATCTTGGTGTGAAACATTTTTTTTTTCTGTGTGCTTACTACCCAATCTGACATTAAAGGTGCTCCCAATTTACTTTTTTTTTCCCATATCAATAATTATGACATGGAAACCTGTCGAAAATGACTATCTTTGTAGAAACTTCACCAAACCACACCATACTACATCACACCAGGCTATTGATTCTGGTGTGACAAATTTTCATTTGGCATTTTTTTTTTTTTTTTTTTGTGCTTACCACCCAGTTTAACATAAATGATGCTCGCAAATTACTATTTTATATACATATTATCAATGGTTATGACATGGAAACCTGATGAAAATGACTAGCTTTGTAGAAAAAAGAGGGAGGATGTGGGTGGAAATACCATTTACAAAGCTAGTCATTTTTTATTGCATATTTTTTGTTAATATGCTAAAAACATAGTCCACTGCTAGCATCTTGCAAGTTGATAGCACATGCAAAAATGAAGGAAAAAAATTTTTTCTAACATAAATCAAAGTGGAAATTTAAATCCTCACTTGTAACAAAGCACACCACAGCACATTAATCTACCACAATCCACACCATAAATTCACCATAACCATACTTCACTATATGGTAAATTTATTACGGAACACCTCATACCATTTACATCACACCATGGTATGTACATCAATATGACAAATTTGCTACCTGCTTTTTTTTTTTTTTTTGTGGTTACCACCTCAAACTAACATCAAAGGTGTTTGCAAATGACTATTTTCCCACACATTATCAATGAATATGACATGGGAATCTATCATTTACAATTGGTTTCCATTTCATAACTTCACCAAACCAAACCACACCATACCAAGTTACACCATACTCCATCACTCCAAGCTATTGATCTTGGTGTGAAACATTTTCCTCCCGTTTCCTTTTTTTTTTTTTGTGTGTGCTTACCACCCAATCTGACATTAAAGGTGCTCCTAATTGACTATTTTTTTTCCACTTATCAATAATTATGACATGGAAACCTCTTGAAAATGACTATCTTTCTAGAAACTTCACCAAACCACACCATACAACATCACACCAAGCTATTGATTTTAGTGTGACAAATTTTCATCCGGCAATTTTTTTTTTTATTCTATTTTTTTTTTTGTGCTTACCACCCAATTTAACATAAATGATGCTCGCAAATTACTATTTTATGCACATATTATCAATGGTTATGACATGGAAACCTGATGAAAATGACTAGCTTTGTAGAAAAAAGAGGGAGGATGTAGGTGGAAATACTATTTACAAAGCTAGTCATTTTTTATTGCAGTGGAAGTCATATTTTTTGTTAATATACTAAAAGCATAGTCCACTGCGAGCTTCTTGGAAGTTGTATTAGTTGATAGCACATGCAAAAGTGAAGGAAAAAATTTTTTTCTTACATAAATCAAAGTGGAAATTTAAATCCTTACTTATAACAAAGCACACCACATTAATCTACCCCAAACCACACCATATCAAACAGCACCCTATTATGGTAAATAATACCACCCAAACTAACATCAAAGGTGCTTGCAAATGACTATTTTCCCACATTATCAATGAATACGACATAGGAATCTATCGTTTACAATTGGTTTCCATTTCATAACTTCACCAAACCAAACCACACCATACCAAGTTACACCATACTACATCACACCAAGCTATTGATCTTGGTGTGAAACATTTTTTTTTTCTGTGTGCTTACTACCCAATCTGACATTAAAGGTGCTCCCAATTTACTTTTTTTTTCCCATATCAATAATTATGACATGGAAACCTGTCGAAAATGACTATCTTTGTAGAAACTTCACCAAACCACACCATACTACATCACACCAGGCTATTGATTCTGGTGTGACAAATTTTCATTTGGCATTTTTTTTTTTTTTTTTTTGTGCTTACCACCCAGTTTAACATAAATGATGCTCGCAAATTACTATTTTATATACATATTATCAATGGTTATGACATGGAAACCTGATGAAAATGACTAGCTTTGTAGAAAAAAGAGGGAGGATGTGGGTGGAAATACCATTTACAAAGCTAGTCATTTTTTATTGCATATTTTTTGTTAATATGCTAAAAACATAGTCCACTGCTAGCATCTTGCAAGTTGATAGCACATGCAAAAATGAAGGAAAAAAATTTTTTCTAACATAAATCAAAGTGGAAATTTAAATCCTCACTTGTAACAAAGCACACCACAGCACATTAATCTACCACAATCCACACCATAAATTCACCATAACCATACTTCACTATATGGTAAATTTATTACGGAACACCTCATACCATTTACATCACACCATGGTATGTACATCAATATGACAAATTTGCTACCTGCTTTTTTTTTTTTTTTGTGGTTACCACCTCAAACTAACATCAAAGGTGTTTGCAAATGACTATTTTCCCACACATTATCAATGAATATGACATGGGAATCTATCATTTACAATTGGTTTCCATTTCATAACTTCACCAAACCAAACCACACCATACCAAGTTACACCATACTCCATCACTCCAAGCTATTGATCTTGGTGTGAAACATTTTCCTCCCGTTTCCTTTTTTTTTTTTGTGTGTGCTTACCACCCAATCTGACATTAAAGGTGCTCCTAATTGACTATTTTTTTTCCACTTATCAATAATTATGACATGGAAACCTCTTGAAAATGACTATCTTTCTAGAAACTTCACCAAACCACACCATACAACATCACACCAAGCTATTGATTTTAGTGTGACAAATTTTCATCCGGCAATTTTTTTTTTATTCTATTTTTTTTTTTGTGCTTACCACCCAATTTAACATAAATGATGCTCGCAAATTACTATTTTATGCACATATTATCAATGGTTATGACATGGAAACCTGATGAAAATGACTAGCTTTGTAGAAAAAAGAGGGAGGATGTAGGTGGAAATACTATTTACAAAGCTAGTCATTTTTTATTGCAGTGGAAGTCATATTTTTTGTTAATATACTAAAAGCATAGTCCACTGCGAGCTTCTTGGAAGTTGTATTAGTTGATAGCACATGCAAAAGTGAAGGAAAAAATTTTTTTCTTACATAAATCAAAGTGGAAATTTAAATCCTTACTTATAACAAAGCACACCACATTAATCTACCCCAAACCACACCATATCAAACAGCACCATATTATGGTAAATTTATTACAGAACACCTACTCCTATCATTTACATCACACCATGGTATAGACATCAATGTGACAAATTTGCTACCTGCTTTTTTTTTTTTTTGTGGTTACCACCCAAACTAACATCAAACCATACAACATCACACCAAGCTATTGATTTTGGTGTGACAAATTTTATACTAAAAGCATAGTTCACTGCGAGCATGTTGCAAGTTGATAGCACATGCAAAAATGAAGGAAAAAAATTTTTTGTAACATAAATCAAAGTGGAAATTTAAATCCTCACTTATAACAAAGCACACCACAGCACATTAATCTACCACAATCCACACCATAAATTCACCATAACCATACTTCACTATATGGTAAATTTATTACAGAACACCTCATACCATTTACATCACACCATGGTATGTACATCAATATGACAAATTTGCTACCTGCTTTTTTTTTTTTTTTGTGGTTACCACCTCAAACTAACATCAAAGGTGTTTGCAAATGACTATTTTCCCACACATTATCACTGAATATGACATGGGAATCTATCGTTTAGAATTGGTTTCCATTTCATAACTTCACCAAACCAAACCAAACCACACCACACCATACCAAGTTACACCATACTACATCACTCCAAGCTATTGATCTTGGTGTGAAACATTTTCCTCCCGTTTCCTTTTTTTTTCTTGTGTGTGCTTACCACCCAATCTGACATTAAAGGTGCTCCCAATTGACTATTATTTTTCCACTTATCAATAATTATGACATGGAAACCTCTTGAAAATGACTATCTTTCTAGAAACTTCACCAAACCACACCATACAACATCACACCAAGCTATTGATTTTAGTGTGACAAATTTTCACCCGGCAATTTTTTTTTTTTATTCTCTTTTTTTTTGTGCTTACCACCCAATTTAACATAAATGATGCTCGCAAATTACTATTTTATGCACATATTATCAATGGTTATGACATGGAAACCTGATGAAAATGACTAGCTTTGTAGAAAAAAGAGGGAGGATGTAGGTGGAAATACTATTTACAAAGCTAGTCATTTTTTATTGCAGTGGAAGTCATATTTTTTGTTAATATACTAAAAGCATAGTCCACTGCGAGCTTCTTGGAAGTTGTATTAGTTGATAGCACATGCAAAAGTGAAGGAAAAAATTTTTTTCTTACATAAATCAAAGTGGAAATTTAATTCCTTACTTATAACAGAGCACACCACACCACACCACACCACATTAATCTACCCCAAACCACACCATATCAAACAGCACCCTATTATGGTAAATAATACCACCCAAACTCACATCAAAGGTGCTTGCAAATGACTATTTTCCCACATTATCAATGAATACGACATAGGAATCTATCGTTTACAATTGGTTTCCATTTCATAACTTCACCAAACCAAACCACACCATACCAAGTTACACCATACTACATCACACCAAGCTATTGATCTTGGTGTGAAACATTTTTTTTTTCTGTGTGCTTACTACCCAATCTGACATTAAAGGTGCTCCCAATTTACTTTTTTTTTCCCATATCAATAATTATGACATGGAAACCTGTCGAAAATGACTATCTTTGTAGAAACTTCACCAAACCACACCATACTACATCACACCAGGCTATTGATTCTGGTGTGACAAATTTTCATTTGGCATTTTTTTTTTTTTTTTTTTTGTGCTTACCACCCAGTTTAACATAAATGATGCTCGCAAATTACTATTTTATATACATATTATCAATGGTTATGACATGGAAACCTGATGAAAATGACTAGCTTTGTAGAAAAAAGAGGGAGGATGTGGGTGGAAATACCATTTACAAAGCTAGTCATTTTTTATTGCATATTTTTTGTTAATATGCTAAAAACATAGTCCACTGCTAGCATCTTGCAAGTTGATAGCACATGCAAAAATGAAGGAAAAAAATTTTTTCTAACATAAATCAAAGTGGAAATTTAAATCCTCACTTGTAACAAAGCACACCACAGCACATTAATCTACCACAATCCACACCATAAATTCACCATAACCATACTTCACTATATGGTAAATTTATTACGGAACACCTCATACCATTTACATCACACCATGGTATGTACATCAATATGACAAATTTGCTACCTGCTTTTTTTTTTTTTTTGTGGTTACGACCTCAAACTAACATCAAAGGTGTTTGCAAATGACTATTTTCCCACACATTATCAATGAATATGACATGGGAATCTATCATTTACAATTGGTTTCCATTTCATAACTTCACCAAACCAAACCACACCATACCAAGTTACACCATACTCCATCACTCCAAGCTATTGATCTTGGTGTGAAACATTTTCCTCCCGTTTCCTTTTTTTTTTTTGTGTGTGCTTACCACCCAATCTGACATTAAAGGTGCTCCTAATTGACTATTTTTTTTCCACTTATCAATAATTATGACATGGAAACCTCTTGAAAATGACTATCTTTCTAGAAACTTCACCAAACCACACCATACAACATCACACCAAGCTATTGATTTTAGTGTGACAAATTTTCATCCGGCAATTTTTTTTTTTATTCTATTTTTTTTTTGTGCTTACCACCCAATTTAACATAAATGATGCTCGCAAATTACTATTTTATGCACATATTATCAATGGTTATGACATGGAAACCTGATGAAAATGACTAGCTTTGTAGAAAAAAGAGGGAGGATGTAGGTGGAAATACTATTTACAAAGCTAGTCATTTTTTATTGCAGTGGAAGTCATATTTTTTGTTAATATACTAAAAGCATAGTCCACTGCGAGCTTCTTGGAAGTTGTATTAGTTGATAGCACATGCAAAAGTGAAGGAAAAAATTTTTTTCTTACATAAATCAAAGTGGAAATTTAAATCCTTACTTATAACAAAGCACACCCCATTAATCTACCCCAAACCACACCATATCAAACAGCACCATATTATGGTAAATTTATTACAGAACACCTACTCCTATCATTTACATCACACCATGGTATAGACATCAATGTGACAAATTTGCTACCTGCTTTTTTTTTTTTTTGTGGTTACCACCCAAACTAACATCAAACCATACAACATCACACCAAGCTATTGATTTTGGTGTGACAAATTTTATACTAAAAGCATAGTTCACTGCGAGCATGTTGCAAGTTGATAGCACATGCAAAAATGAAGGAAAAAAATTTTTTGTAACATAAATCAAAGTGGAAATTTAAATCCTCACTTATAACAAAGCACACCACAGCACATTAATCTACCACAATCCACACCATAAATTCACCATAACCATACTTCACTATATGGTAAATTTATTACAGAACACCTCATACCATTTACATCACACCATGGTATGTACATCAATATGACAAATTTGCTACCTGCTTTTTTTTTTTTTTTGTGGTTACCACCTCAAACTAACATCAAAGGTGTTTGCAAATGACTATTTTCCCACACATTATCACTGAATATGACATGGGAATCTATCGTTTAGAATTGGTTTCCATTTCATAACTTCACCAAACCAAACCAAACCACACCACACCATACCAAGTTACACCATACTACATCACTCCAAGCTATTGATCTTGGTGTGAAACATTTTCCTCCCGTTTCCTTTTTTTTTCTTGTGTGTGCTTACCACCCAATCTGACATTAAAGGTGCTCCCAATTGACTATTATTTTTCCACTTATCAATAATTATGACATGGAAACCTCTTGAAAATGACTATCTTTCTAGAAACTTCACCAAACCACACCATACAACATCACACCAAGCTATTGATTTTAGTGTGACAAATTTTCACCCGGCAATTTTTTTTTTTTATTCTCTTTTTTTTTGTGCTTACCACCCAATTTAACATAAATGGTGCTCGCAAATTACTATTTTATGCACATATTATCAATGGTTATGACATGGAAACCTGATGAAAATGACTAGCTTTGTAGAAAAAAGAGGGAGGATGTGGGTGGAAATACTATTTACAAAGCTAGTCATTTTTTATTGCAGTGGAGGTCATATTTTTTGTTAATATACTAAAAGCATAGTCCACTGCGAGTTTCTTGGAAGTTGTATTAGTTGATAGCACATGCAAAAGTGAAGGAAAAAATTTTTTTCTTACATAAATCAAAGTGGAAATTTAATTCCTTACTTATAACAAAGCACACCACACCACACCACACCACATTAATCTACCCCAAACCACACCATATCAAACAGCACCATATTATGGTAAATTTATTACAGTCACCTACTCCTATCATTTACATCACACCATGGTATAGACATCAATGTGACAAATTTGCTACCTGCTTTTTTTTTTTTTTTTTGTGGTTACCACCCAAACTAACATCAGAGGTGCTTGCAAATGACTATTTTCCCACATTATCAATGAATATGACATGGGAATCTATCGTTTACAATTGGTTTCCATTTCATAACTTCACCAAACCAAACCACACCATAACAAGTTACACCATACTACATCACACCAAGCTATTGATCTTGGTGTGAAACATTTTTTTTTTCTGTGTACTTACTACCCAATCTGACATTAAAGGTGCTCCCAATTTACTTTTTTTTTCCCATATCAATAATTATGACATGGAAACCTGTCGAAAATGACTATCTTTGTAGAAACTTCACCAAACCACACCATACTACATCACACCAAGCTATTGATTCTGGTGTGACAAATTTTCATTTGGCATTTTTTTTTTTTTTTTTTGTGCCTACCACCCAATTTAACATAAATGATGCTCGCAAATTACTATTTTATATACATATTATCAATGGTTATCACATGGAAACCTGATGAAAATGACTAGCTTTGTAGAAAAAGAGGGAGGATGTGGGTGGAAATACCATTTACAAAGCTAGTCATTTTTTATTGCAGCGGAAGTCATATTTTTTGTTAATATGCTAAAAGCATAGTCCACTGCTAGCATCTTGCAAGTTGATAGCACATGAAAAAATGAAGGAAAAAAATTTTTTCTAACATAAATCAAAGTGCAAATTTAAATCCTCACTTGTAACAAAGCACACCACAGCACATTAATCTACCACAATCCACACCATAAATTCACCATAACCATACTTCACTATATGGTAAATTTATTACGGAACACCTCATACCATTTACATCACACCATGGTATGTACATCAATATGACAAATTTGCTACCTGCTTTTTTTTTTTTTGTGTGGTTACCACCTCAAACTAACATCAAAGGTGCTTGCAAATGACTATTTTCCCACACATTATCAATGAATATGACATGGGAATCTATCATTTACAATTGGTTTCCATTTCATAACTTCACCAAACCAAACCAAACCACACCACACCATACCAAGTTACACCATACTACATCGCACCAAGCTATTGATCTTGGTGTGAAACATTTTCTTCCCGTTTCCTTTTTTTTTTTTTTGTGTGCTTACCACCCAATCTGACATTAAAGGTGCTCCCAATTGACTATTTTTTTCCACTTATCAAAAATTATGACATGGAAACCTGTCGAAAATGACTATCTTTGTAGAAACTTCACCAAACCACACCATACTACATCACACCAAGATATTGATTTTGGTGTGACAAATTTTCATCCGGCCAATTTTTTTTTTTTTTTTTTTTGTGCTTACCACACAATTTAACATAAATGATGCTCGCAAATTACTATTTTATGCACATATTATCAATGGTTATGACATGGAAATCTGATGAAAATGACTAGCTTTGTGGAAAAAAGAGGGAGGATGTGGGTGGAAATACCATTTACAAAGCTAGTCATTTTTTATTGCAACGGAAGTCATATTTTTTGTTAATATGCTAAAAGCATAGTCCACTGCGAGCATCTTGCAAGTTGATAGCACATGCAAAAATGAAGGAAAAAAATTTTTTGTAACATAAATCAAAGTGGAAATTTAAATCCTCACTTATAACAAAGCACACCACAGCACATTAATCTAGCCCAATCCACACAATAAATTCACCATAACCATACTTCACTATATGGTAAATTTATTACAGAACACCTCATACCACTTACATCACACCATGGTATGTACATCAATATGACAAATTTGCTACCTGCTTTTTTTTTTTTTTTTTTTGTGGTTACCACCTCAAACTAACATCAAAGGTGCTTGCAAATGACTATTTTCCCACACATTATCAATGAATATGATATGGGAATCTATCATTTACAATTGGTTTCCATTTCATAACTTCACCAAACCAAACCACACCATAACAAGTTACACCATACTACATCACACCAAGCTATTGATCTTGGTGTGAAACATTTTTTTTTTCTGTGTGCTTACTACCCAATCTGACATTAAAGGTGCTCCCAATTTACTTTTTTTTTCCCATATCAATAATTATGACATGGAAACCTGTCGAAAATGACTATCTTTGTAGAAACTTCACCAAACCACACCATACTACATCACACCAAGCTATTGATTCTGGTGTGACAAATTTTCATTTGGCATTTTTTTTTTTTTTTTGTGCTTCCCACCCAATTTAACATAAATGATGCTCGCAAATTACTATTTTATATACATATTATCAATGGTTATGACATGGAAACCTGATGAAAATGACTAGCTTTGTAGAAAAAAGAGGGAGGATGTGGGTGGAAATACCATTTACAAAGCTAGTCATTTTTTATTGCAGCAGAAGTCATATTTTTTGTTAATATGCTAAAAGCATAGTCCACTGCAAGCATCTTGCAAGTTGATAGCACATGCAAAAATGAAGGAAAAAATTTTTTTTCTAACATAAATCAAAGTGGAAATTTAAATGCTCACTTATAACAAAGCACACCACAGCACATTAATCTACACCAATCCTTTGAAACCTATCGTCAATGAATAGCTTCGTAGAAAAATGAAGGCAGAAAGTGGGTGGAAAAACCATTCACAAAGCTAGTCATTTTTATTTGCTGTGGAAATCATATTTGTTGTTAATATGCTAAAAAAATAGTCAATTGCAAACATTTTGGAGGTCGGATTAGTTGATAGGACATAAAAAAACAAAGGGAAACAAATATTGTGTATATGTTCCTGTGGAAAGTCGGGTCTTCTGTATTACTGTGTGATGCCAGAGGTCATGGTCGTGTGTCATTGCCCTTGAGAGGTGCAATTGGGAAAGGTCGGCTTAGAAATATTTACTTCTGCGTTCACAGATTGATTTTTTTTTAGTTTCAGAAGATCCCATTAAGGGTGAAAGCAGCCGATTCTTTGCTTAAACTGTTATTTTAATAAATATTTGCTCTACAGTTCTTATATATTTATATATATTTATCCTTATCGAGCCCTCTTTGGATGTTAGTCTTCAAATTTATTATTATTACTATTTGACTCCCTTGACTTATATTCATCATGCAGAAACATCTGAATATTTCTACGAAGAACATACCCGTATCAAGCAGGAAGAAATACCTAAAACTACGTCTCCACGAACCAAAGTATCGCCTTCCTGTCTTCCTTCGGTTGCAACGTTTTTCGAAATATTTACTTCTGCGTTCACAGAGTGATTTTTTTTTTTTTTTTAGTTTCAGAAGATCCCATTATGGGTGAAAGCAGCCGATTCTTTGCTTAAACTTTAATCTGTTATTTTAATAAATATTTGCTCTACGGTTCTTATACAATTATTACTATATATATATATATATATATATATATATATATATATATATATATATATATATATATAGTGTGTGTGCATGTGTGTATATATATTGAGAGCATTGGCCTTGCAATCAAAAGGTTGTGAGTTCAATTCTCAAACCGGGTGATGTGTTGTTTCCTTGAGCAAGACACTTTATTTCACATTGCTCCAGTTTACTCAGTTGTAGAAATGAGATGATAGGACTGGGGTCCCTATCATTCCACTGCAAAGTGGTCGTGGAGGTGCCACGGCAAAAAAGCACCCAGCCCACACTGTAAATGAGGTTGGTGTTAGGAAGGGCATCCAGCTGTAGAAATCAAGCCAGAATCAGTTCCCGTCCCACCCTTGCAAGCAGGGAAAAAGTGGACGTAAAATGAAATGATGATGAATGCTCCCAGCTGTGGTCACCCCATAGTATCAAACTAACCATGGAGCTTGAAGCAATCCAATGAAGCTACACCAAGAAGGTTGCCACGATGAAGGAGATAAACTACTGGGAGAGTTTAAAAGAACTGAAACTCTACTCCTCGGAATTAAGATGGGAGAGATATGCAATGATATACATATGGAAAATCCTGCGAGGACTAAGACCAAACTTTCGCATTCAGAGCTGGACCAATTCTCGAACAGGACGTCACTGTGTGGTACCAAAGGTCCCATCTTCCACATTTAGAATCAGGGGCAGCTTTTGCAATAGCCTGGGGTTCAAAGGCCCTCAACTTGGTTTTCAAAATTTAAATTTGTTTCCTATTCATCAATGCTTCAAGCAAGCTATATAACTCTGTTATATTTCATCATCATCATTTTATGTCAGTTCTTCTACGCTAGCATGGGTTGTCCTGTTGTGGGCAGTGTCCATTCGGCTGACCTTGTCTTGCTCATACGGGAACTGATTCTGTCTTGATTTCTACAGCTGGATGCCCTTCCTAACACCAACCTCATTTACAGTGAGTGCTGTTTGTTTTTTTTTTGCAGTGGAATGATAGGGACCCCAGTCCTATCATCTCATCTCATTTCTACAGCTGAGTAAACTGGAGCAATGTGAAATAAAGTGTCTTGCTCAAGGAAACAACACATCACCCGGTCCAAGAATTAAACTCACAACCTTTCAATTGCAAGCCCAATGCTCTAACCACTGAGCCATGTGCCTTCTATTGTTGGCAATGTTAGGTCAGGTGACCATGTCTTGCTCATAAAGAACTGATTTTGGCTTGGTTTCTACAGCTGGATGCCCTTCCTAATGCCAAGCTCATTTACAGTGAGTACTGGGTGTTTTTTGTTGTGATTCCTCCACGACTACTTTACAGTATTTTTTACCGTGTCACCATCACGACCACTTTACAGTGTTTCGGCCTGTTCTCATGAAAGATATATTGGCGGGTGGGACGGAGTGGTGCATACTGTATGTATGTTTCAGCCTTGGCCTGGGCCCGTGGGAAGTTGGGGTTTCTGTATTACCTCTTAACGCCAGAGATCTTGGTCCTGTATCATTGCCTTTCAGAGGTGCAATTGGGCAAGGTCGGCTTTTATCACTTCATCTCAAGTCTTTCTGGGACTTTATGTAGCTGTCATCCTTCATACGAATCACATGTCCATACTAACATAATCTCCTCTCCTGCACACATTTGATTCCTCTTATGCCTAGTTTCTCTTTCAGTTTGTTTATGCTTTGCTGTTCGCGTATATTACTATTACACATCCATCGGAGCATACAAGCTTCATTCCTTTCTAATCTACGCAAGTCTTCTACACACAGCGCCCAGCTCTCACTACCATGCAACATTGCCGTTCATATGCACACATCATACAGTCTACCTTTTATTCTGAGGGAAAAGCCTTTTGTATCCAGCTGTGGCAGTAGCTCTCTCAACTTCTTCCTTCCCGTTCTTTCAGAACACCCACCTCCGCTGCTAATTCGGTATTGTTTTTACCAAGTCCTCCCAGACTTTGATGTCACTTGTTTTCAGTGATTGTTTGCTGCTTACTGTCACATGTAAAGCCTACATTCTTAACATCCCACTACATCTCTTGTGTACCCATAGTTTGCATATGGAGTTTCTACCTACACCTCTCCTACATAATGAGCACACACACACACACATATATATACACACACTCACATATATATACTAGCCGAATTACCAGCGCCTTGCTGCGTTTCACATATTTTTTTGTAAGAAAATGATGATTGATTTTAAATCAGTGATATAATTTATGGAGAAAAACTCAATATTACTCAATGTAAAATATAATGCATGAAAAATTGGAAAACATCATTTTTTGTAATATATCAAATCAAAATTGCATTATTAAATCTTATTCTTATTTTGTTTCTTGTAAATAATTTTTTTTTTAAATATCAATTGAAAACTTTTGTGAATAGGCATCATATCTTGTCATTTACCTATGGTTTAAGTTTCATATAAATCGAAAGGGAAAAGTTTTTAGCGGGGGTTTGTACCCCTGGGGAACCCTAATAGGAGGTTTAACCACCATTAAGGTGTCTTATAGTATTGAAATTTTGTGAATAGGCATCATATCTCTTCATTTATCTATGGTTTAAATTACATATAAATCGAACCGAGCAAATTTTCAGCAGGGATTTTGTGCCCCCTGGTGAACCCTAATAGGGGGTTTAACCCCCATTAGGGTATTGTAATTTTATTGAAATTTGCTGAAATGATGTGAATAGGTATCATATCTTGTTTACCTATGGTTTAAATTGCATATAAATCGAAGGGAAAACATTTTCAGCAGGGGTTTGTGCCACCGGTGAACCCTAATAGGGGGTTTAACCCCCATTAGGGTATTTTAATTTTATTGAAATTTGCTGAAATTTTGTGAATAGGCATCACATCTTGTCATTTACCTATGGTTTAAATTTCATATAAATCAAAGGTAAAGTTTCAGCGGCGGTTTTGTGCCCCCGATGAACCCTTTGATTAAAATGAAATATACTTATACAAGTACCCTGGGCAATGTAGTTTCGGAATATATATGGTTATGGGGGTCTATCTCCAAAACCATAGGAGGAGTTCGTAAAATCTTGTTCCATTTATTGGCCAAACTTTTCACTATAGGGAGTTTAACCCCCATTAGGGTGTCTTAATATTATTGAAATTTGCACACACACACACACACACACACATATTTATATCTTTTAGCAGAGCATTTTAATATTGCCACTCAATGAAAACCCTTGTTTGTTTGGAATAAATGAATCTTGAAAATTAGGAGTGCCTGTCAATGTGTATGTGTTTATCTACTTAGCATCAATTTACTACCCTCCCTACCACCAGAAAATGTATAAATACCACCATATTACATTGACAGTCGGCTTTTCTGATGATTTCCTCCGAATGAAACAGTTCTAGTCCTGTTGAAGCCATTTCTATATTAAATATATATATATACTCTTTTAGCTGTTCCAGCCATTCGGCTGAGACCATGATTGGGTACTGCCCTTGTTGCTACACATTCTATCTCCAGCCTGTGTTGGCTGGCCATTGATGTAAGAGGGAGTTCGTTGCTGCTGCCCTTAGGTTACCTTCGTACCGTGATGTGGGCTCATCCGGGATCCTGGATAACAGGGTGTCGAGAAGTTTCTTGAAAATATCCATGACCACACCATGTAGATCTCTCAAATCCCTTGGCAGTTTGTTGAAGAGTTGAGGGCCTTTGAACCCCAGTCTATTGCAATATCTGCTTCTTGTTCTAGATGTGGAAGACGGCACCTTTGTCACCACACAGTGACGTCCTGTTCGGGGGTTGGTCCCGTCTCAATACCAAAGTTTGGCGCTAGTCCCTCCAGGATTTTCCATATGTATATCACTGCGTATCTCTCCTGTCTTCGTTCCAAGGAGTAGAGTTTCAGTTCTTTTAGCCTCTCCCAGTAGCTCATTTCCTTCATCGTGCAATCCTCTTGGTGTAGCTTCGTTGGATTGTCTCAAGTTCCGTGGTTAGTTTGATACTATGGGGTGACCACAGCTGGGAGCAATAGTCCAGGTGGCTTAGAACAAATGGCCTTCATAGTATCAACATGGTCTCCCGGTCTCTTATATAGAAAACCTCAAGTAAAAAGTCAAGATTTGTTTCGATTTAACAGAGCAGAAAGAATTCGCGTCAGAATATTCCAACCAATCCAGCCTATATCGGCTGAATAAATATGTATATGGAGATATATATATATGCACGCACGCACGCATACATGATGGCTGCCTCCTCGTTATCGAGTATGGCCATTGCACGATATACCATTATTAATAATTATTAATTAATTCTATCATGCAATGCCTGTGCATGAAGATATTTTTATAAATGAGGAAAGACTATGCACTGAGCCAATCCCACTCTCTGAGCGACTAGCTATAACCCGAAAAGAAGAAAATATCAACATCATCGGTAACTACTGAGCCGCAGGTTTTATATCGGAGTTATCCCAGTTTCCTGAGTTGCCTTCTCCTAGAAGAATGCCCTGACAAAGGCTTGAGGTCCTTCACTCCCAATGGTTTAACCACGCAATTGGGTGTCCAGCCCGATTATTTCTATGTCCCCGCGCATGTACATACACATGCACCCATGTATATACACACATACATGTGTATATACATATTTACACACTTTTGGATGGCCGTTGACTCTTATGAGATCTTCCGCCCTTTGTCAGGTTTTGTCTTTTGTTCTGCAGGGTGTCCAAAATCACCCTCCTCACCAAGTAAACTTGGTGGGGTTGCCGGTTTAGTCGCCGACGACCCGACCATGCGACAGGTTGTACTGGGTTAAATGTTACTAATAGCAGTCAAGAGTGACCCGACATACATACATACTACATGATGGCTGCAAACTCGTGTTCAAGTATTGCCATCGCCCGATAAAATGTTCAAAAATGTGAAGCACAAATGTGACTCTTTAAACCAGCCAAATACTTGCACCCTCTGGCACACACATGGCAACTTTAGGCTCCCCCGAAACCTTCCATTGCTTTGTTCTGGCTGTATGTTCACATGTATCTTTTAAGACCTCCCATGCTTGTACATTTCTTACACCTTTTCAGATCATAATCTACATGAGGTCTACTGATATGACTTTGTTCATGTCTAATCAAACCAGCTTTGCTCAGGCTGACTCAACCACAGTGCTGGCAAACCAGATGATGTTCAACAGCAGGTAGTTCAGAACAGTCTCAATCCTCACCTTCCTTTTCAGTGTTAGGTGTTCTCTCCGACGAGTTTCAAAGTGTTCACCACCTGACTTGATCAAACGTCTCCACTTCACACGCTCGTCAGCCATTTTCTCCCATTCGTCAGATGAAATTCCAGCACAAGCCAAGATTCCCCTGATACAGTCCCGGTACCGCCTTTTTGGTTTGTGTGGTGGTCGCCTTCCTTCACACAGTTCTCCATAGAGAAGTTGTTTTGGAATACGATCATCAGACATCCGGACCACGTGACTACACCACCTCAACCGATACCGAAAGATTATGCTCTCTATAGTCACGCACCTGCTCCGTTCTAGAACTTCCAAATCACTGGCGAACATTTTCCACCACACCCCAAGTAACTTATGAAGAGATTGTTGGTGAAATCTCTCCAGATCCTTGAGGTGCTTTCTGTATGTGACCCACGTTTCACAAACATAAAGTAAAGAGGAGACGACACAAGTCAGATACACTTTCACCTTGGTTTCGATAGTGATACCTCATCTGGACCATAAACGTTGATGCAGCTGTCCAAAAGCATCACTGGCTTTCTTGATTCTTAAGGATATTTCATTATCATGTGTGCATGAAGTGTTCAACGTACTACCAAGGTAAACAAACTTGTCAGCAACTTTTAGCCTCTTTCCGTACACGTACACACTTGGTGCAGTGTACTCGTTTCCAGGTACTGGCTGATACATTACAACAGTCTTTTCCAAGCTTATTGTGATGCCCAAAATGCTGCAAGCTGCAGAAAAAGAGTTCATAATATGCTGCATGTCACTTTGTGAGTGTGCAAAAAGATTGCAGTCGTCTGCATACAAAAACTCTCGGATTATAGATGTTAATACCTTTGTGCTTGTACCAAAGCGCCTGGTGTTGAACAACCTTCCTGAAGTGCGATACCTGATGTAAACCCCATGAGAACAATATTTGAATGCCATGAGAAACACTATCGTAAAATATAAGGGAAACAGAGTTGGAGCCTTAATGTACCCCTGCTTCACTCCATTTTCAACTGATATTGGTTCAGAGATGCTACCACCAATACTGACCAAAGCCTTCATGTCATCTTGGAAAAGATGCAGAATCTTCTACCCTACCTTGGATTTTTTCCCACAACGCAGTTCGATTGACAGTGTCAAAGGCCTTTGTCAAGTCAACAAAGACCTGGTAAAGGTCCATACATTGTTCGATACACTTTTCTTGCAGCTGCTGAGCAGAAACGATCATATCCACTGTTCCTCTTTCGTTTCTGAACCCACACTGCGACTCAGGCAACACATTCAGAGCAACTCTTGGGATCAATCTATCCATCAATATTCGACACGACTTTACCAACTACTGAAAGAAGGGATATGACATGATAATTGCCACATTTGTCCTTGCCGTCCTTTACTTTATGGAGAATCACCATGAGCGCATCCTTCTTGTGGGATATTCTCATCTTCCCACACCATTTTCATGAGTCAGCTGGGTGAAGTTTTCACCACCACACTTCAAAACCGCTCCACTCAGACCATCCATTCCAGGAGACTTACCACAGTTCAGCTTTTGCACAACAGAAGTCCCCTCTGCAAGAGAAGATACATTAGCCATCTCATATGCTTCACTGGTTCAATAGGAATGGAACAAATGAAATCATCATCAACCTGGGATGGCTGGTTTAAGAGCTCATCAAAGTGATCTCTCTATCTGTCGAGTGTCTTTTGGGTCACGCAGTAATTGCTTGCCATCTTTCGATCTCAAAGGGGCCACTGGAGAGCTGAAAGAGCCATACACCTCTGTGAGTAGAAAGTGCGGCAGTTTCACATTGTTGCCGTCAGATGCCACTTGAACTTCATCTGCTTTGTTGCTCCACCAGGTATTTTGCATAGCCCTGAGTTTCACCTGCACTTCCTTCTTTACCTGTCTGTAACGCTCATAATTGTCACCAACAGAGATACCACCTTTAAGAACTGCATCAAGTGCCTTTTGTTTTCTGTCTAGCAGAGCCTTGACCTCCTGGTCATTCTCATCAAACCAGTCCTTGTTTTCTTGTGACAAAGCCAAGGACCTCTGCTGAAGCCTCATAGACCGAGCTCCTGAAGTCCTTCCAGTTGTTCTCATACACGCATTCATACTTATATATATACATGTATACATACATGCATACATCCATCCATCCATATATACATGTATACACACATACATACATCCATCCATCCATACGTGTATACATACATACAATGGTTAAAGTGTTTGACTGACGACCATAAGTTCATGGGTTCATATTTGGGACCGGGTAGTTATTGAATCAACCTGATATCAATGTTTATTATACAGCACACTTCCTCTTTGGTATAATATGACACATAGTAATGTCTAACATAGTACCCATCTAATCTGTTATAATATGATTTACCTTTCCTCTGTGAAGGCACATGCCTTAGGGGTTACGGTACTGGACTAACCATTATAAAGTCATGGGCTCGTTTCTTCGATTCTGCAGCATGTTGCGTCCTTCAGTAAAATACTTTAGTTCGTGTAGCATCTTCTACCAGGACTTGCGGCAGACAGATAATATCAGTAATAGAAAAACCTTGTTTCATTAGTATGACCTGGAAATCAGTTCCACTCTATTTATCTTCTTTATTAAAGGCAATCAAATTTTTTTTTTTTTTTCTTCTTCTTATTTTTCCATGTTTGTTAAATAAATTCCAAAAAAATCGAGCTAAATTGAAATTTTGTAATAAAATTTCCATAAAAGTTAATGTTTACAATACAATAAAATGTAATAAAATGTATTGAAGTCGACGAAATGTGGACCTTCATTTTTGAAAGATGGATAATGCTATAAGCAGACCTTACAATATTGTACCACAATTTTCCTTTGTGCAAAAGAGGGCAGCTGAATTTAGGAAAGGATAGGGGATTCTTGAAGATGACCCAATGTCTGGACGTCCTACAACTGTCACTACCGAGGAAAACATTGATCTCAGTACTGCAACACCGATGGAAGAAGTGTGTGGAACGCAAGGGAGACTATGTTGAAAAATAAACCTCATTTGGTCACACTCCATGAGAGTATCTTTGTCAACCCTCGTATCTATGCGCAATATACAGAATTGCGGGCACTACAACGCTATTAGCTGTCATATTTGTTGGTGAAAATAATTTGATTATAAAACTTAAATTTATGAATGACTTGTTTTCTACATTGATAACCATGACTTGTTTTCTAATTAACTTAAATTTGTTTTCTAATTTGGTCCTTTTAAGGGCCACCTATATTTTCATTTAAGTAACTCCACTTACATCGATATGCTTTATAACCATGACTTGTTTTCTATTTGTTTTTTCTATTTGTTTTCTAATTTGGCCGTTTTAAGTCTTCCCTCTCTCTCTCTTCCCTATCTCTCCTCTTTCCTCTCTCTCCTCTTCCCTCTCTCTCTAAAAAAAACGCGTGAAAACTCCACTTACACGTGGTAGTAATACGGAAATAAACGATGTTGACGAGTGACGTCACCTTCGCCTGTTTTCCACTGGACTGGCAGCTAATAGCGTTGTAGTGCCAGTTTCTTGAATATTTGTTTACTTTCAGCCAATCACATGCTGAGAGAAATGAAAATGTAAAGACAGCAAGTACTAAAGATATTCTGTAAAAATATATTAAAACAATGTTTCATTGTAATGCAATCACTTCGGGTATTTTGGTATCTTTTTGATGTTGAAGTTGGTGAAAATCAGCAAAATATTGATGTCAAATATAAGTCTACACTCCATTTTATCATTGATTCCGCTGTCACATTGCCTGTCTTATGAGAGAAGAGATGAGCTTCACCAGGTTTTAAATGGCCAAGAAATGCTGTATGTCATTAGGGTACCCCTATCACTTCATCAGGAGTTACAGGTCCATACATACAAACGACTATATATGGTGTTTAGTTGTGTTACCAAGATATTTTTAGGCTCCAAAGGTCAAATTTAAAAGAGAAACAGCAATATTGCATGGTAGTGAGACCTAGGTCCTGTGAAGATTGGAAAGAAATGAAGCCTGCTTGCTCTGATGAATGTGTAATTGTAATATACATGAATGGCAATGCGTAAATGAACTAAAAGAGAAATTTAGCATTAGAGGAATCAGATGCAGTGTGCATGAGAGGAGATTGCGTTGGTATGACCATATGATGTGTAGGAAGGATGACAGCTGTATAAAAAAGAGTAGAGTACTCAAAGTTGATGGAAACTATGGAATAGGAAGACCTGGGATGAGGTGATAAAAGCTGACCTCGCACAATTGCACCTCTTAAAAGCAACAAAATAGGATCAAGATTTTTGGCGTTATGCAGTAATACAGAAGACCCACCTTCCCATGACAGCAGCACAACTACTTTATAGTGTGGGGTAGTGTATGGCATGGGGAGGATAGTGGTTAAGTGGTACATACTAGATGTAGGCTTCAATCTGTGTGCATGGGAAGGCAAGTCTTCTATATTTATATATAAATGAAAGAATTATATCTTTACTTCAAAATATTTATTTTCTATTCTTTATACTGCTGCATTGATGATATCCTTAAGTTTCATCATTGAAATGTTGGCACCACAAGCTAATACAACACTTTTCTGACCAGCAAAGCGAGGCGCATTAGCAATAAATGCTCCAAGAGAAACTCCAGCAGAACCTTCAATAACCTGCAAGAGAAAAAGTAATTAAATTTTATGATATCACACACACACACACACACACACCCCTCCAATTTTACATATCAAAGTTAGCTTGCCTCAAGTAACTGGAATTGAAAAGTTATATATACAGGTAGTAAATTAAAACACTTTAACCATCCTAAAACTAAAAAGTCCAGCTGAGGTCACAAATAAATTGCTAAGGCTGTCACTGGTGGGATCCCCACTGTAGGGGCCCGGAGTAATTGCCTCCATACACTTAGCCCAGTGATCCTTCTTCAAGTTACGCCCCTTTATAGTCTAAGTTCAAATTCCGACCAGGGTTAACTTTGCCTTTCATCCTTACCGGGTCGATAAAAAAAAGTACCAGTAATGTACTGGTATAATTGCTGGCCTTGTGCCAAAAGTAGAAACAATTATTATTATTATTATATCTTGTTAGTGATAGGGCGGTGAATTGGCAGTATCAGTAGAAGGTTAGACGCCATGCTTTCTAGCATAGTTACCTCCCTTTACAGTTTGAGTTCAAATCCCGCCGAGGTTAACTTTGCCTTTCATCCTTACGGGGTCGATAAAATAAAGTACCAGTAATGTACTGGGTAATTGCTGGCCTTGTGTCTAAAGTAGAAACAATTATTATATCTTGTTACTCCTCAAATAAGTCAGTTGAAGCCATGTCTGGAGAGTAGGGAGTCTGGTAAGTGATTAAAATGTCTTTCTTTGGATCAGTTGCGATGTATGGGGTGATGTCATAGTGTAGTTGCCAGGTTCACAGATCTGGCCTCACTAATCCTTTCTAATTGTTTTTATGGTGAATATTCAGGATGTACAAAGTCTCAGTAATTGAAGAAGACAGCATCATGTTGATTTTGCTCTGTACTTGCTGTGCCTGGCCTTGGCAGTGTTGGATGTTTCCACCTGACCTTGGCAATGGATTTTTCCACCTGGCCTTGGCAATTTTGGATGTTTCCACCTGACCTTGGCAATGTTGGATGTTTCCACTGTAATACTTGGCAATGGATGTTTCCACCTGACCTTGGCAATGTTGGATGTTTCCACTGTAATACTTGGCAATGGATGTTTCCACCTGACCTTGGCAATGTTGGATGTTTCCACTGTAATACTTGGCAATGGATGTTTCCACCTGACCTTGGCAATGTTGGATGTTTCCACTGTAATACTTGGCAATGGATGTTTCCACCTGACCTTGGCAATGTTGGATGTTTCCACCTGAACTTGGCAATGTTGGATGTTTCCACTGTAATACTTGAGCTTCAGTTTATAGCTCCTACCCATACACCTCAACTCTAGTTGCCATAGTATCCAGGATCTCAGAATCCTTTTGGGCAGTATAAGGCGAAATGAAAATGTAACGTGTATATACATAGAACAGTACTCCACACACTGGCTGTCTGACAGTGACTGCCACATCCAGAGAACTTGCCCAAAACTACACAAGCACATGAATGTATGTGACTTCAGTCTGCACTATTTTGTATCCCTAACGTCATTACTTCCCACAGTATAGTTGGATACTTTATCGACAGACCTCATATTTACGGATTTCCGCTTAAGTTAGAAATCAAAGAGTAATGCGATGGAGTTGTAAGAGGCTTGGATAGAAGCATATCAATGTTGGTGCTGGCTCTTTAGTATCTGAGTTCAAATCCTGCCACAGTCAACTATGCCTTTCATTCTTCCGGGGTCAATAAAATAAAGTACCAGTTATGTACTGCGGTCAGTATAATCATCTTTCTCATTCTCCCAAATTGCTGTCCTTATGCTAAAGTTAGAAGGAATTATTATAATACTGAGTCACCATGAATACTTTGTACTAGTAATTCTGGTATAACCGTGAAAGGCTATCTACCCATCAGCCCTTCATGTTGGTGAACTAGTAATATCCTTGATTTGAAGAAATCTACTACTCAAGCCAGTTCCCCTTAAGAAATATGGTCGATTCAAGAAGAGTGAATATAGATAATTGATATTTTAAAGAATTGCCTCCCTTGATCAAAGTTATCTCCCTTGAATTTTGAACGAAAAGTTATTTGACTATTAAACATCAATTTTAGCGATAATATTGATTTCAGTATACATGTAGAATACAATTGGTAAACTATTCTTGTAAAGTAGGAAATAACACAATGACTGAACCACATTAAACATTAAAGTCTTTACTCTCACACTGCACGTTTTCAAAATGTAAAGACACTATAAACATTTGAATCAACAAACCTGTATTTGTTTTTTGTTTTTTTAAACTTTCTGCTAAGTAGCTCTGTATATAACTCTCCATACATAACTCTATATATTACTCTCTATATTACTCTATATATATTAGCAGCTCTCTCTATATATACCTCTATATATATTAGCAGCTCTGTATATATACCTCTATATATATTAGCAGCTCTCTATATTACTCTATATATATTAGCAGCTCTCTCTATATATTACTCTTTATACATGTGGTCATGTAGGTGCCACAACAAAAAGCACCCGGTACTCACTGTAAAGGTGGTTGGCATTAGGAAGGGCATCCAACCATAGAAACCAAGCAAAAATCGGTTCTGTTTGAGCAAGAAATGGTCATCTGACCTCAACTTGCCTCAAATAGGATAACTTGTCTAACCCATCTAGCATGGAAAATGAACGTTAAATTGTGATGATGATGATGGTAACTCTATATATTAGCAGCTCCATATAACTGCTACATCACTAAAAAGTGTTCAAATCAAACATTAGCAGCACACTAGTAGAGTTATAATAGTAAAAAGGGAGTATAAACTGTACATACTGAGTTTTCTTCAATTCCACCAGAGGTGGCATCTGAGAGTGTTTCCTGACTTTCTTCAAATATTATAGTTCCAGCCTTGATACTCTCATACATCACTTTAGAAGACCAAGGCTGACAACCAATCACCTACATTTCAAAATAGAAGATAGTAAATAGCAAGCATGATAACAAATGTATTTGATATCTTGTATCTTGTTTGGTCACTTATAGTTTTAAGTAGAAATATTGCTCCTACTCTAATATTCTGCCAATATGCTGACTTGGATTGTAAAAATGGGTTAAAGAGGAAGCTTCTAATCTAGGGGTGGGGGGACCTTTTTAGTGTTAGAGGTATGAGAACCCATGGTGAGCAGAGAAAATTAATTTTTCATTTTACAAGTAGATTTATATTTCAACCACCTCCAATAGATCTGACTGGATCCCCATGTGAGACCAGCTGAGCTTATTGATGTTATCCAACCACCTTGAACGGGGTCTACCTCTGGGTCTCCTGCTGGTTTGTTTTGCTTGTAAAATCTGTCCACATGTGCCTGGAACCACTGGAAGGATTGATTTAGGATTTTGCCCCTATAACCCTCCCAAGAACAAGTGAGCAAAGAAGAAGAAGATATATCCTTACTTTTATATCTGGGTTTACTTGCTTTAGATATGCAGCGATGCCAGCAATAAGGCCACCTCCACCGACAGGTACAAAAACATTATCAACGTCAGGTAGTTCTTCAAATATTTCAAGCCTTGAATAAATAACCAAGAAATAATACACCATCTCAACATCCTTTACGCTACAGAACTTAATGCGTTTACACCTGAAATTCCATCTAAACTTACACAATATACTCGCCTCTTCTGCTTTTATGATTCTTGTCTCATCTTCCATCACCTTTACCAAACATACCCCTTCTTTAGAATTACATCATCATTCTGGGAATCCTGTTTCATCTATGGTGCCATGATAAAAAGCACCCAGTCCACCTGGTAAGGTGGTAGAAATGGTGCTATGATGAAAAGCACCAACTCCACCCAGTAAGGTGGTAGAAATGGTGTCATGATGAAAAGCACCAACTCCACCCAGTAAGGTGGTAGTGTTGCTGCCATGATGAAAAGCACCCAGTCCACCCGGTATGGTGGTAGTGTTGCTGCCATGATGAAAAGCACCCAGTCCACCCGGTAACGTGGTAGTGTTGCTGCCAGACATTTGTTAGATAGAAATTGTGTCAAACCCTGTCACCCCTGCCCCCTCCCCCTACACACACACACACACACACACACATATATGTGTGTGTGTTAACACTGCTTGACAATGAGTGCTGTTTGTTTATGTCCAACATCATAGTAATTCAACAAATAAAGATTGGGGTGGATATTATGGACTAAATCCTCGAAGGTGGTGCCTTAGCATGACTGCAGTCCAATGACAGAAACCAGTAAAAGAGTAAAAGAGTAAAATTGAATCACAGAAGACACCAGATAAATTCAAACAACCAAACACAATTTCAGAATGAAAGTTATACAAACCCAATTGTATCTTGACCAGCGGCGACATCAATATCGTTATAAGGGGAGATAAATGGGATGCCTTCTTCCTGCAATCAACAAGTGGTATAATTATCAATGCTATATTATGTTGGTACTGTTATTGCTTCTATGTGTTTAGTTACCTTTTGTCTTAAAACACCAGTGTCTAGGACTGGATAACTATTAGCATCAATGTTATATTATGCTGCCACTGTTATTGCTAGCATGTCTGTGATAATTCTTGAGGCTAAAAGTCTAGGACGGGATATCTTTGGAATCGTTTCTATGCAGTTAATTTGGTCTTTGTATTAGATTGTATTGAAGAGTTAGAGAGAATGTTCAAAACCTGAAAAGACAGTCGGTCTGCTGTCTCAAGACTTAAATGTTGCCATGATATATACCATAATGCTAATTTGTAGAAGAGAGCAAAAGGTCTCTGTGTTACCTGGGAAGTGACTTTACTTGATATTTACAACAATATTTACATTTAGTTACACAAGAAATTGCAAATAAAATAACTGGTTGATTTGCACTAACCTGTGAGTACTTGCGGGCAGCATTCTCTGCAAGCATACAGTCGTCTCCAAAAAGAGTAAGTGAAGCCTTGTTTGCAATCAAACGCTCATGTTTTGCAGATGAAATTATTTTAGGAACAAATACATGGACAGGAATTCCAAGTTGGTTCATAGCTTCAGTCTGGTGGGGTTAAAATGACAGAAATGAATGCTAGCAGTATATGTATACTCATATATACAGTGTGAGTCGTAAGTAACAGGGCAGTATCATTCGAAATATAAATGTTGGACTGCCCAGTTACTTATGACTCACCGTATACGTGTATATATATATATATATTGCAGAAACCCAAGAAGCTAGATTTAACACCCTTCTAGCGGGTCCGGGTAAGTTTTTTACATTCATTTAAATTATTGATTTATTGATATTTTATTTGAGTGACCCGAATCTTCCTGGTCGTTCTTTTTCGGCTGTACGGGTGATTTTAGGCATAATCTCTATGTGTTGGTAATTTAACGATGGTTATAGCTCTGATTTATCCAAATTATTGAGCCCTCTGCCCCTCATATCGGATATTGTTTATCGTTAATTCGTGAGCTGATTTTCCGATACTCGATTATTCTATTATATATATATATATATATATATATATATATATATATATATATATATATATACATAAAGGCGCATATGGCATTGTTGGACTCAAGATTGTAAGGTCATGTGTTCAATTCTCTGACTGGGTAGTGTGCTGTTTCCTTGAGCATGACATTTTGTGTTACGCTGAATCTCCCTGAGAACTATGTTATGGGTGCATGTATATGTGGAATGCTCAGCCACTTACAGATTAATTTCAAGATCATGCAGTTTCCTTGATTGATTGATTGAGAGAGAGAGAGAGAGAGAGAGAGAATTGATCCCAATACTCCAGTAGTATTTTCCTATTGATCTCAAAAGGATGAAAGGCAAAGTTGACCTCAGATTGCTGAGAACATGAGATATATATATACATGATATATATATATATATACATCCAAACAATTGCTGCTTCAACTACCCCTACTACGGTGTAACCATGTAATCGTAACGTTCACGTTTTTCCTATCTCCTCCACACACCACAATTTCGTACAAACATCCAATCCCGCAAAATCCGAAATCTGTATTTTTTTGTTATTTATTAAGGTTTAAATACGGTGTTTTTGTCGTATTGAACAGAACAAATCTTGCAGTTTTGCTTTTTGTTACTCGCTGGTAAACATTCTTAATTCTATCGTATCCTCCAATTCCCTAATTCTATCGTATTCTCAAACAAAAAAACAAAAAACAACAAAATCCTTTCCATTCTACTTCTTATAATTTACTTTAAATATATATATCATGCTACCTCGAAAGTCAAAAATCCCGCTCATACACCCCTCACCCACCATTTTCTTCACGAGGGGTTGCGGTCAGCCACTCTCTCTCTCTCTCTCTCCCCCTTCCCACTCTCTCTCTCTCTCTCTTAGCTACACACACACACACACACATATATATATAAGATAAATTCCCGTTCATGTTTATTCACTTTCGCCAAACAATTGCTGCTTCAACTACCCCTACTACGGTGTAACCATGTAATCGTAACGTTCACGTTTTTCCTATCTCCTCCACACACCACAATTTCGTACAAACATCCAATCCCGCAAAATCCGAAATCTGTATTTTTTGTTATTTATTAAGGTTTAAATACGGTGTTTTTGTCGTATTGAACAGAACAAATCTTGCAGTTTTGCTTTTTGTTACTCGCTGGTAAACATTCTTAATTCTATCGTATCCTCCAATTCCCTAATTCTATCGTATTCTCAAACAAAAAAACAAAAAACAACAAAATCCTTTCCATTCTACTTCTTATAATTTACTTTAAATATATATATCATGCTACCTCGAAAGTCAAAAATCCCGCTCATACACCCCTCACCCACCATTTTCTTCACGAGGGGTTGCGGTCAGCCACTCTCTCTCTCTCTCTCTCCCCCTTCCCACTCTCTCTCTCTCTCTCTTAGCTACACACACACACACACACATATATATATAAGATAAATTCCCGTTCATGTTTATTCACTTTCGCCAAACAATTGCTGCTTCAACTACCCCTACTACGGTGTAACCATGTAATCGTAACGTTCACGTTTTTCCTATCTCCTCCACACACCACAATTTCGTACAAACATCCAATCCCGCAAAATCCGAAATCTGTATTTTTTGTTATTTATTAAGGTTTAAATACGGTGTTTTTGTCGTATTGAACAGAACAAATCTTGCAGTTTTGCTTTTTGTTACTCGCTGGTAAACATTCATAACCTTCCAGCTTATCCTCCAATTCCCTAATTCTATCGTATTCTCAAACAAAAAAACAAAAAACAACAAAATCCTTTCCATTCTACTTCTTATAATTTACTTTAAATATATATATCATGCTACCTCGAAAGTCAAAAATCCCGCTCATACACCCCTCACCCACCATTTTCTTCACGAGGGGTTGCGGTCAGCCACTCTCTCTCTCTCTCTCTCCCCCTTCCCACTCTCTCTCTCTCTCTCTTAGCTACACACACACACACACACATATATATATAAGATAAATTCCCGTTCATGTTTATTCACTTTCGCCAAACAATTGCTGCTTCAACTACCCCTACTACGGTGTAACCATGTAATCGTAACGTTCACGTTTTTCCTATCTCCTCCACACACCACAATTTCGTACAAACATCCAATCCCGCAAAATCCGAAATCTGTATTTTTTGTTATTTATTAAGGTTTAAATACGGTGTTTTTGTCGTATTGAACAGAACAAATCTTGCAGTTTTGCTTTTTGTTACTCGCTGGTAAACATTCATAACCTTCCAGCTTATCCTCCAATTCCCTAATTCTATCGTATTCTCAAACAAAAAAACAAAAAACAACAAAATCCTTTCCATTCTACTTCTTATAATTTACTTTAAATATATATATCATGCTACCTCGAAAGTCAAAAATCCCGCTCATACACCCCTCACCCACCATTTTCTTCACGAGGGGTTGCGGTCAGCCACTCTCTCTCTCTCTCTCTCCCCCTTCCCACTCTCTCTCTCTCTCTCTTAGCTACACACACACACACACACATATATATATAAGATAAATTCCCGTTCATGTTTATTCACTTTCGCCAAACAATTGCTGCTTCAACTACCCCTACTACGGTGTAACCATGTAATCGTAACGTTCACGTTTTTCCTATCTCCTCCACACACCACAATTTCGTACAAACATCCAATCCCGCAAAATCCGAAATCTGTATTTTTTGTTATTTATTAAGGTTTAAATACGGTGTTTTTGTCGTATTGAACAGAACAAATCTTGCAGTTTTGCTTTTTGTTACTCGCTGGTAAACATTCATAACCTTCCAGCTTATCCTCCAATTCCCTAATTCTATCGTATTCTCAAACAAAAAAACAAAAAACAACAAAATCCTTTCCATTCTACTTCTTATAATTTACTTTAAATATATATATCATGCTACCTCGAAAGTCAAAAATCCCGCTCATACACCCCTCACCCACCATTTTCTTCACGAGGGGTTGCGGTCAGCCACTCTCTCTCTCTCTCTCTCCCCCTTCCCACTCTCTCTCTCTCTCTCTTAGCTACACACACACACACACACATATATATATAAGATAAATTCCCGTTCATGTTTATTCACTTTCGCCAAACAATTGCTGCTTCAACTACCCCTACTACGGTGTAACCATGTAATCGTAACGTTCACGTTTTTCCTATCTCCTCCACACACCACAATTTCGTACAAACATCCAATCCCGCAAAATCCGAAATCTGTATTTTTTGTTATTTATTAAGGTTTAAATACGGTGTTTTTGTCGTATTGAACAGAACAAATCTTGCAGTTTTGCTTTTTGTTACTCGCTGGTAAACATTCATAACCTTCCAGCTTATCCTCCAATTCCCTAATTCTATCGTATTCTCAAACAAAAAAACAAAAAACAACAAAATCCTTTCCATTCTACTTCTTATAATTTACTTTAAATATATATATCATGCTACCTCGAAAGTCAAAAATCCCGCTCATACACCCCTCACCCACCATTTTCTTCACGAGGGGTTGCGGTCAGCCACTCTCTCTCTCTCTCTCTCCCCCTTCCCACTCTCTCTCTCTCTCTCTTAGCTACACACACACACACACACATATATATATAAGATAAATTCCCGTTCATGTTTATTCACTTTCGCCAAACAATTGCTGCTTCAACTACCCCTACTACGGTGTAACCATGTAATCGTAACGTTCACGTTTTTCCTATCTCCTCCACACACCACAATTTCGTACAAACATCCAATCCCGCAAAATCCGAAATCTGTATTTTTTGTTATTTATTAAGGTTTAAATACGGTGTTTTTGTCGTATTGAACAGAACAAATCTTGCAGTTTTGCTTTTTGTTACTCGCTGGTAAACATTCATAACCTTCCAGCTTATCCTCCAATTCCCTAATTCTATCGTATTCTCAAACAAAAAAACAAAAAACAACAAAATCCTTTCCATTCTACTTCTTATAATTTACTTTAAATATATATATCATGCTACCTCGAAAGTCAAAAATCCCGCTCATACACCCCTCACCCACCATTTTCTTCACGAGGGGTTGCGGTCAGCCACTCTCTCTCTCTCTCTCTCCCCCTTCCCACTCTCTCTCTCTCTCTCTCTTAGCTACACACACACACACACACATATATATATAAGATAAATTCCCGTTCATGTTTATTCACTTTCGCCAAACAATTGCTGCTTCAACTACCCCTACTACGGTGTAACCATGTAATCGTAACGTTCACGTTTTTCCTATCTCCTCCACACACCACAATTTCGTACAAACATCCAATCCCGCAAAATCCGAAATCTGTATTTTTTGTTATTTATTAAGGTTTAAATACGGTGTTTTTGTCGTATTGAACAGAACAAATCTTGCAGTTTTGCTTTTTGTTACTCGCTGGTAAACATTCATAACCTTCCAGCTTATCCTCCAATTCCCTAATTCTATCGTATTCTCAAACAAAAAAACAAAAAACAACAAAATCCTTTCCATTCTACTTCTTATAATTTACTTTAAATATATATATCATGCTACCTCGAAAGTCAAAAATCCCGCTCATACACCCCTCACCCACCATTTTCTTCACGAGGGGTTGCGGTCAGCCACTCTCTCTCTCTCTCTCTCCCCCTTCCCACTCTCTCTCTCTCTCTCTTAGCTACACACACACACACACACATATATATATAAGATAAATTCCCGTTCATGTTTATTCACTTTCGCCAAACAATTGCTGCTTCAACTACCCCTACTACGGTGTAACCATGTAATCGTAACGTTCACGTTTTTCCTATCTCCTCCACACACCACAATTTCGTACAAACATCCAATCCCGCAAAATCCGAAATCTGTATTTTTTGTTATTTATTAAGGTTTAAATACGGTGTTTTTGTCGTATTGAACAGAACAAATCTTGCAGTTTTGCTTTTTGTTACTCGCTGGTAAACATTCATAACCTTCCAGCTTATCCTCCAATTCCCTAATTCTATCGTATTCTCAAACAAAAAAACAAAAAACAACAAAATCCTTTCCATTCTACTTCTTATAATTTACTTTAAATATATATATCATGCTACCTCGAAAGTCAAAAATCCCGCTCATACACCCCTCACCCACCATTTTCTTCACGAGGGGTTGCGGTCAGCCACTCTCTCTCTCTCTCTCTCCCCCTTCCCACTCTCTCTCTCTCTCTCTTAGCTACACACACACACACACACATATATATATAAGATAAATTCCCGTTCATGTTTATTCACTTTCGCCAAACAATTGCTGCTTCAACTACCCCTACTACGGTGTAACCATGTAATCGTAACGTTCACGTTTTTCCTATCTCCTCCACACACCACAATTTCGTACAAACATCCAATCCCGCAAAATCCGAAATCTGTATTTTTTGTTATTTATTAAGGTTTAAATACGGTGTTTTTGTCGTATTGAACAGAACAAATCTTGCAGTTTTGCTTTTTGTTACTCGCTGGTAAACATTCATAACCTTCCAGCTTATCCTCCAATTCCCTAATTCTATCGTATTCTCAAACAAAAAAACAAAAAACAACAAAATCCTTTCCATTCTACTTCTTATAATTTACTTTAAATATATATATCATGCTACCTCGAAAGTCAAAAATCCCGCTCATACACCCCTCACCCACCATTTTCTTCACGAGGGGTTGCGGTCAGCCACTCTCTCTCTCTCTCTCTCCCCCTTCCCACTCTCTCTCTCTCTCTCTTAGCTACACACACACACACACACATATATATATAAGATAAATTCCCGTTCATGTTTATTCACTTTCGCCAAACAATTGCTGCTTCAACTACCCCTACTACGGTGTAACCATGTAATCGTAACGTTCACGTTTTTCCTATCTCCTCCACACACCACAATTTCGTACAAACATCCAATCCCGCAAAATCCGAAATCTGTATTTTTTGTTATTTATTAAGGTTTAAATACGGTGTTTTTGTCGTATTGAACAGAACAAATCTTGCAGTTTTGCTTTTTGTTACTCGCTGGTAAACATTCATAACCTTCCAGCTTATCCTCCAATTCCCTAATTCTATCGTATTCTCAAACAAAAAAACAAAAAACAACAAAATCCTTTCCATTCTACTTCTTATAATTTACTTTAAATATATATATCATGCTACCTCGAAAGTCAAAAATCCCGCTCATACACCCCTCACCCACCATTTTCTTCACGAGGGGTTGCGGTCAGCCACTCTCTCTCTCTCTCTCTCCCCCTTCCCACTCTCTCTCTCTCTCTCTCTTAGCTACACACACACACACACACATATATATATAAGATAAATTCCCGTTCATGTTTATTCACTTTCGCCAAACAATTGCTGCTTCAACTACCCCTACTACGGTGTAACCATGTAATCGTAACGTTCACGTTTTTCCTATCTCCTCCACACACCACAATTTCGTACAAACATCCAATCCCGCAAAATCCGAAATCTGTATTTTTTGTTATTTATTAAGGTTTAAATACGGTGTTTTTGTCGTATTGAACAGAACAAATCTTGCAGTTTTGCTTTTTGTTACTCGCTGGTAAACATTCATAACCTTCCAGCTTATCCTCCAATTCCCTAATTCTATCGTATTCTCAAACAAAAAAACAAAAAACAACAAAATCCTTTCCATTCTACTTCTTATAATTTACTTTAAATATATATATCATGCTACCTCGAAAGTCAAAAATCCCGCTCATACACCCCTCACCCACCATTTTCTTCACGAGGGGTTGCGGTCAGCCACTCTCTCTCTCTCTCTCTCCCCCTTCCCACTCTCTCTCTCTCTCTCTTAGCTACACACACACACACACACATATATATATAAGATAAATTCCCGTTCATGTTTATTCACTTTCGCCAAACAATTGCTGCTTCAACTACCCCTACTACGGTGTAACCATGTAATCGTAACGTTCACGTTTTTCCTATCTCCTCCACACACCACAATTTCGTACAAACATCCAATCCCGCAAAATCCGAAATCTGTATTTTTTGTTATTTATTAAGGTTTAAATACGGTGTTTTTGTCGTATTGAACAGAACAAATCTTGCAGTTTTGCTTTTTGTTACTCGCTGGTAAACATTCATAACCTTCCAGCTTATCCTCCAATTCCCTAATTCTATCGTATTCTCAAACAAAAAAACAAAAAACAACAAAATCCTTTCCATTCTACTTCTTATAATTTACTTTAAATATATATATCATGCTACCTCGAAAGTCAAAAATCCCGCTCATACACCCCTCACCCACCATTTTCTTCACGAGGGGTTGCGGTCAGCCACTCTCTCTCTCTCTCTCTCCCCCTTCCCACTCTCTCTCTCTCTCTCTTAGCTACACACACACACACACACATATATATATAAGATAAATTCCCGTTCATGTTTATTCACTTTCGCCAAACAATTGCTGCTTCAACTACCCCTACTACGGTGTAACCATGTAATCGTAACGTTCACGTTTTTCCTATCTCCTCCACACACCACAATTTCGTACAAACATCCAATCCCGCAAAATCCGAAATCTGTATTTTTTGTTATTTATTAAGGTTTAAATACGGTGTTTTTGTCGTATTGAACAGAACAAATCTTGCAGTTTTGCTTTTTGTTACTCGCTGGTAAACATTCATAACCTTCCAGCTTATCCTCCAATTCCCTAATTCTATCGTATTCTCAAACAAAAAAACAAAAAACAACAAAATCCTTTCCATTCTACTTCTTATAATTTACTTTAAATATATATATCATGCTACCTCGAAAGTCAAAAATCCCGCTCATACACCCCTCACCCACCATTTTCTTCACGAGGGGTTGCGGTCAGCCACTCTCTCTCTCTCTCTCTCCCCCTTCCCACTCTCTCTCTCTCTCTCTTAGCTACACACACACACACACACATATATATATAAGATAAATTCCCGTTCATGTTTATTCACTTTCGCCAAACAATTGCTGCTTCAACTACCCCTACTACGGTGTAACCATGTAATCGTAACGTTCACGTTTTTCCTATCTCCTCCACACACCACAATTTCGTACAAACATCCAATCCCGCAAAATCCGAAATCTGTATTTTTTGTTATTTATTAAGGTTTAAATACGGTGTTTTTGTCGTATTGAACAGAACAAATCTTGCAGTTTTGCTTTTTGTTACTCGCTGGTAAACATTCATAACCTTCCAGCTTATCCTCCAATTCCCTAATTCTATCGTATTCTCAAACAAAAAAACAAAAAACAACAAAATCCTTTCCATTCTACTTCTTATAATTTACTTTAAATATATATATCATGCTACCTCGAAAGTCAAAAATCCCGCTCATACACCCCTCACCCACCATTTTCTTCACGAGGGGTTGCGGTCAGCCACTCTCTCTCTCTCTCTCTCCCCCTTCCCACTCTCTCTCTCTCTCTCTTAGCTACACACACACACACACACATATATATATAAGATAAATTCCCGTTCATGTTTATTCACTTTCGCCAAACAATTGCTGCTTCAACTACCCCTACTACGGTGTAACCATGTAATCGTAACGTTCACGTTTTTCCTATCTCCTCCACACACCACAATTTCGTACAAACATCCAATCCCGCAAAATCCGAAATCTGTATTTTTTGTTATTTATTAAGGTTTAAATACGGTGTTTTTGTCGTATTGAACAGAACAAATCTTGCAGTTTTGCTTTTTGTTACTCGCTGGTAAACATTCATAACCTTCCAGCTTATCCTCCAATTCCCTAATTCTATCGTATTCTCAAACAAAAAAACAAAAAACAACAAAATCCTTTCCATTCTACTTCTTATAATTTACTTTAAATATATATATCATGCTACCTCGAAAGTCAAAAATCCCGCTCATACACCCCTCACCCACCATTTTCTTCACGAGGGGTTGCGGTCAGCCACTCTCTCTCTCTCTCTCTCCCCCTTCCCACTCTCTCTCTCTCTCTCTTAGCTACACACACACACACACACATATATATATAAGATAAATTCCCGTTCATGTTTATTCACTTTCGCCAAACAATTGCTGCTTCAACTACCCCTACTACGGTGTAACCATGTAATCGTAACGTTCACGTTTTTCCTATCTCCTCCACACACCACAATTTCGTACAAACATCCAATCCCGCAAAATCCGAAATCTGTATTTTTTGTTATTTATTAAGGTTTAAATACGGTGTTTTTGTCGTATTGAACAGAACAAATCTTGCAGTTTTGCTTTTTGTTACTCGCTGGTAAACATTCATAACCTTCCAGCTTATCCTCCAATTCCCTAATTCTATCGTATTCTCAAACAAAAAAACAAAAAACAACAAAATCCTTTCCATTCTACTTCTTATAATTTACTTTAAATATATATATCATGCTACCTCGAAAGTCAAAAATCCCGCTCATACACCCCTCACCCACCATTTTCTTCACGAGGGGTTGCGGTCAGCCACTCTCTCTCTCTCTCTCTCCCCCTTCCCACTCTCTCTCTCTCTCTCTTAGCTACACACACACACACACACATATATATATAAGATAAATTCCCGTTCATGTTTATTCACTTTCGCCAAACAATTGCTGCTTCAACTACCCCTACTACGGTGTAACCATGTAATCGTAACGTTCACGTTTTTCCTATCTCCTCCACACACCACAATTTCGTACAAACATCCAATCCCGCAAAATCCGAAATCTGTATTTTTTGTTATTTATTAAGGTTTAAATACGGTGTTTTTGTCGTATTGAACAGAACAAATCTTGCAGTTTTGCTTTTTGTTACTCGCTGGTAAACATTCATAACCTTCCAGCTAGCTACCCCACATCCCTCCCACCCGCCCCCACACACACCACCATTCTTAATACGTGGACCAATCATAAGCCAGAGACCCCCCCCCCACACGCATCACCATTATTACTATAAGCCAGAGACCCCCCCCCCCCACACGCATCACCATTATTATTATTACGCGGACCAATCATAAGCCAGAGGCCTATACTATCGCTTGCACGGTTGCCTTCGATATATGATGGATGGATGGACGGACTGCGGAATCCTGGAGAGTGGAGGGGAGAGAAAAATCTGGACGCTCAGAGCGAAAATGCCAATGCTAAAGTCAAATTCACCTCGTGGACGAGAATGCGAGCACTCTTCTTTGTTTCGCCCGCGGATGGCTAACATAACCCCATCTCCCCCCGCCCCACACCACCCCCACCCTCCAAACGCGATCCAAAACTTCAGAGTTGGTACCATAAATGTAGGCACCCTAAAGGGGCGCGCTAACGAGGTTGTAGAAATGCTTGAACGTAAGGAGGTCGATGTTTGTTGTATTCAAGAGACCAGGTGGAGGGGTGGGTCTGCTAGATTCATTGAGGGTAAAAAACGATGTTATAAGCTTTTCTGGGTGGGAAACGACGATGGGCTGGGTGGAGTAGGAATCATGGTAGCAGAAAAGTGGGCGGATAAGATAATAGACGTAAATAGAGTGAACGACAGAATAATTAAAATACGACTTGTCCTCAATAGAACTACGGTGACAGTAATATCTGCGTATGCACCCCAATCCGGACTGCCCGGCACTATAAAAGACAGATTCTATGAGACACTGATGCTCACTACCTCCCAAATATCTGACAGTGACTATATAATTATTGCAGGCGACCTAAATGGTCACGTTGGGCAACATTGTGACGGCTACGACGAAATCCATGGAGGCTATGGGTTTGGTACTAGAAATGAGGAAGGCTCCAGAATCCTGGAATTCTGTGATGCAAATAACCTAACTATCTGTAACACTAACTTCAAAAAACGTGACAATCACCTGATCACCTATAGATCCGGGGAACACACAAGCCAGGTAGATTATATCCTTACCAGAAGACGTGACAGAGTGTCTGTTGTAAACACTAAATCCCTCCCCCATGAAGAATGCACCTCCCAACATAGACTGATAATTAGCGACCTCATAGTCAGGTCGAGACGTACTCGACAGCAGAAGAGGACTATCCTCAGGAGAAAAATATGGAAGCTAAAGGACCCCACAGCCAAAAATAAATTTCAAAACATATTACTTGATGCTTTCGACAGTAAGGAAGAACACTTAGAGTCGGACAATATAGAGGGACAGTGGGAATTTCTGAAAGCAAACCTGCTGTTGGCCACAGACGAAGTCTGTGGCTGGAGCAGGCCTGTAGGCAGGAGGAGAGTAACATGGTGGTGGAACAGTAAGGTGGAGGAGTCAATTAAGGCCAAAAAGCAGGCTTGGAAAGTATGGCGGGATGGGGGAAGTAGAGTAGACTATCAAGTGGCCAGGAGGGAAGCTAGGAGAGAAGTGTACTTAGCAAGAAGGGAAGCTGAGGAAAGAAAGTTCAAGCATGTCCTACAACGCGATGACCAAAAACGTGAGGTGTTCAGGATTGCTAGGCAATGCGTCAAGGAAAACCGTGATATTGTCGGGGAGAAGTGTGTACTTAACGATGATGGCATACTTGCCATCACCGACACTGATAAGAAGGCAGCTTGGAAGTGTCACTATGAAAGGCTACTAAATGAGGAGAATAAATGGGAGAAAGACAGTCTCCCCCATGTCGACCCAATAGAGGGACCAGCAGTGTTAGTCGAGGGGAGTATAATAAGTAAGGCAATCAAGGATATGAAGACAGGTAAGGCGGCTGGGCCTTCGGAAATAGTTGCTGAGATGCTGAAGGCATCTGGCACGGTGGGACACACCATGGTCACCCGCATAGTTAACCAAGTCGTACAGAATGGGGCTGTTCCGAAGGACTGGCATAGCAGCATCATCGTTAACTGTTATAAGGGTAAAGGAGACGCCCTAGATAGGAGTAACTATAGAGGCATTAAATTAATCGACCAGGTCATGAAGGTCACAGAAAAAGTAATAGCGCAACTAATCAGAGAGAGAATTGACCTAGATGAAATGCAGTTCGGGTTTGTGTCAGACAAAAGTACCACAGACGCTCTTTTCATAGTACGACAACTACAGGAGAAGTACCTAGCTAAAGGTAAACCCCTCTACTTAGCTTTTGTCGACTTGGAGAAAGCCTTCGACAGAGTCCCCCGCTCCATTATCTGGTGGGCTCTTAGAAAACTAGGCGTTGACGAATGGCTTGTGAGGGCTATACAAGCCATGTATAAAGAAACAGTCAGCAAGGTTAGAATTAACAACGAATATAGTGAAGAGTTTAGCGTAAAAGTTGGCGTCCATCAGGGCTCTGTTCTCAGCCCCCTACTATTTATTATTGCCCTTCAGGCTATAACAGAGGAGTTCAAGACAGGCTGCCCATGGGAACTCCTATACGCAGACGACCTGACACTCATAGCGGAATCAATGGCCGAGCTAGAGAAGAAATTCCAAACATGGAAGCACGGCCTAGAGTCAAAAGGACTTAAAATTAACCTGGCTAAGACCAAAGTTCTAGTTTGTAGGAAAGAAAACAAGGCGGCGGTCCCTTCTGGGAAATGGTCGTGCTCGGTGTGTAGGAAAGGCGTAGGTAGAAACTCCATTTTGTGTCCTAAATGCAAAGTATGGGTGCATAAAAGATGTAGTGGGATCACAGGTAAGCTAACTAAGAACATAGATTTTACATGTGGCCGGTGTTCTGGTGCAATAAGTAGCAGCAAGTGCCCACACAATACTAGCTCTTTCAATTGCGCAGAGGGTTCTATAGAAATAGTGGACAGCTTCCGTTACCTGGGCGATAAAATCAGCAGTGGGGGAGGGTGCTCTGAAAGTACTGTAGCTAGAGTCAGAACTGGTTGGAAAAAGTTCAGAGAGCTTATACCACTATTAGCTGCTAAAGGGTTCTCCCTAAAAATGAAAGGCAGGTTGTACGATGCCTGCATACGAACAGCAATGTTGCATGGCAGTGAGACCTGGGCATTGTGTGCAGAGGATATACGCAGACTAGAGAGGAACGAAGCTTGCATGCTCCGCTGGATGTGTAACAGTAATATACGTGAACGGCAAAGCATAAACGAACTAAGGAAAAAATTAGAGATAAGAGGGATCAGATGTTGTTTACTCGAGAGAAGGCTACGTTGGTATGGACACGTGATGCGCATGAAAGTCGATAGCTGTATAACAAAGTGCAGGGCAATAAAGATAGACGGTAGCCACGGAATAGGCAGACCTAGAAAAACCTGGGACGAGCTGATAAACTCCGACCTCACACACTTACACCTCTCCAAGACAATGTCACTGGACCGAGACCTTTGGCGGTACTCAGTAACAGAGAAGACCCGCCTTGCCAGTAGGCATCTCTAACAAAATACACCCCGTCCCACCACCACCACCCCCACCCCATCCACACCACCCCGTCCTATGTAAAGTTATGTTGGTGCCGCGCCATCCGGGCCGAAACAAATGAGATCGTGTAGGTGTCACGACAAAAAAACACACAGTCCACGCTGTAATGTGGCCGTGTAGGCAACACGGTAAAAACCTCCCAGACCCACACTGTAAATGTGGTTGGTGTTAGGAAGGGCATCCAACTGTAGAAAACCTGCCAGACAGTCCTATGCGAGCAAGACAATCACTCTTGCCTCAAGTGGGACTACCCCCGTCCAAACCCATGCAAGCGTGGAACACGGACGTTAAACGTTGATGATGATGATGATGATGATATATATACATATATATATATATATACATATATATATATACATATATATATGTATATATATACATATACATATATATATATATATATATATATATATATATATATATATATGATATATATATGATATATATATGATATATATATGATATATATATGATATATATATGATATATATATGATATATATACATATATACATGGATTATATACATGATATATATATACATATGTATATATCTATGAATATATACATATTGCTCCAGTTACTCAGTTGTAGAAATGAGATGATAGGGACTGGGGTCCCTATCACTCCACTGCAAAGTGGTCGTGGAGGTACCACGGCAAAAAAGCACCCAGCACTCACTGTAAATGAGGTTGGTGTTAGGAAGGGCATCCAGCTGTAGAAATCAAGCCAGAATCAGTTCCCGTCCCACCCTTGCAAGCAGGGAAAAGCGGACGTAAAATGATGATGATGATGATGATATATATATATATATATATGGAGGCACATGGCTTAGTGGTTAGAGCATTGGCCTTGCAATCGAAAGGTTGTGAGTTCAATTCTCAGACCGGGTGATGTGTTGTTTCCTTGAGAAAGACACTTTATTTCACATTGCTCCAGTTACTCAGCTGTAGAAATGAGATGATAGGGACCCCAGTCCCTATCACTCCACTGCAAAGTGGTCGTGGAGGTACCACGGCAAAAAAGCACCCAGCACTCACTGTAAATGAGGTTGGTGTTAGGAAGGGCATCCAGCTGTAGAAATCAGCCAGAATCAGTTCCCGTCCCACCCAAAAGCGGACGTAAAATGATGATGAAAAAAAGAAAATATGATATATATACATATATACATGATATATATACATGATATATATACATATGTATATATCTATGAATATATACATATGTATATATATATGATATATATACATATACACATATATATATACATGATATATATACATATATATACATAATATATATACATATATATATACATGATATATATACATATATACATGATATATATACATAATATATATACATATATATATATATATATATACATGATATATATACATGATATATATATACATGATATATATACATATATACATGATATATATACATGATATATATATATGAGATATATATACATGATAGATATAGATATATATATAGATAGATATATATATATATATATATATATATATATATATATATATATATATATATACATATAATAATGAAATTATTGTGTACAGTGCTCAGGTGCACTACAATTCATCAAAGGTGCATGTATAGTACATAGAATAATATACAAATGTCAGGAAAAGGAACAGTGTATGAATCATGATATAATAATAATAATAATGAAATATTGTGTACAGTGCCCAGGTGCACCACAACTCATCAAAAAGTGCATGTACAGTACATAGGGCAATGCACAAACATCAGTAAAATGAACAGTGCACGAGTCATGATACACACATGTGTGCATGTGTATGGAAGGGGTACATCAGGTGTAGTTTTGGCATATTTCGGGAAGCATGAGTGTCTTAAAGGATGCAGTGTCTCGGCAGCTAACAACTGATGCAGGCAGTTTGTTCCATGCTTCAGCAACTCTGAGCGTGAAAAAATGTCTACGAAAGTCATGGGAACTGTGCTGTTTTCTGATTTTGTAGGCATGTCCACATGTGTTAGTCACATGGAGATCAAAAAGGTGCTCAGGGTTGCAATTGGCGAGATGGTTAATAACTTTGTGGGTATTCACCAAGTCCATTGCCAGACGTCGGAGCTTCAATTAATCCATGCCCAGGGAAGCAAGGCGTTCAGAGTATGGTAGGTGTCTGATGGAGGGTATGCGCTTGGTTACACGTCTCTGAACAATGTTCTGAACAAGATAGGGGTTCTGATTATGCGAATTCCAAGTGTGGTCGTACCATAGCTGTATACAGTTTTAAATAGATGGCTGGAGAGCGGCTAACAAAGGTCTTGCTGAGTGATTCCAAGACACCCTCGGCCTTCTTGACAATCTTAGAGACATGCTTTGTCCAATGCAAATCGCTGCTGACAGTAATGCCCAGGTTACGTTCACAAGAGAACTTCTTGATATCAGTGTTGTGGAGGGAGTATGGGGACGCTGGATTTTTCCTTCCAAAATGCATGGTGGTACACTTGTCCACAGCCAGTTTCAGTTGCCAGTCTGTGATCCATTGCTGCATTGTGTCCAGGTCTGATTGTAGGAAAGAGTTGTAAATTTCAGGATCAGTCCTTTTGATTTCTAGGTACAGCTTGATGTCATCTGCATATTTCAGTACTGTGGCATTCTGTAAGTTGGCATCTATGTCATTAATATATGCCACAAACAAAAGGGGACCAAGAACAGATCCCTGTGGTACACCAGATGACATCTCATATGGTGAAGAATGCTGTCCTAGAACCGTGACTACTTCTTTTCGGCTGAGAATGAAGGATTTCAACCAGTCGAAAAGATCATCCCTCACACCCATTGCAGAGAGTTTTGTCATAAGTCTTTTGTGTGGCACAGAATTAAAAGCCTTAGCAAAGTCAAGGTAAACAACATCCACCCATGAGCCGCTGTCAGTGATCCGGGTGATGTCTTCAAGGAACTCGATAAGCTGATCACAGCAGCTGGAGTTAGGGATAAATCCAAACTGTGAGGGCCGGATGAGGCTGTGAGAGCTCCAGAAGTTCCAAAGTGTTTCTCTGACACAAGATTCCATCAGTTTGGCCATACAGCTAGTAGGACTGACTGGACGATAGTTGACAAGTGACATGCGGTTGCCCTTTTTGAACAGGGGAATGACACTGGCAGTTTTCCACTGCTCCGGAGTAGCACCATTGTTGAGACAGTATTGAAAGAAGAAATAAAGCTGGCACAAAAGGAAATACCCGCCACGTTTGAGAAGCAGGTATGTCACACCATCAAGACCAGGGGAGGCATAGTTGCGCTTATTCTTAAGGTGACGTCGCAACATTGCAGGTGTAAATTTCATAGTTGTTATGGAATTTGATGTTAGAGATGGTGGAGATGGTACATTCTGGTTTTCAACAGTAAAAATACTTGCATAGCACTCAGCAATGAGTTCTGCGCATTCTTTGGGATCGTCAGTGATCTGGCTTGTGTGGGGATTGCGAAGAGGACCAACTGGAGAGTGAGGGCTCTGCTTTGAATGAACATATTTCCAGAACACCTTACTATCAGGATTGGTTGCTATGCACTGTTCAAATTCAAGCACTGCCGTCTTTGTCACTTGCTTGAGATGGTTAGAAGATTTATTCCGCTTTTTTCTGTTGGCATCTGATTTAAGCAGTCTATATTCCCGTTCAGCGTTCCGACGTTCTTTCCTGGCAAGTCGGACCGCTGAAGTTTCCCAAATTGCACTTTTGGGGTGGTTATTTTTCCGCTTACATGGCACCGATGCTGCACACGCTATCCATATTGAGTCCAGGATGCTCTGGAGTATAGTGTTCACATCTCCAGAGTTATACATCTCATGCCAGTTTGGGCGCTGTAGCTCAGTGCAGTACAAGTTCCAATCCGCCCTCTTCCAATCAAAGCAAGCAGATTGGAGATGGCTCTGGTTTTTGTTGCTGCCCTCAAGTGCCAGATTGGCAATGATCATAGCATGATCAGAGTCGCCTAGAGGTTCCTCAGTAGTACAACTGATAACCACTTCAGGGGTAGTGGTGAAGATCAGGTCCAAAGTGTTGTCACCTCTTGTTGGAGAGGTGACTACTTGTGACCAGTTTGAGTCCAGCACTAGTTCAAGGAAATCGTTTGCACCGTGTGGCCAACGAAAGGTTTCCCAATCGATCTCAGGATGATTGAAGTCACCTGCAATAAACACATAAGTGGCTGTTTTCTTGGCAGCAACTCTGAGGATATCGCAAAGCTGTGTGTCCTGATGGTAGTTTGGGGGGCGATAAACAACACCAAGCAGAAGTGTTGACACGGTCATACATATGTCACAGAAAAAAACTTCTTCCTGTGATTCGTTCAAATCAACACAAGGAATTACCGAAAAGTTTGAACGAACGTAGACCATCACACCACCACCACGGCGATTAATGCGATCCTTGTGGAAAAGGTTGTACCCAATAATGCTGAAAACCCCATCACAGAGCAACGAATGTGCCCATGTTTCTGTGACTGTGATGAAGTCAGGGTCGATGCTTCTGACGTAGGAGTTAAACAGATGTATCTTGTTGCATAAACTGCGAGCATTTAAGGGCAACAATTTGTACCCTGCTCGCAGTTTATGATGGTGTGTAGAGGGTGGCAGGTTGTTCTGGTTTAGTTTCCCAAAGTTGTAGCAGTTTTTACATTGCCAGTTATTGTGGGTAGATCACACTCAGACCAGCTGGTATCTCTCTTCCACGTTTCACCAGCCTTAACAAACCTCCAGATCTGCCCATCATCACGCAGACTAAAACTTTCATGTTTATATATACATGATATATATATACATGATATATATACACATATATATATATACATGATATATATATACATGATATATGTACATATATATATACATGATATATATACATATATATATACATGATATATATATATATATACATATATATACATGATATATATATATATATATGCATGATATATATATACACTTCTTTACCTGCTGAGAACATGAGAATAAATACAACAAACCATTCTATCTGAGGCTCCAATGACTCAGCTGTTTCGCTGCCTAAGATGATATATATATATACATACACACACCCACACACACACACACATATATATATATATATGTGTGTGTGTGTGTATATATATATATATATATATATATATATATATTTATTTATCCAGGTATTTACGACCGTTTCATTGGTAAGTGCAACCTTACATTGCTATACTGCAAATAGCAGCCACTCAATTATAATTGTTGTTCACAGTCCAAATTTTCAAAATAGTGAAAATTTTGAAGATTTGGACTGTGAACAACAATTATAATTGAGTGGCTGCTATTTGCAGTATAGCAATGTAAGGTTGCACTTACCAATGAAACGGTCGTAAATACCTGGATAAAATCTTTCTCTTATTGCTTACCTGTGTTTTCTCTTTTATACTTTTTACTCCAAGATTGAACGGAATTCTTACAAACTTGTGGAGTTACCCCTAACCGTACGTTGAAACCATCCATGAAACTGGGTTTCTTAACCCCGAACTGGATCACAAAAAGCAATTTTCTGCTTCCCTAACTATATATATATATATATATATATATATATATATATATATATATATATATATATTTTTATTTTTTTATTTTTTTATGTAAAACACTGTAAAGTTGTCGAGTAGGTGTCCCAACAAAAAGCACTCAGCCCACACTGTAAATGTGGTTGTTGTTAGTAAGGACATCCAGCTGTAAAAACCAAGCCAGAAACTGTTCTCTATAAGTAAGACACAGTCACTTGTGTCACAAACAAGTGGAGAGATGCCATGCTGAGAAGGACCCGTCCAACCCATGCTAGCATGGAGAAGCAGATGTAAAAACGATGAAGATGATGATGATAGATATGCTTTTAATTCTCTCAATCTAGATATATCTAGTGTGATTCCATGTTAATATGTATCATAATACATGCAGTTCTTGTTGGATCTAATGTGACTGAGAAAGCAAGTTTTGATATTTAAACTACTTACACAGGCCAAAGCTTGATTACCAGTAGATGCTGTCACAACTCCTTTACTGGAATGGATTCTTTAAGCAAGCATAGTTTGTTAAACGCGCCGCGTACTTTGAAAGACCCTGTACACTGCAAATTTTCTAAAAGAGAAATCAAAGTCAAATATTTATATATGATTTGATCAACTGAAGAAATGTTTAAACAATATGTTGATTACTGAATGTTAATTGTAATGACTGAAAGAATACAAGTGGCTGGAATGGGGTTCCTTTGAAGCGTCTTTGGAGTAATGTTACTCAACAGAGTACGTAGCTCGCAGATCAGAGAGTCACTACTTTATTTTTATTGAAAGATCACAGCTCTGGTACTACAAACATGTGGCTAGAATATTTCTGGACTGATTTTACAGGAAAAGCCAAAAAGAAGGAGAAGAAGGAGGAGGACAAGAAGTTGGTATGGGCTGGACAGAATGTTTTGAGACAATGTTTTACAGCCAGACGACACCAACCCTTTTAGTTGCCTCTTACCCCACACAGCAGAGATGTGGTGTATTTATTCTAAAAACTGAATTACACACAGCAATAACTGATAATTAGTTTAATAGTTTAAATTTTCAAAGATCATATTGAAATAAGACTTCTTTCAATATCTCTCTATTCATTCAAAAACTGTTGATTCATTTTATTATTTGTGTGATCCTTCAGGCAACATAAAGATAAATGGATTTATTTGATTAGGTGGAATACAGCAGACATCAAATGATTCTTTTCTTATTGGTCTGGTCAGGTGATAATGTTTAAGGCTTGGAATCAAGGTATGCAGTAAGATAATTGTTTCTACTTTAGGCACAAGGCCAGCAATTACCCAGTGCATTACTGGTACTTTATTTTATCGACCCCGTAAGGATGAAAGGCAAAGTCAACCTCGGCGGGATTTGAACTCTGATCGTAAAGGGACGTAACTATGCTGGAAAGCATGGCGTCCGACCCTCTACCGATACTGCCAATCCACCGTATGCAGTAAGATAATGCTAGTAAATTGTTAATATGAAGTGAGAGTTCTCTGTAGCAATGGTCAATTTACTTGTCAATTGTGTGGAGTAAAGGGGTTTACCAGGGCCGGGTTATGTTTTTTTGAGGCCCTTAGCACTTAAAAGATTATGGTACCCCTCTCCCTCATCTCCTAATATATAAAATTTGCCAAAAACAATTTTTGTATAATGACTGGTACATTTGTTTTGAATAAAATGGTGCCACTCTTTCCTTGATACTCGAAGCAATAAAAATTAAATTAGATTAAGGAATATAGTAGCAGGTCAACTCCTAAAATACTTACCACATTTTATATATACATGAGAACCTTCTGCCATTTTAGACAAGAATGGAGAGTATTCCAGAGGTGTCACTCTAATATAGTTCTTTATTTTTTTTTTCACTTCATGAATTTGTTTTAATGAAAGCAGTCGCACTTTCTTTAAACCGGAATTTTCTGAAAGGTAATATTTATTGATAGAAATAGTATAAATTATTAGTAAATTCACAGCCCTTGTAATTCTTCTTTAGGCTCTACATATCTTATCTCAACCATCACACATCTGATCTCAGCTTCTGTACCACTGATCTCAGCCATCACACATTTGATCTCAGTTTCTGTACCACTGATCTCAGCCATCACACATCTGATCTCAGTTTTTGTACCACTGATCTCAACCATCACACATCTGATCTCAGTTTCTGTACCACTGATCTCAGCCATCACACATCTGATCTCAGCTTCTGCACCACTGATCTCAGCCATCACACATTTGATCTCAGTTTCTGTACCACTGATCTCAGCCATCACACATCTTATCTCAGTTTCTGTACCACTGATCTCAGCCATCACACATCTTATCTCAGTTTCTGTACCACTGATCTCAGCCATCACACATCTGATCTCAGTTTCTGTACCACTGATCTCAGCCATCACACATCTTATCTCAGCTACTGCACCACTGATCTTGATCATCATGCTTCTGATCCCAGTAAATATACCAAGTAATCCGATCTTGGCCACTGTACCACTGGTTTTATCCATAGCAACTCAGATTTTAGGTATTGAACTTTTCCTATTAGTCACCATACTGCTATGTAGAGAAATTCCATCACAATCATTTGACAATACACAATAAATTGCCAACAGTAACAGTATCAACAATTGTAAATGGCTGGTGCCTCACATATCAATAGATACGTTTAAAAACCACAAACTGTGCAGCTTATGCAAGGGAAGCAACTCAGTTGAAACCTTCGTGTAAATATATTTACACTGGAGTTTTCATTTCATTTCATATAGCTTCAGTCCACTCAGCTGAAAATGAGTAACAGCAGTAGCTTGGAGGTTAAGCCTGCGATGGATTGGTGTCCTGACCAGGAGGATATCTTTTACTCTCAGTTACGTAACGCCAATGAAACCAGGATAAGCACTGGTCTGATGAGCTTCTACTCTATGCATAGAGGTCTGTACGAGATGTTAGCAACCCGCACAATATATATCAGTGTATATTTAAAAACAATAACATTGATACACACATACAGATATACGATAGAAAAATTACAGAAAAACTTAAATACTGGGATAAACCAATTTGTTTTCTAGCTACAAAGTATCGCTTTTTTCTGTGACGTTTTTCTTGGGTTGATATTTTCGTTCACTTCCTGACCTGCACCAGACAAATGTCTTGTTCACTGGAGCTGAGCTGCACCAGACAAATGTCGTCTCCTCACTGGAGCTGCACCAGTGTCGTCTCCTCACTGGAGCTGCACCAGATAAATGTCGTCTCCCCACTGGAGCTGCACCAGACAAATGTCGTCTCCTCACTCGAGCTGGTCCAGCCATTTCACAGCTATTTTACTTTCATTAATTGTTTTTTTGCCTTTCATCCTTACGAGGTCGATAAAATAAAGTACCAGTAATGCTGGCCTTGTGCCAAAAGTAGAAACAATTAATTGTTTTAAACAACAAGGGAGCCCGACCTATTAGAAATAGCAGTCAAATCTACATCAAATTACATCCTTTCTTAAAAAATAAAGCTAAAAAAATGATTAAATAGAAATTTAATCATTTATGTATTTCATTGATATACTTAATATCTATTTAAAAAGAAAGAACAGCCATATTGGATATTGTAGTCGGAGACATTGTTAGACGACCTTTGATAAAAACCAACATGGGGCTGAACCATATCTACATTTTACTTTTTTTTCTTCAGGCGTCAACCAAGGAGTTGACCCAACCTGCTAGAAATAACAACCAAACTTCACTAAAATTACACTTGAACATTTTTTCTTTTAACATAAACATATTAATGGCAGTGCCCCAGCATGGCCCCAGCCAGTCAGTGTAACACATAGAAGAGTCCTTAGATCACATAATCAGATATACCATGAGAAGGGAAGGATGTTCTCGTTAGATTGAGGTTTAAACTTTTTGGCTGTTGAAATTTTTTCTTATTTCAATTTATTATATCTGAAGGTGGGGAATTGGTGGAGTTGTTAGAACGTCGGCTACCTTGTCGTATTTGTTTCAACTCTCTTCTCTCTGAGTACAAATCTCGCTGAGGTTAACTTTGCCTTTCATCCATTCGGGGGCGATAAAAATGCACTAAAAAGTTTAGTACTGGGGTCAATTCTTCCTCTCTCTATCTCTGACGTTCTATCGTCTATCTTCCACCTGACGTTCTAACGTCTATCTTCCACCTGACGTTCTAACGTCTATCTTCCACCTGACGTTCTAACGTATCTATCTTCCACTCGACATTCTAACGTCTCTATCTTCCACCCGACGTTCTAACTATCTATATTCCACCCGGCATTCTAACGTCTATGTTCTATCCGACATTCTAACGTCTCTATCTTCCACCCGACGTTCTAACGTCTATCTTCCACCTGACGTTCTAACGTCTATCCTCCACCTGACGTTCTAACGTATCTATCTTCCACTCGACATTCTAACGTCTCTATCTTCCAACCGACGTTCTAACGTCTATCTTCCACCTGACGTTCTAACGTCTATCTTCCACCTGACGTTCTAACGTATCTATCTTCCACTCGACATTCTAACGTCTCTATCTTTCAACCGACGTTCTAACGTCTCTATCTTCCAACCGACGTTCTAACGTATCTATCTTCCACCCGACGTTCTAACTATCTATATTCCACCCGGCATTCTAACGTCTATGTTCTATCCGACATTCTAACGTCTCTATCTTCCACCCGACGTTCTAACGTCTATCTTCCACCTGACGTTCTAACGTCTATCTTCCAACCGACGTTCTAACGTATCTATCTTCCACTCGACATTCTAACGTCTCTATCTTCCAACCGACGTTCTAGCGTATCTATCTTCCACCCGACGTTCTAACTATCTATATTCCACCCGACATTCTAACGTCTATGTTCTATCCGACATTCTAACGTCTCTATCTTCCACCTGACGTTCTAACGTCTATCTTCCACCCGACGTTCTAACGTCTCTATCTTCCACCCGACGTTCTAACGTCTCTATCCTCCACCTGACGTTCTAACGTCTCTATCTTTCACCCGACGTTCTAACGTCTCTATCTTTCACCCGACCTTCTAACGTCTCTATCTTTCACCCGACGTTCTAACGTCGCCATCTTCCACCCACCAAACTTACAACGTCTGTACTCACCAATTCGTCGCCTTTTCTTCTCACTAAATAGGATTGTGTGTGTTTTCTTTTTTGCTTCATGAAAATTAAAATATGTGCATCTCATATAAAATAATTTATTACAATAAATACGTTTCATTGTTTCGCGGTATTTAATTAAATTAAAAAAGTTGAAAATCGCTTTTTAAAAATTTGATGGCATATTTTCAATGTTTTGGCAGCAATTTGCATATTTTATATGCTGTAATAACTTCAAATAGTAGGAACATCATTTAGAAGAGGTTTTATGGGACTCGTTATTCACACTGTCTTCTATGTATGTGTGTATGTATTATGTGTGTGTGTATGTATGTTGCATGTGTGCATATATGTACATACACACACACACGCGCGCGCGCGCGCGCACATATTTTGACCGACAGGAAAGTTTAAACCGTAATTTATAGATTTAGAACTTTATGAGTACATGGATATAAATCGATTTATGTTTAAGCACTATACATATATACATATACATATATATATATATATATATATATATATATATATATATAAATATATATATATATATATATATATATATATATATAAATATATATATATATATATATATATATATATATATAAATATATATATATATATATATATATATATATATATATATATATATATATATATATATATATATATATATATTAGTGATAGCACTAACATGGTGTGGTTCAGAATAAAGGCGTATATAGACCCATATACAATATGTTTATGTATAATAATCATATATTTAGTCTCGCTATGAGTATTTTAAGCTCTGATCATATCACATACTATGTATCATATCACAACTACCATACTATGACTGTAAGAGCGCTTCAAACGTATTTCAGTATTGCCTCTTTTCAGCAACTGCTTGCTTATGACAGGATACTGAAGTACAAAAGATAATATAAACTGGTTTAGTTGGTAGCTTTATAACAATATCTTTATAACAATATCTTTTATGTATATTTTGTACGTTTATAACATGCTTCCAGTGCAGCAATAACTGAAAACAGTAGACAAAAAACAAAAAACAAAACGTCTTTAATATCTGGTTTCTGTCAAGTTGCGGCTATCAATTGGTGACATTCTTGATTCTATTCTTTTTTAAGGTTTCCCCTTAAAATATTGCTTTTCGTTTTGCCTTTTTTCGGTTCGTTGTCTTGTCCTCTGTCTATTAATTGTCTTAAGTTTACACACACACACACACACACACACACACACACACACACACACACACACACACACACACACACACACACACACACACACACACACACACACACACACACACACACACACACACATGCGCGCGCGTGTGTGTGTGAGAGAGAGAGAGTGCCCTCGTCTATGTTGTAGTCTCTCTGTTGTTTATCAACAATCCTTCTGTTTTATGAATAGTATTTATTGTTTTTCTTCCTCTTGGAGTTAAGTATTGAACGTTTAGAAACCTCATTTGTATAATTTGTGATGTTGGATAGAATACTTTGCGGCAATCGTTCCAGCCCTCAGCTCCGTCAGTTCAAAACCCGCCGAAATCAACTTTGCCTTTCTTTCATTCGAAGTCGATAAAAAAGTATCAGCCCAGTACTGGAGTCAATTCTTCTATATCACTTTTCTTTCTCACCACTCTCTATCATTCTCTATATATTTCTTTCTCACTTTCATTCTCTCACTCTCAATCTTTCTCAGCTGTGTTCAGACTTGGAGAAGAGATGGGCTTAGCAAAGTTTAGAAGAGGCCCCCAACATGCTGTATGTCACTACGGCACCCATGTCACTCTATCAGGAGTTACGGGTCCATAAACACATGCAACGTGTTTCCCAATATGTTTGAAAATAACCGCAAATAGCTCGAGCAGATTTCTACATGGGTCTCATCTACTTAATTCTACCCAAGTTGTAATGACGGTTAACTCGAGCTTATAATACGAGGATCGATTGAACATTTCATAGGTTGACCAAGATACTCTCATGGAGTGACCAAATGAGGTTTATTTTTTGCAACACAGACCTTGGAAAGAAACAATGCAGTTATTGATAAGAAGAGTTGAAATCAATGCATGCAAGATTTCACAGCTCTAGCGTCACTCCTTCATAGTCAACTTATGAACTTTTCACTGGACCTTCGTAGTAAGTCCTACGCAGTGGGATCGGATTCAGAGGTGACTGCAAATCGAACTTCACAATCAACAATGTTTGAGCCTGTACTGTGTACAATCAATTATTCTCTGTCGACAAATGAATATCAATTTTTAAAAATCTTTTCCAACACTCAACTGTGTGAAGTTGTCTAAATTCTAATGAGAGAAATGTTCTGCTTGTGCCTTCATTGATCTTCCTTGAACCTCAACAACTGCCGCGTTTCAAACTCTGATTCAAGTATGTTATGTTAGCTTGTTAGGATGTCTACTGGTGTGACATCACTTAATATGTTGGTAGAATCTGATAACGATGTTAATGGTGTCAACAAGCATAGTGAAATAGAGAGTTTAAAGGTGGTGACTTTTGTCAGGGAAGATTGCGAGATCAGAGGAGACTAGAGAGAGAGAGAGAGAGAGAGAGAGAGAGAGAGAGAGAGAGAGAGAGAGAGAGAGAGAGAGAGAGAGAGAGAGAGAGAGAGAGAGAGAGAGAGAGAGAGAGAGAGAGAGAGAGAGAGAGAGAGAGAGAGAGAGAGAGAGAGAGAGAGAGAGAGAGAGAGAGAGAGAGAGAGAGACCTGTGTTTGAAATATGTTAGTGACATCAGTGAAATAACGAATATCGATTACTTGATCAGTTTTCTACGATTCGATCATCGTGTATCTGTATGGAGGTTTGTTAGAGAGAACTGGTGATTATTCATCTCTTACAATATTACTACAGTGACATATGAGAAACCACTTTCATTCCTCCCACACACCGCCATTTGTAGAAGAGGAACATAATTTATTGATACAAGACCACTTTATATTACTGGCATTTAGTTAACCGATAGATAAGAAGAATAGGTAGTATTGGCAGTATAAACAGAATAGGCAGTATAGGTAGAATAAACAGAATTGTCAGTATAAACACACTAGGCAGTATTGGTAGAATAAACAGAAGTGTCAGTATAGGCAGACTAGGCAGTATTGGTAGAATAAACCGAATTGGCAGTATAGGTAGACTAGGCAGTATTGGTAGAATAAACAGAATTGGCAGTATAGGCAGACTAGGCAGTATTGGTAGAATAAACAGAATTGGCAGTATAGGCAGACTAGGCAGTATTGGTAGAATAAACAGAATTGGCAGTATAGGCAGACTAGGCAGACTAGGCAGTATAGGTAGAATAAACGGAATTGGCAGTATAGGCAGACTAGGCAGTATTGGTAGAATAAACAGAATTGCCAGTATAGGCAGACTAGGCAGTATTGGTAGAATAAACAGAATTGGCAGTATAGGCAGGCTAGGCAGTATTGGTAGAATAAACAGAATTGTCAGTATAGGTAGACTAAGGCAGTATTGGTAGAATAAACAGAATTGGCAGTATAGGCAGGCTAGGCAGTATTGGTATAATAAACAGAATTGGCAGTATAGGCAGACTAGGCAGTATTGGAAGAATAAACAGAATTGGCAGTATAGGCAGACTAGGCAATATTGGTAGAATAAACAGAATTGGCAGTATAGGCAGACTAGGCAGTATAGGTAGAATAAACAGAATTGGCAGTATAGGCAGACTAGGCAGTATTGGTAGAATAAACAGAATTGTCAGTATAGGCAGACTAGGCAGTATTGGTAGAATAAACAGAATTGGCAGTATAGGCAGACTAGGCAGTGTAGGTAGAATAAACAGAATTGTCAGTATAGGTAGACTAGGCAGTATTGGTAGAATAAACAGAATTGTCAGTATAGGCAGGCTAGGCAGTATTGGTAGAATAAACAGAATTGGCAGTATAGGCAGACTATGTAGTATTGGTAGAATAAACAGAATTGTCAGTATAGGCAGGCTAGGCAGTATTGGTAGAATAAACAGAATTGTCGGTATAGGCAGACAAGGCAGTATTGGTAGAATAAACCGAATTGGCAGTATAGGTAAACTAGGCAGTATTGGTAGAATAAACAGAATTGGGAGTATAGGCAGACTAGGCAGTATTGGTAGAATAAACAGAATTGACAGTATAGGCAGACTAGGCAGTATTGGTAGAATAAACAAAATTGGCAGTATAGGCAGGCTAGACAATATTGGTAGAATAAACAGAATTGTCAGTATAGGCAGGATAGGCAGTATTGGTAGAATAAACAGAATTGGCAGTATAGGCAGGTTAGGCAGTATTGGTAGAATAAACAGAATTGGCAGTATAGGCAGGCTAGGCAGTATTGGTAGAATAAACAGAATTGGTAGTATAGGCAGGCTAGGCAGTATTGGTAGAATAAACAGAATTGTCAGTATAGGCAGACTAGGCAGTATTAGTAGAATAAACAGAATTGTCAGTATAGGCAGACTAGGCAGTATTGGTAGAATAAACAGAATTGTCAGTATAGGCAGACTAGGCAGTATTGGTAGAATAAACAGAATTGCCAGTATAGGCAGACTAGGCAGTATAGGTAGAATAAACAGAATTGGCAGTATAGACATGCTAGGCAGTATTGGTAGAATAAACAGAATTGTCAGTATAGGCAGACTAGTCAGTATAGGTAGAATAAACAGAATTGTCAGTATAGGCAGACTAGGCAGTGTAGGTAGAATACACAGAATTGTCAGTATAGGCAGACTAGGCAGTATAGGTAGAATAAATAGAATTGTCAGTATAGGGAGACTAGGCAGTATTGGTAGAATAAACGGAATTGGCAGTATAGGCAGACTAGGCAGTATTGATAGAATAAACAGAATTGGCAGTATAGGCCGGCTAGGCAGTATAGGTAGAATAAGCAGAATTGTCAGTATAGGCAGGCTAGGGAGTATTGGTAGAATAAACAGAATTGTCTGTATAGGCAGACTAGGCAGTATTGGTAGAATAAACAGAATTGTCAGTATAGGCAGACTAGGCAGTATTGGTAGAATAAACAGAATTAGCAGTATGGGCAGGCCAGGCAGTATTGGTAGAATAAACAGAATTGGCAGTATAGGCAGGCTAGGCAGTATTGGTAGAATAAACAGAATTTTTAGTATAGGCAGACTAGGCATTATTGGTAGAATAAACAGAATTGGTAGTATAGGCAGGCTAGGCAGTATTGGTAGAATAAACAGAATTTTCAGTACAGGCAGACTAGGCAGTATTGGTAGAATAAACAGAATTGTCAGTATAAGCAGACTAGGCAGTATTGGTAGAATAAACAGAATTGTCAGTATAGGAAGACTAGGCAGTATTGGTAGAATAAACAGAATTGGCAGTATAGGCAGGCTAGGCAGTATTGGTAGAATAAACAGAATTGGCAGTATAGGCAGACTAGGCAGTATTGGTAGAATAAACATAATTGGCAGTATAGGCAGGCTAGGCAGTATAGGTAGAATAAGCAGAATTGGTTGTATAAGCAGGCTAGGCAGTATTGGTAGAATAAACAGAATTGTCAGTATAGCAGGCTAGGCAGTATTGGTAGAATAACCAGAATTGGCAGTATAGGCAGGCTAGGCAGTATTGGTAGAATAAACAGAATTGTCAGTATAGGTAGACTAGGCAGTATTGGTAGAATAAACAGAATTGGCAGTATAGGCAGGCTAGGCAGTATTGGTAGAATAAACAGAATTGGCAGTATAGGCAGACTAGGCAGTATTGGTAGAATAAACAGAATTGGCAGTATAGGCAGACTAGGCAGTATTGGTAGAATAAACAGAATTGGCAGTATAGGCAGACTAGGCATGATAGGTAGAATAAACAGAATTGGCAGTATAGGCAGACTAGGCAGTATTGGTAGAATAAACAGAATTGTCAGTATAGGCAGACTAGGCAGTAGTGGTAGAATAAACAGAATTGGCAGTATAGGCAGACTAGGCAGTATAGGTAGAATAAACAGAATTGTCAGTATAGGTAGACTAGGCAGTATTGGTAGAATAAACAGAATTGTCAGTATAGGCAGGCTAGGCAGTATTGGTAGAATAAACAGAATTGCCAGTATAGGCAGACTAGGCAGTATAGGTAGAATAAACAGAATTGGCAGTATAGGCAGACTAGGCAGTATTGGTAGAATAAACAGAATTGGCAGTATAGGTAGACTAGGCAGTATTGGTAGAATAAACAGAATTGTCAGTATAGGCAGGCTAGGTAGTATTGGTAGAATAAACAAAATTGGCAGTATAGGCAGACTAGGCAGTATTGGTAGAATAAACAGAATTGACAGTATAGGCAGACTAGGCAGTATTGGTAGAATAAACAAAATTGGCAGTATAGGCAGGCTAGGCAGTATTGGTAGAATAAACAGAATTGTCAGTATAGGCAGACTAGGCAGTATTAGTAGAATAAACAGAATTGTCAGTATAGGCAGACTAGGCAGTATTGGTAGAATAAACAGAATTGTCAGTATAGGCAGACTAGGCAGTATTGGTAGAATAAACAGAATTGCCAGTATAGGCAGACTAGGCAGTATAGGTAGAATAAACAGAATTGGCAGTATAGACAGGCTAGGCAGTATTGGTAGAATAAACAGAATTGTCAGTATAGGCAGACTAGTCAGTATAGGTAGAATAAACAGAATTGTCAGTATAGGCAGACTAGGCAGTATAGGTAGAATAAGCAGAATTGTCAGTATAGGTAGACTAGGCAGTATTGGTAGAATAAACAGAATTGTCAGTATAGGCAGGCTAGGTAGTATTGGTAGAATAAACAGAATTGGCAGTATAGGCAGACTAGGTAGTATTGGTAGAATAAACAGAATTGTCAGTATAGGCAGACTAGGCAGTATTGGTAGAAAAAACAGAATTGTCAGTATAGGCAGACTAGGCAGTATTGGTAGAATAAACAGAATTGGCAGTATAGGTAGACTAGGCAGTATTGGTAGAATAAACAGAATTGTCAGTATAGGCAGACTAGGCAATATTGGTAGAATAAACATAATTGTCAGTATAGGCAGGCTAGGCAGTATTGGTAGAATAAACAGAATTGGCAGTATAGGCAGACTAGGCAGTATTGGTAGAATAAACAGAATTGGCAGTATAGGCAGACTAGGCATTATTGGTAGAATAAACAGAATTGGCAGTATAGGCAGGCTAGGCAGTATTGGTAGAATAAACAGAATTGGCATTATAGGCAGGTTAGGCAGTATTGGTAGAATAAACAGAATTGGCAGTATAGGCCGGCTAGGCAGTATTGGTAGAATAAACAGAATTGTCAGTATAGGCAGACTAAGCAGTATTGGTAGAATAAACAGATTGTCAGTATAGGCAGACTAGGCAGTATTGGTAGAATAAACAGAATTGTCAGTATAGGCAGACTAGGCAGTATTGGTAGAATAAACAGAATTGTCAGTATAGGCAGGCTAGGCAGTATAGGTAGAATAATCAGAATTGTCAGTATAGGCAGGCTAGGCAGTATTGGTAGATTAAACAGAATTGGCAGTATAGGCAGACTAGGCAGTATTGGAAGAATAAACAGAATTGTCAGTATAGGCAGACTAGGCAATATTAGTATAATAAACAGAATTGGCAGTATAGGCAGGCTAGGCAGTATTGGTAGAATAAACAGAATTGTCAGTATAGGCAGACTAAGCAGTATAGGTAGAATAAACAGAATTGGCAGTATAGGCAGGCTAGGCAGTATTGGTAGAATATACAGAATTGGCCGTATAGGCAGGCTAGGCATTATTGGTAGAATAAACGGAATTGGCAGTATAGGCAGGCGAGGCAGTATTGCTAGAATAAACAGAATTGTCAGTATAGGTAGACTAGGCAGTATTGGTAGAATAAACAGAATTGGCAGAATAGGCAGGCTAGGCAGTATTGGTAGAATAAACAGAATTGGCAGTATAGGCAGTATTGGTAGAATAAACAGAATTGTCAGTATAGGCAGACTAGGCAGTATTGGTAGAATAAACAGAATTATCAGTATAGGCAGGCCAGGCAGTATTGGTAGAATAAACAGAATTGGCAGTATAGGCAGGCTAAGCAGTATTGGTAGAATAAACAGAATTTTCAGTATAGGCAGACTAGGCAGTTTTGGTAGAATAAACAGAATTGGTAGTATAGGCAGGCTAGGCAGTATTGGTAGAATAAACAGAATTGTCAGTATAGGCAGGCTAGGCAGTATTGGTAGAATAAACAGAATTGTCAGTATAGGCAGGCTAGGCAGTATAGGTAGAATAAATAGAATTGTCAGTATAGGCAGACTAGGCAGTATTGGTAGAATAAACGGAATTGGCAGTATAGGCAGACTAGGCAGTATTGATAGAATAAACAGAATTGGCAGTATAGGCCGGCTAGGAAGTATAGGTAGAATAAGCAGAATTGTCAGTATAGGCAGGCTAGGGAGTATTGGTAGAATAAACAGAATTTTCAGTATAGGTAGACTAGGCAGTATTGGTAGAATAAACAGAATTGGTAGTATAGGCAGGCTAGGCAGTATTGGTAGAATAAACAGAATTTTCAGTACAGGCAGACTAGGCAGTATTGGTAGAATAAACAGAATTGTCAGTATAAGCAGACTAGGCAGTATTGGTAGAATAAACAGAATTGTCAGTATAGGAAGACTAGGCAGTATTGGTAGAATAAACAGAATTGGCAGTATAGGCAGACTAGGCAGTATTGGTAGAATAAACAGAATTGGCAGTATAGGCAGGCTAGGCAGTGTAGGTAGAATAAACAGAATTGTCAGTATAGGCAGACTAGGCAGTATTGGTAGAATAAACAGAATTATCAGTATAAGCAGACTAGGCAGTATTGGTAGAATAAACAGAATTGGCAGTATAGGCAGACTAGGCAGTATTGGTAGAATAAACAGAATTGGCAGTATAGGCAGGCTAGGCAGTATAGGTAGAATAAGCAGAATTGGTTGTATAGGCAGGCTAGGCAGTATTGTTAGAATAAACAGAATTGTCAGTATAGCAGGCTAGGCAATATTGGTAGAATAAACAGAATTGGCAGTATAGGCAGGCTAGGCAGTATTGGTAGAATAAACAGAATTGTCAGTATAGGCAGACTAGGCAGTATAGGTAGAATAAACAGTATTGGCAGTATAGGCAGACTAGGCAGTATTGGTAGAATAAACAGAATTGTCAGTATAGGCAGACTAGGCAGTATAGGTAGAATAAACAGAATTGGCAGTATAGGCAGACTAGGCAGTATAGGTAGAATAAACAGAATTGTAGTATAGGCAGGCTAGGCAATATAGGTAGAATAAGCAGAATTGTCAGTATAGGCAGACTAGGCAGTATAGGTAGAATAAACAGAATTGGCAGTATAGGCAGACTAGGCAGTATAGGTAGAATAAACAGAATTGTAGTATAGGCAGGCTAGGCAATATAGGTAGAATAAGCAAAATTGTCAGTATAGGCAGGCTAGGCAGTATTGGTAGAATAAACAGAATTGTCAGTATAGGCAGACTAGGCAGTATAGCAGAATGGTTCTATTTATTCTTTAAATCCTATCGAGGTTAGCTTTGCTTTTAATCCTTCCGCGGTTGATAAAATAATACCAATAATGCAGTGGGTCGATATAATCGAATTTACCCTCCTCCCAAAATGGTTGGCCTTGTGCCTAAATGAGAAATCAATATATTACAGGAAAAGGTGGAGTGGAGGTGTATTGGAGTAATACTGAGTTGAAATCCACGTCTTATCTTGTTGAAGATTTGGTTTTCATATTTGGTGCATTAAACAGAACCACCCCTCTCCAAACAGAACCACCCCTCTCCAAACAGGACCACCTCTCTCCAAAACAGAACCACTCCTCTCCAAACAGGAACATCCCTCTCCAAACGGGACCACCACTCTTCAAACAGAGCCACCCCTCTCCAAACAGGGCCCTTTCTTCTCTCTCTCTTCCTGCGTTTATGCGTGCAAGAACAAACACACACACACACACATATTTCGCGGAATCAAAATTTTAAAGAAAGTTTCCAGTTGTTTATTTATATATATATATATATATATATATATATATATATATATATATATATATATATATATATATATGTATATATATATATATATATATATATATATATATTTTAGTCGCCGACGACCCCACCATGCGACAGGTTGTACTGGTTTACATGTTACCAATACCACTCAAGAGTGACCTGGCACTAGTTCTTCCGCCCTTTGTCAGGGTTTGTTTTTTGTCCTGCAGGGTCTCCAAAATCACCCTCCTCACCAAGTAAATTTGGTGGGGTTGCCAGTTTTTGGACACTAAACTGGCAACCTCACCAAGTTTACTTGGTGAGGAGGGTGATTTTGGACACCCTGCAGAACAAAAAACAAAGCCTGACAAAGAGCGGAAGAACTGATAAGAGTCAACGGCCATCCCAAAATGTGTAAATATGTATATACTATACACATGGACATATGTATGTTTATGTATATACGTGTGTATATGCCTGGGGTGTCAGGGAGGGGCATGTACCTCTGTAGGGGGGGGGCTAGCCATGCCCTTTTCAGGACAGCTCGTTCCGCATTGAGCCCCACCTGACACTCAGCTCTCACCTGTGACCCCAAGAAGCTGTAGCATGCGACAGCGGCCACACCCTGGTAAACCGCCTTGGCTGGCGGGCCGAACCAGGTTGAGGGTAGCCGGACGGGTCTGAAACCCCCGGTGAGTTAGATAGGGGATGCCTGCCCCTGCATGCGAAGACTGGACCCAGCAGAGTGAGTGGAGGAGGACAACATCGTCCCAACGGTCATGAAGACGGCGACAGTAAGCGGTGTGGAGCGCTAGGGCACAGCAAAGCACTACAGATGTCGTGGCCATCCACTGCAGCCAAGGAAGTCCCTGGTCGTGACCGTCCTCCGTACCAACGGATTCTGGCTTCTGCGGCCGAGTGAGTGGGACCGTCACTGTGCACTGGCTCTCCCACTATAAACCTTTCCCGCACAGGTTTCTTCTTTAGCGTGCACTCCCAATGTATATATATATATATATATATATATATATATATATGTGTGTGTATATATATATATATATATATATATATATATATATATATATATATATATATATATATTTGTATATATATATATATATATATATATATATATATATATATATATATATATATATATATATATATATATATATATATATATAATTTCTTTATTAGCTACAAGGGCACAAAAGAAGGGGACAAATACAAATGGGGATTTTACATACAGGTATATGAAAATAAAACTATTAATACAATAACAAATAACAATTGAAATCCCCAATAGGGGGGAGGCGTTACACAGGGGTTGTACACACCCCGAAAAAATGTACAACCCTCTTCTCTAGGAGCACCAAGAGTGAGTACTCCCTTCCTCTCTTCCTCTTTTTCCTCAACCTACAGGCTTATATAGAGAGAAGGCCCAACCACCGGGCCATCTTTGCCACATTCACCCACCTTTTATAAAATTTGCTGAGGCACAGCACCTCTCTCTCCATCCTGATTCTTCTTCCAAAATGATATTTGAAAAAACGAATCAGTTGTTCGCCGGAGAGAAAGGTGTCTGACCTCAGCCCTTTTAACCTCGTCTACCATATAACCTCTTTCACCATAGCCATAACACATAGGAAAACCGCCTCTCCCTCGTTTTTGAAGGAGGGTGGCGGTTTGATCATGACAATGGACTCGGTGGTCAACTGGATTGGTTCCACCCGTAACAATAGTCGTTCTACATAACCCCACAGGTCGGTAACGCCCGGGCAGTGTACAAATGCGTGCGCAACGGTTTCCTCGTCGCGCACGCATCTCGGACAGATCTTTTTCGAAGGGTCCCTACCCGGGCGCTCGTGTCTGTAGAGCTTGTCTCGAACTGGTAGAGCTCCTCGGTAGTACTGCTAGGCCAGGGACTTTTGGAAGTTGTCCATTGGTCCCGGGCAGAAGGTCCTACCGAACAGACTGGCCAGTTCGTCCTCCTCTACGCCCAGAATTTCTCAGAGCGCGTCGTCGCACTTGCTGCGGACCAACCCTCTATAGAATGTCGAAGTGGAGTCTCCACTGATCGCCGGGTCCGTTTGCCAGAGGACTGTGAGCGCCTGAGCACATTCAATGTGCCAGTAGCCCATTTTCCTCGGTCTTTGCTTGATCCAGGATTGCATCTCGGTCAGCGAGACGAGTCGTGGGAAGGCTCGCCTCACGAACGGGGCCCACACCGGTTGTCCGGTGAGGAATACGTGGAGGTGCCGCAGCCTGAGCGCGTGTTTGCGCATCGTCAGCCACGGCTTCCCCAGCCCTCCGTTTGAAGGGTGTTGGCATCAGATGGATCTTCTCAACAAAGGAGCCCGTTCCTTCCAAAGGAATTGGAAGAGCGCGCGCTCCATTTAGGTGAGCGTTTTGGCTGGACAAGGCACGACGGTCAAGCGGTAGTAGATGACGGACGCTATAAAAGTGTTCGCCACCTCCACTCGACCTTTCAAGGATAGTTTGCACTCGGCTCACTTCTGGGTGAGCGCAAACACCTTGGCCGTCACCTCGTTCCAGTTCTTCTCCACCTGGAGGTCCGGACCAAACCATACCCCGAGCAGCTTTACCGGTCCTTCCGTCCAGCGTCCGACGACGCCATCGGAAGGCATCGGTTTGCCTCTCCACGTTCTGAGTTGCAAACCGACGGATTTGTCCCGGTTCAGCTTCGCTCCTGTGAACCTTTCGTATTCCTCCAGTAAGGTGCCGACCTCCCCGATTTGCGAGGTGCTCGACACCATTACCTTGATGTCGTTGGCGTAGGCCGACACCGCTTTTCGCAGTCCCGGTTTTTTAATAAAAATATATATTTATTTGGTTACTTTACCGGTTTCGCAGTTTTTCTGCTTTTCAAAAGTAGACTCTGAGCACCACCACTACATAGGATCCACGGCGACGAGCTTCAAAGGTAGGTGGTATAACCATCGCCATTCCTTTAACAGAATAGAAAAGAGGAAATGTACGGCCCTTTCTGAATTGATCTGGAAGCTCAAACTTGAAAAGACCCCCACACTCTCTGGTCTGGTCCGTGGTTAGAAAGGTTCCCCCAGACAGAGGTGGGTCTGGTATTTGCAATCTCTGTCTTAGTGAGACACTCGAGATACTTCATGGCGGAACCAAGCTATTAAACAGAAGGGCCGACTTATTCGGCGCCTGCAGACACCTAAGGGCGGGAACTTTCCTCAAGATATATGGATAAACCCCGGTTATGGCCTCCCACAACGCCCTCCCACCTGTAGGTCCCCTACACCCCGTACCAATGGCCAATGGGCAACAACACCCACCCATAGTTTGTAGTCCCTACGGTGGATTGTCCACCGGATCCTCTACTCGTTAGGAGTCAGCAAAACCACGTTTACTGAACCTGAGGAACCCCACCCCACCCCCGGGAGTGGCCCACACAGGAAGAACAATTATCCCAAGGTACTAACCCTATACGCATGAATGAGTGCCCGCAACCGTGCGTTGTGTGTGTATACTGGGATTACGTGAATGTACACACTTATGTGAATGCAACGAAATACTAATACCCCAGGCTGCATTTGAAAAATGTGCGAGTGCATGCTTAAGAGTATATTTGTATATGCTCTCTTGTATGAGTGCACATGTGTATATAGACATACACACGCATCCAGAGGTATAAAAGTGTGGGTGGGTATATATGTCTGTACTAAGGGATTCGGCTATGTTCCAAAGCCCCAAAGCTATTGCTGTGAAGATATATATCACACTCTACTTTTGTCTAGTCTAAACAATAACTTTTCCAAACACCCACTTTACTTTTCTTTAAAAATAGCAGCCACCTCGTTTTATGTCTGCCTTATACTTGGATTCGGGGGCCTCTGTTGTATATATGTATGCACTTGTGCGTACATACATATATATACACACCTGTATGGATTTGTGTGTGTAGGTGTGTGTGTGTGTCTGTGGTGGTAGGTGTGAGTGTATGTATAAGTCAACCAACATAAGTCTTTTGATTTGTAAACTTTCTAAGTATTTGACTCTAACCATAATTTTCAGTATTACCACCCCACATAAATTCCTCAATTTGTATGTGTGGATGTGTGTGTATGTCTGTGGGGGTGGATGTGAGTGTATGTGCAAGTCAACCAACATAAGTCTTTTTATATGTAAATTTTCTAGTATTCTACTCTAACCATAATTTTCAGTAGTACCACTCCACATAAATTCCTCAATTTAAGAATGACCTGTAGTATCTATTTTATACTATCAACCTCAATTGAATATATATCTGACCAGGAATGCTTTTTGTGAAAATCAGTCATATGGAACTATTGTCATCTTGCCTGTCGGTTTGAACTTTACAACACCACCTGCCTCTTTGAGGTCAAATACCAACCCTACTAGCATCTACAAACTGACCAATGAGAATTAAGATTATTCCTGCTGACAATATTAAATTATTCCTAACAAGCTCATATGTCCCAAGGCTCTGATACAATCAACACTATAAACACAGAGCTGGCATATCTAAGAACTGACTAACTGTCTGATGAGGTCAGAGCCATTCAATGGCTATCATCGAAATATATATAGCAGTAAATAAAGGATTATGAGTTCATGCAATTGACTTATGTTTCGTCACTATATATATATATATATATATATATATATATATATATATATATATATATATATATATATATATATATATATATGTAGGAGGTGAGTTTTATTGTAGTACAATAAAGCAATGCAGATATCGGATAAGAAGCACTACAGTTTGTAGGACTGGAGTATACATAATATATAAGATCAAAAGATGGTTAAAAAAGTTCCATGTATTTTATTATGCGCATTTCAAAAACAAATATCATCATGCAATAACGTTTGTGTTTTCATCAGATAAAATAGGAAGACATGATATGAAGGTTAAAAAACACTTGTGAATAGTGCAGTTTTAAATCAACATATGAAAAGTAGTTTTTTCCATCGCACATATTATTAAACTCTTAAATATTATTCTTAATACATATTAACAATTTCTTTTCATCGCACATTATTAAACCCTTCAATATACAAACCTTAACTTAACATTATTTTTCTCTTCGTTAATTTTCAAATTCTTTTAATTTATATATTATCTTCCAACGGTTTTTCAACCTCTCTATGTAAAACAATATATTTTTCTCAGTTATAAAAGCTATCTCTCTCTCTCTATCACCCATCTCTCCAACTATCTCATCCTTCCTCATTATACTCCTCCCCCTCCACTTTTTACTCTCATCTCCTCCTCTTTTTCATCCTTTCCAACCTCCTCCTCCCCCCCTCAAAATTTTTTTTCCAATATCACACATCAATCTAAAACTACTTTTCATATGTTGATTCAAAACTGCACTATTCACAAGTGTTTTTTATCTTCATATCATGTCTTCCTATTTTATCTGATGAAAACACAAACGTTATTGCATGATGATATTTGTTTTTGAAATGCGCATAATAAAATACATGGAACTCTTTTAACCATCTTTTGATCTTATATATTATATATACATATATATATATATATATATATTATATATATATATATATATATATATATATATATATATATATATATATATATATATATATATATATATATATATATATATATATATATATATATATATATTGAAGCAGTGAGAATTTCGGTACATAGAATCCAGTCCTCGCAAGCTGTTCGATCTACCGAATTATTATTATTTTTATATGAGCCGCCAGTGTCCGCGCATTGCCTGGAGACTTAACTGAGAATAGACTCCCTGATGACGCAATGAATTCTCGACAGTTGGATTACGTAACTGTCTTTATCCCATTGCAGAAACTAATTAGTTGGAGTGAAAATTTAAGTAAGTAAAAAATTTAAAAAAAAAATTTTTTTTTAAATATTTTCTTATTTTACGTCTTTTATATTATTGTTCTGCATTCTCCTGCATTGAACCACCTAGGTACTATGACATAACCTGTGTATTTGCTGGCATGGGCGTGCATCTGTGCGCTTATGTTAGTTGATATATTAAATTATCTATATTTATCTCCAAATCACTGATTTGTCGAGCAAACTTGCCAAAACCACTTCTAAAAAAACTTTTTTCTGGGGTGTTAGTAGGCGTCAGTCATCTTACCATCCCATTCCTTCTAACTAGCCTCTGTGTCACGTGATTGATTCTTTAGAATCGGCCATTTGACTTGAAGCAGTGAGAATTTCGGTACATAGAATCCAGTCCTCGCAAGCTGTTCGATCTACCGAATTATTATTATTTTTATATGAGCCGCCAGTGTCCGCGCATTGCCTGGAGACTTAACTGAGAATAGACTCCCTGATGACGCAATGAATTCTCGATAGTTGGATTACGTAACTGTCTTTATCCCATTGCAGAAACTAATTAGTTGGAGTGAAAATTTAAGTAAGTAAAAAATTAAAAAAAAATTTTTTTTTTTAAATATTTTCTTATTTTACGTCTTTTATATATATATATATATATATATATATATATATGAACGAAAACAACGAAGCAAACAATGTAGTATAATGAAGATATATATAGGTTTAACGATTGATATAGTACGAAAAGTGTCTTCACGTTTCGGACACTAGTCCTTCATTAGAAGATAGACTAAGAAATAAAAGGAGAAATAGAAAAGGAGAGGAGATTGAGAAGAGGATAAAACGGAAAAATATTTTTGGCAAGAAAAAGCATGTATGTATTCAGTCAGCCATTTCTATTTTTTAACGATTTTGGTAAAGTATTGATAATTATTGTGATTTACATTTATAAATAATTAGCAGAGTTTAGGAGGAACACATATAGTTAGGAGCCCTTAATCTGCTAAAAAGACAATAAGCTAATGTAAATCAGTTTTATAATAGAAAAATACTATACTGCGTTTGATGCTTAAGTCGATTAATTGTTCCGAGGTGTATTAAGTTCGGTAACTCTTGCTGAAAAACACGCAAAAAATCTACACAAAGACTAAACTGTTGATATAGTATAAATTGGTGAAGAATATATATTCTCTCTCAACACGAGTAATAAAATGTACTTGTTTTGTATAAAACTGATTTATGTTAGTTGAATAAAAATGATTTAAAGTAGATTAAGAATTACGTGATATTTTTATATCTCATAACACCTGTTGAAAAGAACATGAAACTCTAGGTTTATAATTGATCTTTGAGTGTTAGTTTTAATGGTTATCATCAACTCAACGGTACGATTCAACTTATTCAAATGTTTTTTCCTGTTATTTGTTTCTCTGTTCAGTGTTTATGGATATTACGTTTGGCAGCCATTTCAATGTAATAGAAGAATCGATTAAAAGATATACGATTATTTTTTCACTTCCATTGATAATATACGCACAATGGCTAGAAATCAATAAATATTTCCAAATAATTCACTTGATTTTGATCATAATTTCAGGAGAAAAGAGTTGCACATGTTCTCCGAGACTAGACAAATTAATATAGGTTGAAGAACTGTAAGTCAACCCATGCATAGGAGTGGGTGGGGGCAAACATGGATTGGAAGGGAATTTCAGAGGCATATTCTAAAGAGGAGAGATTCGATTTAGTAGATAGCGTCGGATAACACACCATGGGTGACCATGAATGGGCTGGGTGGAGGGTTACGTAAGTAGCTGGTTCCGAGGGAACAGAAGCCATTGGAATAACTGTAGACTAGGTAAAGTGAGATGACAGAGTAACTAGGGAATAGTGTTACAGTACGTTTGAAATTGAGCCTTTACTAATCAGTGGGGTGTCTTTGTTTGGTTTCAGTCTCAAATGTCTGAATATGTAGCAGCAATAATGCCAGAAATTCAGGAATAGTATTCCACTGTGTGTCATGAACTTTCAGCAGCGGACCTAAACTGAAGTATTTTCTGGCCAGGAGATGGACATCTGGCAGTTTCGATCCCCTACCCACGGTACTGCTGATCTACCCAGGGTCGTAGCGTCTGACACAAGCCAAAGCGCTGTCTGTGGAATAAGAGACAAGACAAAACAATAACACACACACACACACATACACACATACACACACCCACACACACACACACATGCATTGCCAATACTGCCAATACTGTCAATAATGTCAATACTACCAATACTGTCAATACTACCAATACTCCCAATACGGTCAATACTGCCAATACTGACAATACTGACAATACTGACAATACTGACAATACTGTCAATACTGTCAATACTGTCAATACTACCAATATTGTCAATACTGTCAATACTACCTATACTGCCAATACTGTCAATACTGCCAATACTGCCAATACTGTCAATACTGCCAATACTGCCAATACTGTCAATACTGCCAATACTGCCAATACTGTCAATACTGCCAATACTGCCAATAGTGCCAATACTGTCAATACTACCAATACTGTCAATACTCTCAATACTCTTAATACTACCAATACTACCAATACTGTCAATACTGTCAATACTGTCAATACTGTCAATACTGTCAATACTGTCAATACTGTCAATACTACCAACACTACCAATACTACCAATACTACCAATACTACCAACACTACCAATAATGACAATACTACCAATACTACCAATACTATCAATAATGACAATACTACCAATACTACCAATACTGCCAATACTACCAATACTACCAATACTGCCAATACTTCCAATACTACCAATAATGACAATACTACCAATAATGACAATACTACCAATACTACCAATACTGCCAATACTACCAATACTACCAATACTACCAATACTACCAATACTACCAATACTACCAATACTACAATACTACCAATACTACCAATAATGACAATACTACCAATACTACCAATACTACCAATAATGACAATACTACCAATACTACCAATACTACCAATACTGCCAATACTACAATACTACCAATACTACCAATAATGACAATACTACCAATACTACCAATACTGCCAATACTACCAATACTACCAATACTACCAATACTACCAATACTACCAATACTACCAATACTACAATACTACCAATACTACCAATAATGACAATACTACCAATACTACCAATACTACCAATACTACCATTACTACTAATACTGCCAATACTGCCAATACTACCAATACTACCAATACTACCAATACTACCAATACTACCAATACTACCAATACTACCAATACTACCAATACTACTAATACTGCCAATACTGCCAATACTACCAATACTACCAATAATGACAATACTACCAATACTACCAATACTGCCAATACTACCAATACTACCAATACTACCAATACTACCAATACTACCAATACTACCAATACTACAATACTACCAATACTACCAATAATGACAATACTACCAATACTACCAATACTACCAATAATGACAATACTACCAATACTACCAATACTACCAATACTGCCAATACTACCAATACTACCAATAATGACAATACTACCAATACTACCAATACTACCAATAATGACAATACTACCAATACTACCAATACTACCAATACTACCAATACTACTAATACTACCAATACTACCAATACTACCAATACTACCAATACTACTAATACTACCAATACTACCAATACTACCAATACTACCAATACTACCAATACTACCAATACTACCAATACTACCAATACTACCAATACTACCAATACTGCCAATACTGCCAATACTACCAATACTACCAATACTACCAATACTACCAATACTACCAATACTACCAATACTACCAATACAACCAATACTACCAATACTACCAATAATGACAATACTACCAATACAACCAATACTACCAATACTACCAATACTACCAATACTACCAATACTACCAATACTACCAATACTACCAATACTGCCAATACTGCCAATACTACCAATACTACCAATACTACCAATACTGCCAATACTGCCAATACTACCAATACTACCAATACTACCAATACTACCAATACTGCCAATACTGCCAATACTACCAATACTACCAATACAACCAATACTACCAATACTACCAATACAACCAATACTGCCAATACTACCAATACTACCAATACTACCAATACTACCAATACTGCCAATACTGCCAATACTACCAATACTACCAATACAACCAATACTACCAATACTACCAATACTACCAATACTGCCAATACTGCCAATACTACCAATACTACCAATACTACCAATACTACCAATACTGCCAATACTGCCAATACTACCAATACTACCAATACTACCAATACTACCAATACTACCAATACAACCAATACTACCAATACTACCAATACAACCAATACTGCCAATACTACCAATACTACCAATACTACCAATACTACCAATACTGCCAATACTGCCAATACTACCAATACTACCAATACAACCAATACTACCAATACTACCAATACTACCAATACTGCCAATACTGCCAATACTACCAATACTACCAATACTACCAATACTACCAATACTGCCAATACTGCCAATACTACCAATACTACCAATACTACCAATACTACCAATACTACCAATACTGCCAATACTGCCAATACTACCAATACAACCAATACTACCAATACTACCAATACTACCAATACTACCAATACTACCAATAATGACAATACTACCAATACTACCAATAATGACAATACTACCAATAATGACAATACTACCAATACTACCAATACTACCAATACTGCCAATACTACCAATACTACCAATACTACAATACTACCAATACTGCCAATACTACCAATACTACCAATACTGCCAATACTACCAATACTACCAATACTACCAATACTACCAATACTACAATACTACCAATACTGCCAATACTACCAATACTACCAATACTACCAATACTACCAATACTACAATACTACCAATACTGCCAATACTACCAATACTACCAATACTGCCAATACTACCAATACTGCCAATACTACCAATACTACCAATACTACCAATAATGACAATACTACCAATACTACCAATACTACCAATACTACCAATACTACCAATAATGACAATACTACCAATACTACCAATACTACCAATACTACCAATACTACCAATACTGCCAATACTACCAATACTACCAATACTACCAATACTACCAATACTACCAATACTACCAATACTACCAATACTGCCAATACTACCAATACTACCAATACTACCAATGCTACCAATACAACCAATACTACCAATACTACCAATACTACCAATACTACCAATACTGCCAATACTACCAATACTACCAATACTACCAATGCTACCAATACTACCAATACTACCAATACTACCAATACTACCAATACTACCAATACTACCAATACTACCAATACTACCAATACTTCCAATACTACCAATAATGACAATACTACCAATACTGCCAATACTACCAATACTACCAATACTACCAACACTACCAATACTACCAATGCTACCAATACTACCAATACTGCCAATACTACCAATACTGCCAATACTACCAATACTACCAATACTACCAATACTACCAATACTACCAATACTACCAATACTGCCAATACTACCAATACTACCAATACTACCAACACTACCAATACTACCAATGCTACCAATACTACCAATACTACCAATACTGCCAATGCTACCAATACTACCAATACTACCAATACTACCAATAATGACAATACTACCAATACTACCAATACTACCAATACTACCAATACTGCCAATACTGCCAATACTGTCAATACTACCAATACTACCAATACTGTCAATACTGTCAATACTGTCAATACTACCAATACTACCAATACTGTCAATACTGTCAATAAAGCCAATACTGTCAATACTGCCAATACTGCCAATAATACCAATACTACCAATACTGCCAATACTGCCAATAATACCAATACTGCCAATACTGCCAATACTGTCAATACTGTCAATACTGTGTATGTATGTATGTATGTATGTATGTATGTATGTATGTATGTATGTATGTATGTATGTATGTATGTATGTATGTATGTATGTATGAATGTTTGCATGTATGTATGTATGTTATCTCTTTCTCTTAATTTCGAGTATATTTTTTTGACCGGCCACCTTCCTGGTGGCAAGGTTGTAAAAGAAAAGAAATTGTCATCCATTGAATCGCAAGAATGTTTTGCAAATTTTGAAGGTGCCAGCTATCGCAGCCATTTGTAGACTATGAATTAGGGAGCTGCGCTTTTTGTCCGCAAATCCAAGTTCAGTCATACTTTGGTCCAAGCGGGTTGGTATATAACCCGTAGCTCCAATAATGATCGGTATGAAGCTAAAGGTGTATCTTGGATACTGGATTTGTAAACCTCATCAATGGTCCGTAGATGTCCTCCTTCTCCTGTATTTTTCTGACAACGTTTACATAAAGTGGGCGGCTGATCTCCACAACAGAACACGTTTTCAATGTGTGGTCCCAAACAACTATATCAGGCCGGTTGTTTTTATTTTCAGGTTCCACCAGTATTCCTTAGTGCCATCTGTCTCAATATATTCTTCCTCGTTTGTTGTTAATTTTGTTTTCCGAAGTGCGTTCCAGATGGTTCTAGCTATCCCATCGGGCCTCATGGGGAGGTAGTAGCGAGATGACATTCTTTCGCAGCTGGCAACAATGTGGCTTACATCCTCGATCTTTGTTTTACATAGCCTACATTTATTGTCAGCTGCTGGCCCTCCTCTTTTGTGCAGTAGATATTTGGTAGGGAGTTTTTGTTCCTGTATTACATAGAGTTATCCCTCAAGGTGTGATGTCATAAACTTGTCGGAACTCCATGCCAGGCTTTTTGAGTGGTTTATCCTCTCTATGGTCTGTGTTTTACGTCTCAAGTATCCATGCACAACTTTTTCTGTAAATTGGTCAATTTTTTCCTCTTGTTTGAACATTGAATAGGATCTTCCGATTTCTCTGGGTGAGAGATTTATACCAGGCTTTATTCCATATCTCTCCTCCAGATCAGTCGCTATTCTAATGATATTTTTTTTTCATGCTCATAAACCTGGGCAATATGGTTGCCAACCTTTTTCCTCTGTTGAAGGTGTTGCTTCAGTGTTACTATCCGGGTCTCATATGTTGTTAATATTGATTTTAGACCCCGGCCACCTTCCTTGCGTGAGAAGTGTAGCCTATCCACATCACCATTGATGTTAAAGTTCCCAGTAACACTGAGAAGTTTGCGAGTTCTAACATCCATCTCACTTAGTTCTTGCAATGACCAGTTCAGCAGGCTAAATGTTGGTGTTAGAATTGGCACAGCATAAGTATTGTGGGCAATGTATTTGTTATACGCTGACAGTTCTGATGACCATATTTTCTTTACTCTTCTGAGGTATTCAGTTCTGGTTCTCTCCTTATTTATGGGTCCATCATATCTGACATTCTCATCCTGTCCAAGATATCTGTAGTTGTCACTTGACTGTAGAGGTTGTATTGTCAGGCCGTTCATCTCTAGATTTCTAGAGGAGGGCACAGCTCTTCCACGTTTTACTGCCAAATATGCACACTTGGACTCACCAAATTTCATTTTGATGTCTGTTGAAAATTGTGTAATGAGGTCCAATTGTTTCTTGATGTCATTGATATTTGGCCCATACAACTTCAGGTCATCAACAAAGAAAAGATGGGAGATACTTCTGGACCCACTTCTTTGTCCACCTTGTTTCCTGAGTAAGTAAGATAGTGGATTCAGTGAGAGAACGAAGAGTAGCAGTGACAAGCTATCACCCTGAAAGATGCCCTTCTGGTAATATATCTTATCAGTCTTAATTTGCTCCTTCTCACCTCTAAGGATCAAATTGGTGTACCAGTTCTTGGTCAGGCGTTCAACAGCAGCTACCAATAGTTGTGGGACTTTGGCTAACTGTAAAGCCTTAATAATCCACCGATGAGGTACACTATCAAATGCTTTTTGATAGTCCAGCCACACCACAGTCATGTTTCTGCGATTCTTTGTTGTTTGACTACTAACGGAAATGGCAATGTTAATAGTGTGTGTGTAGTTAAAGAGTGATTGTGTGAGAGTATGTATGTGTGAGAGACAGAGAGAGAGGGGGAGAAAGAGAGAGAGAGAGTGTGTGTGTATTGAACTTCCGTCAGTTCTGAGTACGAATGTTTCAGTTGTTTGATCAACGGAACAGCATGATCGTAAAGTTAACCTGCAAGTGACTGAGCATTCCACAGATATGCGTAATCTAATCATTACTTGCGCACACAGCAGAATATGGAACGCCAGAAACATATTTCAATTGATATTCGAGAATGTTCGTGATTGCATTTTTAGGTCAATTACTTCCCACGAGAGGCCGGCATTTACGTTTACATTTAACGTAGTTCTCAGGGAGATTCAGTGTGATACCGTGTGTGACAAGGTTCGTCCCTTGAACCATAAGTACAACTAATTTTAGTGAACTGGAGCAACGTGAAATAATGCGTCTTGCTTAAAGACACAAGGCGTCGCCGAGATTCGAACTCACGACCATACGATAGTGAGAAACTTCCCACCACCATCACCGACAACCAAGCCACACATCTTTACTATTTGTACTGGACTTAGGGTGATGAGTTGGCAAAATATGTAGAACGTCGGATAAAATACCATTACGATATCTGTTCTGGCTCTTTACATTCTGAGTTCAAATCCTGCTAAGGTTAACATTGCCTTTTATCCTTCCAGGATTGATGAAATAAAGTACCAGTCAAATACTGGGGTTGATTTAATCAACTTTGCTCTTCCCCCAAATGTCATGGCCTTGTGTCTAAATGTTTCCCCAACTTTAACAGTAATTTCATAGAGTCAGTAAAAGAAATATATATGAAATCATTTAAAAGCTATCAACATTCATATGAAGTATATGCAAATGTGTGACGTCCGAACGAGTACCTTACACTTCCGGCTTACTTACTCTCCGCCTCTGGGTCCCGGCCGACAGAATGGAGAATGCATTGCTCCGGTGGACGACGAGAAAGACGCGCTGAAGATTAGAAATGAATATCAGCACTTGATTAAGGATGGTAGATTAGTAGAATTGGTAGAGCATCGGATAAAATGCTATTACCATATTTCCTTTCATCTATCTGAGGTTTTCTTCTTCACCCACATCTTCCTGAGAGGTTCGTGAAAGCAGAGACCTCAAACACTTCTTCCAGCGGGTCCTGTCAGAAGCAATTGTCTCCAACTGATCCGGCTGGATCTCCAAGCGAGACCAGCCAAGCTCATGGATGTTATCTAACGATCTTGCTAGGGCTTTACCCATGGGTTCTCTGTCGGTTGGTTTTGCCCATAAAATCTGTCCAGCGATTCTTTCCTGAGACATTCTAACCACATGGCCATAGTATCAGAGCTGTGATCTCTCAATTAGGAGATGTAGCGGCTCTACCTGTAGTGACTCTCTGATCTCCGAGCTACCCACTCTATCGAGTAACGTTACTCCAAAGACCCTTCGAAGGAATCCCATTTTGGCCATTTGTATTCGCGATCGTATTCTTTCAGAAGTCGATAAAATAAAGTACAAGTGTGATTGAATTAATCAACTTTCCCTTCTCCCAAGTTTGCTGGCCATGTGCCTAAATTAAAAATCAATATTAGTGTTTGACTCATTGACATTTTGGTGTTTAGTTACATTGAATTATATTCTGGGTTCAAATATTTACGGAAATATATTTAACTTTCATTCCTCCAAGGGCGATAAAAAAAATACCCGGTGGTTGTTGATGGTGGTGGTGGTGGTGGCGTCGGCTGCGGCGATGGAGGGGGGCGATTGGGGGTGGTGGTGATGGCTGTAGTTTTGTGGTTATTGTTGCAGTTGTTGTACTTGATGGTGGTTTTGGTTGTCGTTGTAGTGGTGATGGTGGTGGTTTTTATTGTTGGTGGTGGTGGTTGTCGTCGTGGTCACCACCACGATGACAGAGCCTTAAACAGAGGAAGAACAGCAACAGTGACTAGTGCAAGGGCGGCGTCGAGGGTGAATGGAAGAAGGGATGGTGGAAATGATGAATGGAGGGGGTAGCTATTCCCATACCGGAGACCCTGATTCAAATACAATAAAGCGTACTGCGCTAGAATTATGGCTCTTTAAGTTCTGAGTCCTGGTGTTTCTCCAGTGCAAGGCGCATACAATAGTCCACTACGATTATAAAAAGGTAGGGAGCCAATGTATCTCCCTGGAGCACTCCAGCCAGTATCTCAAAGAACTCTGTCATCCCATCAGGTGTAATGACTTGGGCTTTGGTGTTGGTGTAGAGCAGTGATATCAGGTCCACTATCTTCTTGCCGACGACATAGTTTTGGTGACAAATACAGTGAAGGAGGCAGAGGATTTGATGCAGGAGGTTGAGACTGTGTCGATGAGTGTGGGGCTGAGAATGAATGAGACTAAAATAAAATATCTGGTTGAGAAGACAGAGGGGATCACTAATGTAGGCGGAAGCCGCTAGAATTGGTTGAGGACTTCCTGTATTTGGGAGCAAAGATTGAGAATACGGAAGATGATGTGGTTGAGAGGAAGAGAAAAGCCTGGGCGGCGTGCCACAGCTTGAGATCGGTATGGAAGTCGAACCTTCGTAAAGACCTGAAAATCCGCCTCTTCATTGCTGTAGTGGAGTCTGTGCTGCTGTACGGGTCTGAGACTTGGACTCTGACCAAGAAACTCACTCAGATGGTGGATGGATGCTACACGAGAATGCTGAGGATGGCTCTGAACATTAATCAGTATACTCTGAGGATGAAAAACTCAGAGCTGTATGGGAGCCTCACAAAAGTCAGCTCAAAAGTGACACAGAGGAGACTGAGGTTAACTGGACATGCTCACCGACATCCAGAGTTGACATTGCACTCAGTGCTCCTGTGGGAGCCCCTACATGGACACACTGGAAGAGGAGGACCAAGGTTAACGTATGTTGATGCCCTAAGGACAGACACTGGTCTGTTGGAGACGCAGGACATGGCAGCGATAATGAGGGACAGAGACCGCTGGAGAGAACTCGTCCATGGATCTCGGGAATTTTATCTGCCCTAGAAAATAAGTTCTGTGTTCAAAACCTGTTGATGTCAACTTTGCCTTTCATTCTTTTCGGGTCGATAAAATAAAGTACCAGTAACATACTGAGTCGATGTAAACGACTTTTTACTCTTTACAAATTGCTGGTCTTGTTCCAAAATTAGAAATCCTTGTTATTTAGCCTCAGGTCAGTCCTCATTCAGCAGACTCAAAACACTGATGCCTATGAGCACCTTTATTTTAAGAAATATATATCCAGAACCACATTGTCTAATATGTTCTTCACATTTTTAAACAATACGTTATAATTTGAGATACTTTTGGCTGTTATTTCTAGTAGCTCTAACAACTGTGCGAGAGTAGCTTTTTTTATTCGCTTGACTACCAGTAATCTCCCTTGATTGGCATAATAGATATATAACAGTAACCTCCCTTGGTTTGTTACAGGAAGTGAAGACTTTGTTTGAGTTATCTTACCCCTGAAGAGTGCCTTCTGGTATAGAAAAGTTCTTCCTTCTTCATCGAAGGTCAAACATTTCTGTCACGTACCACTGAGTCTCACCAATACCAAGGCACGGTATGTATATTATATATCACAATTTCATAGCACATTTACACCTATTTCACTGATCTACTTCATGTTTTCCCTATATATAACATAAGCGTGTGTTTATATATATTTAATGGCAGATTATGTAATTTACAGGAAAATATTTCTAAGCTTTTCATTCACAGTTGTATAAATAACATCACAAATTGTTTTAATTTCTTATAGAATTCATTAAAATATAAAAAATTAGCTTCCTGTCTCCTTAATTATTCATATATTGTAGTGCACCTGAGCACTACACAATAATTTCATTATTATTATATACATATATATATATGAATAACTAAAAAGACATACACACATGCTTTGTTATTCCTGACTTTCACACCTCAAATGACCTCTTCGATCTCTACCGTATTACCTCACGTTCTCTCATTAGCTAGTCTAACCTCCTCAAGGAAGGAAATGTCCACCACGAGCCAGTCTTTATGTGGTCGCTCAACTTGCCAAGAATAATAGTCAAATCCACCTTTTAAATTAAACCCACTTTATTAAGCAAATAAACGACTAGTTGTAGTCCGAAATAAAATATTTCCTAAGTCTAACAAAAAAAAGCTTTAAAATGGTGAAAACTATATTTTCCCGAAAAACTTCGTAATGAAATCGTTAAAGGATATAAATATCAGTGTACATTAGATTCTATATAAATGTAAGATTTTTAATTAAGCTCTGGAGGGCTTACATAGATGATGCAGTGTTGTTTATTATAGTCTCTATAAAAATCCTGGATGGTCACAAATGGAATGTCCTTGATCATAGGTCTACTAAATCAGGACTGACCTCCGGAGGGTTAAACAATAGCTACTTGTTTAATCTACATAAATTGAGGTTACTGATAATTAATAGTAGAATTTTTTTATTATTCATAGTTGTATAAATAACATTACAAATTGTTTATAATTCTTACAGAATGAAAATATAAACAAATAATAAATAGAATTAATTATTGTTAGGGACCTCACAAATATAATGCACAAAAATCTATGATCAAAGCGAGAGAAAAGAGAAATGAAAGAAAAAAAATTATAGTAATACATTATACGTTTAAATATAAGTTAATATAGTTCCACTTTACCCCCTCCACTTCTATACTGTGTTTAATTAATTAATCCGTGTTAATAATTAATTTTAAACAATTTTACTAATTTATCTATTTTAAAATAACTTTTAATGTTCTTAGCGGGTTTCTCTCGTATTTTTAAATTGAGAAATTGTAAAGAAACGAAAACCCATTTTCGAAAATAAATTTCCGCTTCTGGATTGACAAACTTATTACTGAATTTATAAACTTAATACTATTATTGTGTGTGTTTTTATATATATATATATATATATATATATAATGTACATATACAGTCTATGGTGCTGAGATCGGGGAAACCGCTAATCATGGGCGTACTCAATGCGGCGGCACCGCGGTCAGGATGCTCTCTCTCTCTCTTTCTTATATATATATAGAGGGTGTGGACGATATTTGTTCGCAATTTTCAACTGCTAATTTTTTGTCAATTTTTTTTTTACTTCCGTTGTCTTCATAAAAACAGTGATTATATTTGCATTATTTATTTTCAGAATAATTGATTATGAATAATTTTTTACCTCCAAATTTGTGGAAAAGACACGGAGTTCTTCTTGGAATCCGCGCCGAGGGGACAAATAAGGACCAGAAGATCAACTCCAAGAACAACAGGTGGCTCGCTGTCTCATCCAAAGACGTGCCCAGAGTCATGCAGACAAAATTTCCAGCGACAGCATTGGTCTTAGGTGTCATCAGCAGTCAAGGTGACGTCATGCCACCTCACTGCTACCCGGAGGGCCTCAAGCTGAACACCGATGGCTACATCCACGTTCTGAGCAAGGTAGTAAAGCCCTGGATCGACCAGGTAGCTGCCGGTAGGCCGTACGTGTGGCAGCAAGACTCAGCGCCCTGCCATAGCAGCCGAAAGACCCAAGCCTGGCTGTCAGAGAACTTCGTCGACCACACTTCACCTGACATCTGGCCTCCCAGCTCGCCTGACTACAACCCCCTCGACTTCTTTGTGTGGGGCGCAGTGGAACGAGACACCAACAGATCTAGCTGCAATACGAAAGACGAGCTGAAGGCCAGGATCACAAGTGCCTTTAGGGGCCTAAGTCGGGGGACAGTGATGAAGGCCTGTAGCCAGTTCCGAGGCCGTCATCAAAGCCAATGTCAGGTTTATCGAGTGAGATCGAAAGAACAAGTCATGAAGACAAACTGACCCAAGTTTGATAAATATATCTTAAAAAATAAAACTACTGTGTTATTTTTTCCTAGACAGTAATCTTGCGAACAAATATCGTCCGCACCCTGTGTATGCATGTGTGTGAACTATTGACGTTGCGTTGTCTTAAAAGTGAAAAAATATCTTCCAGGTAGTAATGGTTAAAAGATAAAGTCTACATTAACAACACCAGCCAGAATGACGACTTTGTCCTTCAACATTCTAGGGTCAATAATAAAATACGTACCAGTAATATACACGTTAAAACATTAGCTGTATACATCGATGTTAACTTGTCTTTATTGTTGTTTATGGTCAAAGGTGTTTCAGTCATAACCATCATAAATAGTGTATTTATCACTGGTTAGTGTTCAACATGCGATCGTGAGTTCAGCTCCAAGTCTAGGCAGTTTGTTGTGTCCTTGAACAAGACACTATATTTCACATTGCTTCAGTCCACACAGCAACAACAAAAATATGTAAATGGGTACCAGCAACAGCTGGGGGTTAACCTTGCAATGGGCTGACTGTCCAGGAAAATGGAGTCTTGTACTCTCACATGTTTAATATCAATAAAAACGGAATAAACTCTGGTCTGATGAACTTTGCGGGCTTGGTTGGGACTTTAACTATCTATGACTACATTGTCCAAAATGGCAGGGTGCAATTTGAAACAAATTTAGCAACTTTTAGCTAGTAGAGCAATGACACATTCTCTCTCTTGCTATATATGTCCCCAGCCCAAAGTGGTTGTGTCAGCAACTCAAAAAAGAGCGCCCAGCCCTCACTTTAAAAGGGTCGTGTATGTGACACGACACAAAGCACCCAGTACACACTATAAAGTGATCGTGTAGGTGTCACAACAAAAAGCACGTAGTACACACTGTAAATGTGGTTGGCATTAGGAAGGGCATCGAACCATAGACACCAAGACAAAATCAGTTCTGTATGAGCAAAACAGTCATCTGACCTGGTTCATTTCACAACAGGACAACTCATCTAACCCATGCTAGCATGGAAAAATAGATGTTAAACAGTGATGATGATATATATGTATATAATCATTTGATGCGTGTACTGATCCATAACACTTTAAACATAGAAGAGCCAATTCCTCTGCTGGTTTAAATACTGTCAAGAAGGATAGTGGAGAAATGAGAAAGTATTGAGCACCAATACTGGACTGGTACTTCATTTATCAACTGCAAGAGGATGAAAGGCAAAGTTTATCTTGGTGTGATTTCATTGTAGGCAGCTGGAACTAATACCACAAAGTATTCTATCAACTCTGCTAATTAACCACCTTCCATCATTTGATGATTGTGATGATATATATATACATAGAGAGAGAGAGTATATGTGTGGTTGCATACATACATTGATTTTAGCAGAGAAAGTGAAGTAAACTAAACTAATAACCTCTATGATGCTGGGGTAGAAGGGACTCTTCAGTCATATTGGAAAACTCGATAACTGTCTCTCTCTTCTATATCTTCTGGAACTATTTCTCTCTCTCTCTCTCTTCCTCTATATGATATTCACTGTAACCATTTTTCTCTATTTCCTATACTGTGTCTACCATAACGATTTCTCTCTTTCTCCCTCCCCAATATGATGTCTAATTTAACCATCTATCTTTCTCTTATATATGATATATAATATAACTATCTCTTTCTCTCTCCTATATGCTCCTATATGATATATAAGTTAACCATTGCTCTCTCTCTCCTATATGACGTCTAATTTAATCGATTCTCTCTCTCTTATGACGTCTAATTTAATTATTTGTCTGTCTCTTCTATATGATCTCTAATTTAACCATCTCTCTCTTTCTATTTTAGATGGCGTCAGCTGTAACTAAATTACCAAAACCCCAAATGAGAAACCTTCTCACCTCCAAACTGCCTATGGAACTGACTATTGGAACCATTATTTCAGTTGTAGCAGGCTTAGCCTGGAAATTTGGAGTACAGAATCCAAGGAAAGCTAAATATGCTGAATTCTACAAGTATGTTATTAATTTATTTTATATTTCTAGTGAGGCGTCAAATTGGGAGAGTCATTAAAACATCAGATAGAATGCTTTGTATTATTCATTCCGGGTCTCTAAGTTTAAATATCGCCAACGTTAACTTTGCCTTTCATCTTTTTAAGGCCAATAAAGTACCAGTCCATTTCTAGGGTTGATTCTCTCGCTTCTCTCTCTCAATAATTAGCAATCCTAAAATCAAAATTGTTCAAGCCATCACCATCCCATCTTTCTTTCAGGTAGTTTCCATCCAGAACAATATTAGCTAATGTCTCGTTCCTCTTTTAAAAGAGAGACGTGAATCACCCTTTGGTCAATGATTGATATCACGAGATAAATTAGTGTTATTATTATTACGGCTCGTAACTCCGGTAGAATGTCGGACATGTTTTGCACCATATAGTTATGTTCTAAGTTCAAATCCTGCTGAGGTTAAAAATAGTGAAGTGATGTGTCCCAGGCTTAGATAGCTCTATCTGAGAATGCCTGGAATGAGCTCACATCTAGGATTACAAGCAGAAGCGAAACTAGAGTATAGCAAGCATGGCCTGTGCCATGGGCAACACTTGAACTAGGAGCACTTTCTATTCAAGTCAGATAAGCTATCATCGAAGAGTAAGATGTATGATCTGTCTTTGATTATCATGGGTGAGAAGCACTATGATGGCTGGATTACTAAACTATATGAATTATTAGGTCCATAATTAAAACACCTAATAATTCATATAGTTTAGTAATCCAGCCATCATAGTGCATCTCACCCATGATAATCAAAGACAGATCATACATCTTACTCTCTGATGATAGCTTATCTGACTTGAATAGAAAGTACTCCTAGTTCAAGTGTTGCCCATGGCACGGGCCATGTTTGCTATACCCTAATTATGCCTCTGCTTGTAACCCTAGATTTGAGCTCATTCCAGACACTCTCAGCTGGGCAGGGGTGCAATTTCCCTGCTTACCATAGGCGCTATTTTCCCTAGTTACACCTCTGGTTTCAAGCCCACCTCCTTGGCTTCAAAACACTAGGTTAGTTTTTTGCATGTGTGGAGAAGGGAGGAGGAGTGAAGAGTGAGGCAAGCAACCTAACTTCCATTAATCAAAATTACTACAGAAATGACAAGCAGATACTTTGGTCTGGGAGCATGCTCATGACAAGGTTTGTAACGGTGCAAATTGGAAATCTCTTGTCACCCAATACTCCATGGGGAGCAAAAAGAACTTAGGAAGGTTGGTTGTTTGCCCTCTCTACTCTGTTTTTCTCTCAATGTGACAAACTGAGTCTAGCAGAGTTTCATACCTTCTTTAGTAAAATAATACAATGGCTTACAGTAGGATTCTCAAAGTTGAAAGGAGTTAACTTTGGCTGTGTCATCTGCATGATAACTTAGAATTTTCATTAATTTCTAAGAAAGGACATTGCCTATCATCACCATTTTACGTCCATTTTTCCGTGCTAGCATGGGTTAGATGGCCTATATTTCAATTAATTTTGAAAATAATAATAAATTTGGAGAAATTTAATAAAATAACTTTTTCATTAGTAAGCTAGTATTTGGAACATCATTTAACAAAATTTTATTAAATAAAATTATATTGAAAGGTTTTGACGGGAAGATCAGAGGCGTGCGGTGTTCCACATTGCAAGGCAGTGTGTCAATGCAAATCAGGATGTTGTTGGAGATAAATGTGTCCGGGATGATGCCGGTGTACTTAGTGTCACGAATGACCAGAAAAAAGGAGGCCTGGAAATGTCATTATGAGAGACTGATGAATGTGGAGAATGAATGGGAGAGAGAGAAATTACCCTTGGTAGATCCGACAGAGGGACCAGCTATTGAGATTGACGAATATAGGGTCCAAGAGGCGATTAGGGAAATGAAAAATGGTAAGGCAGCCGGACCATCGGGAATAGTTGCTGAGATGCTGAAGGCATCAGGGGACGTAGGCACTAAACTGTTTGCACACATCATCAATCAGGCTATATATGGTGGTGTCATACCCAAAGACTGGTGCAGCAGTATTCTCATAAATTGCTACAAAGGTAAAGGGGATGCTTTGGAAAGGAGCAATTATAGGGGTATAAAACTGATAGATCAGGTTATGAAAGTGGCAGAAAGGATTTTAGCACAACTAATTGGAGAAAGGGTCAAACTAGATGAGATGCAGTTTGGTTTTGTGCCTGGGAAGAGTACAACAGATGCCCTCTTCTTGGTGAGACAAATGCAAGAGAGGTTCTTAGAGAAGAATAAGCCACTATACTTAGCCTTTGTTGACCTAGAGAAGGCCTTTGATAGGGTACCCCGATCTGTCATCTGGTGGTCCCTAAGGAAGCTAGGTGTTGAGGAATGGCTTGTGAGGACAGTGCAAACTTTGTACAGAGGTACTCTCAGTAAAGTCAGGTAGGAATTCCAGATACAAGTAGGAGTACATCAGGGTTCGGTCCTCAGCCCGCTCTTGTTCATTATAGTCCTCCAAGCCATAACAGAGGAGTTTAAGACTGGCTGTCCATGGGAACTTCTCTATGATGACGATCTGGCTCTTATAGCAGAATCAGTAGAGGAGCTAGAGAATAAATTCCGGCTATGGAAACAGCAGTTGGAAGCAAGAGGACTGAGAGTAAATCTAGCTAAGACAAAAGTGTTGATGAGTAGAAAAGAGGACAAAACCCTGATTCCGTCAGGGAAATGGCCATGTTCGATATGCAGAAAAGGAACTGGCATAAATTCTATAAAATGCACACAATGCAGGTCCTGGGTACACAAGAGATGTAGCGGGATAGCAGGCAAACTAACAGGTAGGGAGAAATATGTATGCAGTAGATGTACAGGGAAATTAGACAGTAGAAGTCGCACTGATAGACACATTTTTCAAATGCGAGAGGGCGCTATAGAAGTGGTGGATAGCTTCCGGTACCTAGGAGATCAGATTAGCATGGGAGGAGGGTGTTCCGAGGCCATAGTATCTAGAATAAGGACGGGTTGGAAGAAGTTTAGGGACCTGCTTCCTCTGTTGACGAAGAAGGGTTTCTCCCTGCGTACGAAAGGCCGGTTGTATGATGCCTGTGTGAGGAGCGCGATGCTGCATGGTAGTGAGACATGGGCAGCAACCGCAGAGCATATGCGATGGCTGGAGAGAAATGAGGCAAGCATGCTCCGTTGGATGTGCAGTGTAAATGTGCGTGAACGACCCAGCATAAATGTGTTGAGAGAGAAACTGTGTCTGAGAGGGATAGAATGTAGTGTACGGGAGAGGAGACTGAGGTGGTATGGACATGTGATGCGCATGGAGGATGACCGATGGGTGAAGAAGTGCCAGGAAATGCCAGTTGAAGGAAGACGTGGTAGAGGTAGACCACGAAAAACATGGGCGGAGGTGGTGAGAACAGACCTCAGATCATTGAAGCTCACGGTGGAGATGACGAGGGACCGTGACGAGTGGAGAGATGCTGTGCTGAATAAGACCCATCCCACCCTTGCAAGCAGGGAAAAGCGGACGTAAAATGATGATGATGATGATGATGAACTCTTTAAAATTGGCAGTTTTGTATCAAAATCTGAGCTGGTTTCAGGTGGGTTGGAATAATATTCCTTATATATTCACCCTACCATAGTCTTTACATCAATATTTCTCAAACTTATTTTGTCACTAACTCCTTTAATGATTTTTACAAAAGTCACAGAACCCATACCTATAATTTATAGACAATCCTCTTAATGAAAATAATGATTTATTCCATTGCAGTACTTATGATGCTGAAGCTGACTTTCAAAGAATGAAAAGAGCTGGTGTTTTCCAGAGTGTAGATGCTCAGGGAAACATAAACACAGACTTTTAATGAAATTAGAAAATTGTGAGTATTACTGTCTATGTATGTTGTTGTTTTTAACCTTTTTTGTTACCATATTTCAATTGAAAGACATTGCCTATGATTTTCAAATAATTTTGAAAATGATCAAGGATTTTTTGGGATTATTCCTGTTCCCAAAACTAACATGTAGCAGACCACATATGGCTACATTGACCAAATATCACTGTAGACCTGGTACATAGAATTAGTTACAGTTAAACTTTGCTGCTATTCCTCTGGCTTTTATCCTTAACTCTTTCATTACTATATTTCTAATGAAAGATACTGCCAATGTGATTCAATTAATTTGGAAAATAATTAAAATTTTGGGTGAATATAACTAATTTTTTATTAAACTGTTGGGAACTTAACTGAAAAAAAATGTCTTACATAAAATTAGGATAAAAGGGTTTAACACATATATATGTGTGTGTGTGTATATATATATATATATATATATATATATAAACTCTCTGGTCTAGAATACCCCACTTCCCGCTTACCAAAATTTTGCTAAACTCACCAGCAAAATTTTATTTTAAGTGGTTGCATTCCTGCCAGAATTAATTTTCTTTAGACATTAAAATACATTATACATGACAAAAAAGTACATTACTAGAAATCCCATATGTTATAAAATATATAGGATGGGTTGGGTCTCAATATGTAAACTAAACAACTAATTCTTATTTTTAAAAACAATCAAGGGAGACAACCTAGTAAAAATTACCGATTGCCCACTCTTTATTATTTGGGAGCCGAGAGTATATATATATATATAAACAGAGATAAGGGCAATTTTGGGTGGGTTTGTAACAAAAGGGTTAAATATGAAAACAATCCTTGATTCTGCTTTTAACAGTTTCTCAATATCTTTCATTTATTTTCTTTGATTGCAGAGATCATTGGTTCTTTGGGGAAGTTGAAGAAACCACCAACCATTTGTAATTTATGTTGACCCTATAATAAATTTTTTTTTTAATTTATATCTATCTGTTTTTTATTGTCATTATTTTGTTTGCTTTTCCATGTTGGCATAAGTTGTCTTTGGAAGATCATCTCTTTTGAATTGATACAATGCCTGAAATATTTAACTCTTAACATCCTGTAATGATTTAGCAGAAAATGTCTCAAAATTTGTTTGTTAATTCAAATGTTTAAAGTATCTTTGTTATTAGACAAATCATTGTGAACATTTTCTGTATTAGAGTAAAGATTTTTAAAATGATGCAGTCAGTGCTGTTTCCTACTTTTAAGAATGTCTTTCTAATGTAGTTTCATGAGGTTAATTTAAATTTTGTTATTTTTATTAGTGGATAGATGATTGTGAAAATTTACAGTAAACTAAATTATGAACTAAGGAAAGACTTTAATAATTAATGAAAAATGTGCACAAAAGATGTAGTGGGATAGCAGGCAAACTAACAGGTAGAGAAAACTATGTATGCAGTAGATGCACAGGGGAATTTGACAGAAGTTGCAGTGATACACATTTTTCAAATGCAGGTGGGTTCTATGGAAGTGGTTGATAGCTTCCGGTACCTAGGTGATCAAATTAGCATGGGAGGGAGGGTTGGAAGAAGTTTAGGGAGCTGCTTCCTCTGTTGACAAAGAAGGGTTTCTCCCTGCGTACGAAAGGCTGGCTATATGATGCCTGTTGGAGATGTGTGATGCTGCATGGTAGTGAGACATGGGCAGCAACTGCAGAGGATATGCGACGGCTGAAGAGAAATGAAGCAAGCATAGATGAGTTGAGAGAGAAACTGTGTATAAGAGGGAGAAGACTGCGATGGTATGGACGTGATGTGCATGGAGGATGACTGCTGGGTAAAGAAGTGCCAAGAAATCCCAGGAGAAGGAAGACCACGAAAAACATGGACGGAGGTGGTGAGAGCAGACCTCAGATTGCTGAAGCTCACGGACGAGATGACGATGGACCGTGACAAGTGGAGAGATGGTGTGCTGAATAGGACCTGTCCCACCGTTGCAAGCAAGGAAAAGCGGACGTAAAATGATGATGATGATGCAGTCAGTGTTTTGTACTTTTCAAGAATCTCTTACTAATGCAGTTTCATGTGATTTGTTAATTCTAATCCTATCTTTATTAGAGGACAGATCATTGTGAAAATTTGCAGTATTTAAGTAAAGACTTTAAGTTTTAATACTATCTAGTCTTGTACACTATCTAGTTTTGTACACTTCAAGACTATCTTGCTAATGTGTTAAGAGTTAACTGCAGGGAAATGGGGAATTCAAGCGGCTGAAATGGGGCTCCTTTGGAGGGTTTTGAGTGGAATGATACTCGTTAGAGTGCATAGCTCAGAGATCATAGAATCGCTCTAGATAGAGCTACTACCTCTTCGAATTCAGAGGTCACAATATTATTGTCATGTGGTTAGAATGTCTAAGGGAAAAAATCGCTGGACAGATTTTACATGCAAAACCAACCGGCAGGAAACCAAGATGGTTGAATAACATCCATGAGATCAGCTGGTCTCGATTGGGGATCCAGCTGGATCAAATGGAGATGGTTGCTTCTGGCAGGATCTGCTGGAATGCAGGCTTGAGGACTCTGCTTCCAACGACCCACACAGGAATAAGTGGCCAAAAACGAAACAGATTATACAACAAATATACAGAAAAACATCAATTATGTGTGGACCTGTAACATCTAATGGAGTGTCTTGGGCATTTTAAACATGGTAGAGGCCATCCCCTCTCCAGGTTTGAACACAGCCTATTTAGTTCTAGCTGGTTTGGTAAATTTAAAACTGAAGCAGGAATTGTCAATGTTCGTATAACAGTTGATATTGTTAGTGTAGAATATCTGATCGACTTTGAATCAATTGCTGCCTTTCTTATATATATTGCTGAGACTGACAGAGGAGATGAAGAAACACGGTGTGTGGAGATATATTGTGCTGAAAAGGAACTGTCTAATCCATGCAAGCGTGGGAAAACGACCATAAAAATGTGACTGACTGTCAATTGCCTTGACTTTAATGTAAACCAATCTCCAACAATATGTTAGCTGAGAGGTTTCACCGAACAGATTCAGTGTGTTATCGAGGTTTTGTCGCACCTGGGATGAGGTGATAAAAGCCGATCTTGCCCAACTGCACCTCTCAAAGGCGATGACACGGACTGAGGCCACTGATGTTACCCAGTAATACAGAAGACCCGACTTCCCACAGGTACAGGCCGAAGCTGAAGCATAAATACAGTATGCCCCCTCCCACTATAAAGTGGTCATGTAGGTGTCACAACAAAAAGCACCCAGTCCACACTGTAAAGTTGTCGTGTAGGCGTCATGACAAAAAGCACCCAGTGGAAGAGTATCAAGCCAAAATCTGTTCTGAATGAGCAAGACATGGTCACCTGACCTGTATTTCCCACAACAGGACAACTCGTCTAACCCATGCTAGCATGGAAAAATGGACGTAAAATGGTGATGATGATATAAACAGTAAGGAAAAAAATACGCATTTTTGTAAATGTTTATTTAAAATATTCTCTGATTTTTTTTTTTTTTTATGTGATTTCAAGAAATACTGTAATTACTTAGTTAACTTGAAATGGAAAGATGGGTGTTGATTAGCTGTGAGGTGAGGTGTTGGTGGTGATGGAGAGCTGGGTTAGGTCCAAATCAACAGTTGTTTACAATACAGCATTTCCTCAGATGGAATGTCATGGCACACACAGGGTGGCTGCTATATTAAGGTAGCCAAGTCCTATGGTCAATAACTGTAAGACTCTTTATCGTGTTTGCACTTCTTCTTCAGTTTCCGCGCTCTTTCTTGGCGAACAGTTTCTGCTTCAAGGGCTGCAATCTCATTTAACCGATGTAGGAAGGAGGAAGGGGCACCACTGACAGGATCTTGGTATAATAATTCACCTGCTGATAGAAATAGAAAACAAAACAGATGTTCATATGTAACATATATTTAGGTGATGATAATAACTAACTAATATACACCATAATTAGACAGGAAGTTACCATTCCGAATTGAGAGATCACAGATCCGATATTACAGGCACGTGGTCTCAGGATAAAATCACTGGACAGATTTTATGGGCAAAACCAACCAGCAGGAGACCCTGAGCAGGATGGTTGGATAACATCCATGAGCTTGGCTGGTTTTGCTTGGGGATCCAGTCAGATCAGTTAGAGATAGATGCTTCTGACACGACCTGCAGAAAGGAGTGTTTGAAGACTCTGAGGACAGAAAGTTACCATTGTCTCACATACTTAGACAGGAATTTGCCATTTTCTCACGTACTTAGACAGGAAGTTGCCATTGTCTCACATATTTAGACAGGAAGCCGTCATGTAACATGGTGGAAGTTGATGTTCAGTTGGACCCTGAGTAATGAACTTAGAACACTTAGATTCCTTCCTCTCAGAGTATGTGGTTGGACAAATAGACAAACAAGACACTCTTTTTGTAAATTCCTCTCAAAGCTAATGAGGGACATTCAAGGAGAACTACCTGCTTCAAATTCTTCTCAAGAGCTAGTGGCAGACAGACAGACAAGCAGAATTATTTTCTATATAATCCACTATGAAAACGAGAGAGGTACAAACAGAACTACCAGCCTCAGATCTATAGAGAAACAGATAAATATTCCTCTCAGATCTAGTGCTGGTGGTGGGGAGGGCAGACAGACAAGCAGAGCTATTTTCTATATTTCCCTTTGCGACCTAGAGGGGAACAGATAGAAGTAGATCTACCCTCCTTGTATTCCTCTCAGAACTAGTTAGGTTCTTCTCATTCTTTATCTTTCATCTTTTATTTCTTATTCTGTCTTCTGAGGAAGGACTACTGTCCGAAATATTAAGATGCGTTTCCTAATATATTTCTTCATTGTACTGTGCCGTTTGCTTTATTTCAGTTTAGTTTTTACATACATTCAAGCAAACATATCTTCACATATTCCTCTCAGTTCTGGAGGATGTGGGGGACAGACTGACAAGTGGACCTATTTTCTACATTGCTCTCTGAGAGCTTGAGAGGTACATTCAAGCAGACCCACCTTCCTCATTATTCTCTCAGATCTAGAAGAGGAACAGACAGACAAGCAGGCATAGCTTCCTTGTGTTTCTCTTAGAGCTAGTGAGGGACAGACAAAGAAGCAGACCTACCCTCATCAGATTCCTCTCAGAGCTATTGCAGAAGAGACAAGCAGACCTATACTCCTCATATACCTCTCACAGCTTGGAGACTTCTGATGTCCTTGGCCCTACAGCCACTTCCCTACTCACCCCATCGGTACAGAGTTGGCTACTTACAGGTGTAAGCCTTGTGAGCTGGAATGGCTCTTCCAGCACATCTCCCTCACCATCCTCCAGGGAAACACCTTCTCTATTCTGTCCGCCAGCATATGGGCCCCCATTTTCTCATAATAGTGAGAGATGGGGAGAGACAGAGGAAGTGATAGTGGGAGTTGGGTCCATTGTGTTCGGACTTGGTGTATATGTATATATTTCACAGATACACTCACACTGAGGCAGAGGGGTGAGACAGACAAGCAGACCTACCTTCCTTGTAGGCAGTTCGACTACCTGTCCAAGAACTGTTGTCAGTTGTGCTGGTTGACTTACTACAAAGTGTCCGTCCTTTTTGAAAAGCCGTTGTCATGGTAACCGGTGACTGTAGCCCTTGGACAGTTTTCACAGTAAGACTTGGTGTACAGATTGAATTAGTGGTGACCACTTTGTCAACATTATCTGAAAGTGGTGGTAGGTTTAGAGAAACAGATGGTTGGCTACAGATCTAACTACAATGGTGGTGGTGGTGGTGCTAGTGGTTTTACTGTTTAACAGGATGGGAGGCCAGTGCCTATGACCTTTTTCAGGGTGACAGTGGTGTGCTGAATGTGTGTACGGTTGAGGTGTCGGTGGATTGTGTGTGGTTGAGAATAAATATATTACTGATTTTTAAACAGAAAGTAGAAGGGCAGCAAATATTCAAAATGACATTACACTGGATTAAATTTGGTATATATATATATATATATATATGGAAATCAGGTCTATAGCATTAATATAGATCCTGAGCCACCCCATCTGAAAACAGTCGTGTGTATAATCAAAGACTTTAATGTGAGACCTTGTTTTGTTTTTATTATATATACATATATATATAGAGAGAGAGACTCAATATAATATATCCATGTTAGAAGAGAGAAAAAAATTTTGCTCACCAATCTGGGTGTGGGTGTTGGTGACATGTTGCTGCTGCTGTTGTGATGACTCTGTAGTAGCTATGTAATGCCAATTAGTGTTGTTATTATTGGTGTTGAGGTATGTAGTGGTGTTAGTGACAGAACTGTTGCTAGGGAATGGCATCGAACGGTTCCATACCATCAGGAAACCACCATTGTTGTCATCTTCCCCACATTTAACTGTAATGAGAATCATAACCATTTAACTGCTAATTTCCTTGTTTGCATGGGTTAGATGAGCCGTCATGTTACGAAGTGAGGTCAGGTGATTATGTCTTGCTCATACAGTTCATTTTGGGCCTGGTTTTATATGACTGGCTGTCCTTCCTAATGCCAATCACATTTCAGTGCGAACTGGGAGCTTTGTCATGGCACCTGCACTAACACCTTACAGGGTGGACTGGGTGCTTTTTGTCATAGAACAAGTACAACCACCTTACAGGGAGGACTGGATGCTTTTTGTCATAGAACAAGTACAACCATCTTACAGGGTGGACTGGGTGCTTTTTGTCATGGCATCAGTATGAGCACCTTACTGGGTGTTTTTTGTTGTGGAACCAGTATGACTACCTTTCTGGGTAGACTAGGTGCTTTTTATTGTGGAACCAGTATGACTACCTTTCAGGGTAGACTAGGTGCTTTTTGTTGTGGAACCAGTATGACTACCTTTCAGGGTAGACTAGGTGCTTTTTATTGTGGAACCAGTACAACCACCTTACTGGGTGTTTTTTGTTGTAGCACCAGTACAACCACCATACAGGATGGCGTGGATAATATGTCATGGCCCCAGCACAACTAGTTTACAAAGTGATCTGGGTGCTTTTCTCATGGTGCCAGCACTATGAGAGAGAAAGTGACATAATGCCAACTACTATGTTGATTACATACGTTGACCACTGAGAAGGAATGGTCATAAGTCATAATACTAGTGTCTGGCAACTGAACAGAGACAATCTAAGGTCTTAGAGGACTATTCAATCTGGACAATCGTGTGACATCCTCACTAGTGCTGGAGCTACGATAAAACACCTAGTCCACTCTGTAAAGTGATAATGCTGGTGCCACAATAAAATGACATCTGTCCAACCTGTAAAGTCGTAGTGTTTGTGACATGATAAAATGCTCCCTATCCACCCTGTAAAGTGGTAGTGCTGGTGACATGATAAAACACACCATCTACTTAGTAAAGTAGTAGTGCTACCCTCTTTTTCACTTCAACCTACCCACATCTACACCAATATACCCCCACTTTCACACACCAACATACCCAGCCTCTCACACCAATTTAGTCACACAATAACACCAAACTACCCACATATTTCACCCCAAACTACCCACTTTTACCCAAAACTACCCACTCTTTCACCCCAAACTACCCACTCTTTCACCCCAAACTACCCACTCTTTCACCCCAAACTACCCACTCTTTCACTCCAACCAATCCACTCTTTCCCACATTTACACCAATCTACCCCCTCTTTCACACACTAAACTACCTACCCTCTCACTTCAACTGGCTGACCCACCCACACAAAAACTACTCATAAACAATTGGCACCTACACTCATACCAAACTAATCACCAATAATAGACACATCCACTTTCACACTAACCTACTCACCCTCTCACACTATTCTACCCACTCTCTCACAACAACCTACCCACCCTCTCACACCAACCTACCCATCCCCTCACACCAACATACCCACCCTCTCACACCAACATACCTACCCACTTGCACAAACCTACCCACCCTCTCACACAAAACTACCCACCCCTTCAAGCCAACCTACCCACCCTCTCACATCAACCTATCAACCTACTCACACTTACACACACTAAACTACCCATCATCACACCAACCTGCCCACCCTCTCAACCCAATCTACTCACACCAACATACCCACACACTCACACCAATCTACCCACCCTTTCACACCAACCTACCCACACACTCACACCAACCTACCCACACACTCACACCATTCTACCCATACTTTCACACCAACCTACCCACACACTCACACCAATCTACCCACACACTCACACCAACCTACCCACACATTCACACCAACCTACCCACACACTCACACCAACTTACCCACATATTCACACCAACTTACCCACACACTCACACCAATCTACCCACACACTCACACCAATCTACCCACACACTCACACCAATCTACCCACACACTGGCATCAACCTACCCACCTTCTCACACTTCAGCCTACCCACCCTCTCACACTAATCTACCCACACACTCACACCAACCTACCCACACTCTCACACCAATCTACCCACACACTCACATCAACCTACCCACACCCTCACATCAACCTACCCACACTCTCACACCAATCTACCCACACTCTCACCACAATCTACTCACACACATACACACAGCAATCTACCCAGATTCTCACACCAATCTACCCAGACACTCACATCAACCTACCCACACTCACACCAACCTACCCACACACTCACACTTCAGCCTTCCCACACTCTCACAACAACCTACCCACCCTCTCACCGCAATCTACTCACACACATACACACAGCAATCTACTCAGCCTCTCACACCAATCTACCCACACACTCACATCAACCTACCCACACTCACACCAACCTACCCACACACTCACACTTCAGCCTTCCCACACTTTCACAACAACCTACCCACTCTCTCACCGCAATCTACTCACACACATACACACAGCAATCTACCCAGCCTCTCACACCAATCTACCCACACACTCACATCAACCTACCCACACTCACACCAACCTACCCACACACTCACACTTCAGCCTTCCCACACTCTCACAACAACCTACCCACCCTCTCACCGCAATCTACTCACACACATACACACAGCAATCTACCCAGCCTCTCACACCAATCTACCCACACACTCACATCAACCTACCCACACTCACACCAACCTACCCACACACTCACACTTCAGCCTTCCCACACTTTCACAACAACCTACCCACTCTCTCACCGCAATCTACTCACACACATACACACAGCAATCTACCCAGCCTCTCACACCAATCTACCCACACACTCACATCAACCTACCCACACTCACACCAACCTACCCACACACTGACACTTCAGCCTTCCCACACTTTCACAACAACCTACCCACTCTCTCACCGCAATCTACTCACACACATACACACAGCAATCTACCCAGCCTCTCACACCAATCTACCCACACACTCACATCAACCTACCCACACTCACACCAACCTACCCACACACTCACACTTCAGCCTTCCCACACTCTCACAACAACCTACCCACTCTCTCACACCAATCTACTCACACACATACACACAGCAATCTACCAACCCTCTCACAGCAATCTACCAACCCTCTCACACTTACACCAACCTGTGCACACATTTACACACTAAACTCTACATACTACAATAACAACTGGACAGGAATAAACATAGAAACAGGATTAGTACCAGTTCTCCTCCGATGATTTCTCTGTTTCATCCTCTCTATATGCCAAGGCTGTTTGTCTGACAATGGGAACGCAGAAGAATCTTTGCCATAATCAGCAGTACGCTGTAGTAGAGACTCTTGGAGTGATGTCAGAGAAATGAGTGGCGGTGAAGATATAGTTGATGGCAGACTGTTGGTGCTGAAAGAACAATTTAATAAGACAACAACTACTAGTTAGTTCTTATAATAATGATGAAAATTATTGTGTACAGTGCTCAGGTGCACTACAACTCATCAAAGGTGCATGTAAAGTAAATAGAATAATGATTTCTACTTTAGGCACGGGCCTTCAATTTAAAGGGGAGGGGAAACATAATTAAATCGACCCCAGTGTATTACTGGTGCTTTATTTTATCAACTCCTGCAAGGATGAAAGGCAAAGCTAACCTCAGCGGGATATGAACTCGGAACGTAACTCTATGTTGTAAAGCCTGGTGTCTGGCGCTCTACCAATACTGCCAATCCACCACCCTTTATAATAATAATTGTTTCTACTTTTGGCACAAGGCCAGCAATTACCCAGTGCATTACTGGTACTTTATAATAATTGTTTCTACTTTAGGCACAAGGCCAGCAAATACCCAGTGCATTACTGGTACTTTATTTTATCGACCCCATAAGGATGAAAGGCAAAGTCAACCTAATAATAATGAAAATTATTGTGTACAATGCTCAGGTGCACTACAACTCATTAAAGATGCATGTATAGTATATAGAATTGTGTAAAAATGTCAGGAAAGTGAACAGTGTATATTTGTGTGTGTGTGTATAGCATGAAAAGCAAACATTAAAACGATGATGATGATGATGATGCCAGTAGCTGTCATAAAACATACCAGTGGCTATCACAAGATATACCACTGGTCAGTTAATATTTATTAGAAAGAGACAGGGCTAATTTCAATAAGTCAGTGGTTATCACTGAATATACCACTAGTGAGTTAATATGTATATCTATCTCTCTATATAACACTAAAAGTCTGTGATTTGCTTACTTGCTTGCTTGTCTGTAATGTAATACACCCAACAGGGCGCATAATGGGAAAATACTTTGAAAGGAAGTTGACCCTGAAATACAAATGGAATAAAACAAAGCACGGGTTCCCAAGATATGGGATTTTTCCGGGTACCTTCATAAACAGCGATAGAGAGAAAGAGATAGTGGTTGTGAGAGAGTAGATTGAAAGAGAGACATAGAGAGAGGGAGAGGAGGCAGAGAAAGAGAATGGAAATGAGCTGGTGGTGTTGTGTATATATATACACATATATATATATATGTGTGAGTGCATATATAAATGTGTGTGTATATGTGTGTGTGTCTATGACCAGTGTATATAGATCACAGACATCCACTTATATATGTATACACACACACATATATATATATATATATATATACACGCTTACACCTCTCCAAGACAATGTCACTGGACCGAGACCTTTGGCGGTACTCAGTAATAGAGAAGACCCGCCTTACCTAAATACAAAGTAAAAACCTACTACAGTCAGTAGGCACCTCTATCAAAACACACCCCCGTCCCACCACCTCCACCCCACCCACACCGCCCCTTTCAATGTAAAGTTATGTTGGTCCCACAACATCCAGGCCGAAACAAATGAGATCGTGTAGGTGTCACGACAAAAAACACACAGTCCACGCTGTAAATGTGGCCGTGTAGGCAACACGGTAAAAACCTCCCAGCCCCACACTGTAAATGTGGTTGGTGTTAGGAAGGGCATCCAGCTGTAGAAAACCCGCCAGACAGTCCACGCTGTAATGTGGCCGTGTAGGCAACACGGTAAAAACCTCCCAGCCCCACACTGTAAATGTGGTTGGTGTTAGGAAGGGCATCCAACTGTAGAAAACCCGCCAGACAGTCCTATGCGAGCAAGACAACCACTCTTGCCTCAAGTGGGAAAACCCCCGTCCAAACCCATGCAAGCGTGGAACACGGACGCTAAACCTGATGATGATGATGATGATGATGATATATATATATATATATATATATATATATACACACACACATTTATATAATAATAATAATAATAATTAAATATTGTGTACAGTGCTCAGGTGTACTACAACTCATCAAAAAGTGTATTTATAGTACATAGGGTAATGTACAAACATCAGGAAAATGAACAGTGCATGAGTCATGATATACACATGTGTGCATGTGTATGGAAGGGGTACATCAGGTGTAGTTTTGGCGAATTTTGGGAAGCATGAGGGTTTTAAAGGATGCAGTGTCTCGGCAGCTAACAACTGACGCAGGCAGTTTGTTCCATGCTTCAGCAACTCTAAGCGTGAAAAAATGTTTCCGAAAGTCATGGTAGCTGTGCTGTTTTCTGATTTTGTAGACATGTATATGTGTTAGACACATGGAGATCAAAAAGGTGCTCAGGGTTGCAATTGGCGAGATGGTTAATAACTTTGTGGGTGTTTACCAAGTCAGTTGCCAGACGTCGGAGCTTCAATGAATCCATGCCCAGGGAAGCAAGACGTTCAGAGTATGGTAGGTGTCTGATGGAGGGGATGCGCTTGGTTGCACGTCTCTGAACAGTTTCCAGGAGGTCATACACACACATATATATGTAACGAAGGGTATTAGTAGTGGTTGTTAGTTGAAATAACAATAATAGCTGATTTACTTTATATATGAAAAGGTTTACTTCATATCAGTCAAAAAGAACAACAAATAAGTTACCACGAGTCGCAAAGGTTGACGATGTTATTTTGTTGTTAGTTCATGAGGCTGGTGTAGTTTGAGACCAGGAGAGAGCGAGAGAGGGAGAGTAATGGTCTGTGGTTGTCTGTAGACCTCAGCGGCCTGTAGGCAGCGGTGAATCTTTCACATAGCTATTCTATAGCGTACTGCTCCGATCTCTGTGTGTTAGACATGGGATGATACAGGCTTTTTATACCTGTCGCTTCCTTTCTCCCGCCTCGAGGGATCGCCCACGCATGAACCTGTCCACACCGAAAAGGATGGTGACCTAGAATTTGACTTTTAGGTGTCACCCAGGGTTCAAGGCGTGGACAGATCTCGCTACATTAGTTCCCTACCCAGATTGATGCAGGAGCAGTGATCGACTACAAAAGGGGTAGCGAACTCTGATTCCAGAAGCGTGTCCCAAAACACACAAAATGTGGGTACTGTGCCCGTATTTCGAGTGCAGAGAAATTTGGAGAGAGAAAATAAAAATATTGTATAACTGTATGCATGTGTGTGTGTATGTGTGTGTAACATTTAGAAGAAACTGTAAATATACAGAGTTGTGATCATGTATTTCGAACTGTTGTGTATGGATGGATGGACGTTGGGGGTTGCGGTATTGGATTATGATACGACAATACAGAGGACTATTTCTCTCAATGTATTATCATACGTAAAATGCTTTTCCAATGAGTTGAGGTTTACGCTATGACATGAGTGTGTGCAATTTTGAGTTGCATGCCTGAGTGAATCCAGGCGAGTAGTCCCAGTGTGAGTGAGTTTCATGTGTTTTATAGCTGTTGCCATACCTCGACCAGGTGAAAAGTGATCTCGCAGAATCCCAACCGAATCAAGAACATACATTACAGATAACAAACTGTTTATGTGTAAAAAGAAAATGATGCGTGTTTGATGCAAAACGTGTATGTGCATACAGGCATATAATACAGTAAAAAAAAATGACCGTTCATATCCTGTAAAAACAAAAATATTTATATAATTGTTCTTTACAAAAAGTTCAGTTTTTCTCTTCTTTATGTGTCTGAGTATTTTTTGGGGTGGTATAAGAATGTTATCGCTTTCTTGCTACGAAGCTAGTAGTATTGTCTGTTGTTGTTGGAGATTACAAAGCACGTGGTGAAGTGTTTGGTAATGAATTGAAACATCGAAGCGAAGTCACTGTAAATATTCTGTAGAATCGAAGTTTGGTGAATAATTTGAAGTGAAGTTTTATCATATCGTACCATATAGATGAGAAGCTTGGTAATTATAGATTGCTGAGAAAGTTGTTGATGTTGGCAATGGAAGCCATGTGAAGAAGGGTTGCGTGTTGTTTTCTTTTTTAAAATACCACGTATTTTTTTTTTTAGGAGGGACCTGTTCGTTTCTGTGTCTGGGTCACCAATGTAATAACAATAATAGCTGATTTACTTTATATATGAAAAGGTTTACTTCATATCAGTCAAAAAGAACAACAAATAAGTTACCACGAGTCGCAAAGGTTGACGATGTTATTTTGTTGTTGGTTCATGAGGCTGGTGTAGTCTGAGACCAGGAGAGAGAGAGTAATGGTCTGTGGTTGTCTGTAGACCTCAGCGGCCTGTAGGGAGTGGTGAATCTTTCACATAGCTATTCTCTAGCGTACTGCTCCGATCTCTCTGTGTGTTAGACGTGGGATGATACAGGCTTTTTATACCTGTCGCTTCTATTCTCCCGCCTCGAGGGATCGCCCACGCATGAACCTGTCCACACCGAAAAGGATGGTGACCTAGAATTTGACATTTAGGTGTCACTCAGGGTTCAAGGTGTGGACAGATCTCGCTACATATATATATATGGGCCTTCCAGTTTCATTTTACATTATATACATGTCTGTGTATATTTTAATTATTTAAAAACATGATTTTTTAAAAATATTTGAAGTGAACGTGACTCAACAGGTCATGGGTGGTCTAGTATATATATATATATATATATATATATATACTCAACACAACAGTAGCTTTCACAAGATATCCTGCTGGTCATATACCATATATTTATATATATAGATATAGATAAATCAGGATGGAAACCCCGCCTAAGCCATGCTAGCATGGAAAATGGACGTTAAATGATGATGAATCAGTTTGAAACTGGTTAGATCATTGCTCAACAGAGTGGTGGAACTAGCTGTTAAAATGGCAAGAGCTCAGCCATCGGGTCCCAACTCCTTATAATATATATGTATATATATAATAATAATAATAATGAAATTATTGTGTAAAGTGCTCAGGTGCACTACAAGTCATCAAAGGTGTATAGTACATAGCATGTATAGTACATAGAATAATATACAAATGCCAGGGAAGTGAATAGTGTATGAGTCATGATATACATGTGTGTATATATATATATACCCCCCCCCCCCTCACTCTCAAAAGCGTGAACCTAATAAACTACCATTTGTACTGCCTCTTTGTTTTTTTTCCTGTCTAATATTTAACTATATATATATATATATATATATATATATATATATATAATTTCATTTTACGTCCGCTTTTTCCCTGCTTGCAAGAGTGGGATGGGAACTGATTCTGGCTTGATTTCTACAACTGGATGCCCTTCCTAACACCAACCTCATTTACAGTGAGTGCTGGGTGCTTTTTTGCCATGGCACCTCTACGACCACTTTGCAGTGGAATGATAGGGAACCCAGCTGGAGCAATGTGAAATAAAGTGTCTTGCTCAAGGAAACAACACATCACCTGATCTGAGAATTTAACTCACAACCTTTTGATTGCAAGGCCAATGCTCTAACCACTAAGCCATGTGCCATGTGCCATATATATATATATATATTTCGTTTCTGAATTTGTTTAGCAAGATTCTTTATCTGAAAACGTGTGTTGAAACCGATATTGTTATACTTTGAGGGCGGGGGTCATGTTGCCAATAAGAAACACACGCACGAGTTGCTTTCACTTCAATTTATTATAAATTAAATTTAAAAATTTAGGAATTTATAAATTTCCGGTTGGTTGGTTGGTTCCACAACCAGACGATTGTTCATATATTGTCAAAGTTCTTTCGTCACACATTCTGTGACCTCTTCAGTGACTGGGATTCTTTTCTTTGTTTTTTTGCCTCTCCTTTGTTCTGTCCTATGACATCTTGTTTTTGTTGGCGTAGGACAGAACAAAGGAGAGGCACAAAAACAAAGAAAAGAATCCCCAGTCACTGAAGAGGTCACAGAATGTGTGACGAAAGAACTTTGACAATATATTAACAATCGTCTGGTTGTGGAACCAACCAACAACCGGAAATTTATAAATTCCTAAATTTATAAATTTAATTTATAATAAATTGAAATGAAAGCAACTGGTGCGTGTGTTTCTTATATATATATATAGGTGACAGATGACACCTGTGGCTGGAGCAGACCTATAGGCAGGAGGAGAGAAACTTGGTGGTGGAACAGTAAGGTGGAGGGTCAATCAAGACCAAAAAGCAGGCTTGGAAAGCATGGCGGGATGGGGGAAGTAGAGAAGACTATCAAGTGGCCAGGAGGGAAGCTAGGAGACAAGTGTACTTCGCAAGAAGGGAAACAGAGGAAAGAAAGTTCAAGCATGTTCTACAACGCGAGGACCAAAAACGTGAGGTGTTCAGGATTGCTAGGCAATGTGTCAAGGAAAACAGTGATATTGTGGGGGAGAAGTGTGTCCTTAATGATGATGGTGTACTGGCCATCACTGACGCTGATAAGAAGGTAGCTTGGAAGTGTCACTATGAAAGGCTACTAAATGAGGAGAATAATTGGAAGAAAGACAGTCTCCTCCACAGCGACCCAATAGAGGGACCAGCAGTGCAAGTTGAAGGTAGTATAATAAGTATGGTGATCAAAGACATGAAGACATGCAAGGCGGCCGGGCCTTCGGAAATAGTTGCTGAAATGCTGAAAGCATCTGGAACGGTGGGACACACTATGGTCACCCGGATAGTAAACCAAGTCATACAGAATGGGGTCGTTCCGAAGGACTGGCGCAGCAGCATCATCATTAACTGCTACAAGGGTAAAGGTGATGCCCTAGATAGGGGAAACTATAGAGGCATTAAATTAATTGACCAGGTCATGAAGGTCACAGAAAAAGTAATAGCGCAACTAATCAGAGAGCGAATTGATCTAGACGAAATGCAATTCGGGTTTGTGTCAGGTAAAAGTACAACAGACGCTCTTTTCATTGTACGACAACTACAGAAGTACCTAGCTAAAAGTAAACCCCTATACTTAGCTTTTGTTGACTTGGAGAAAGCCTTTGACAGAGTACCCCGCTCGATTATCTGGTGGGCCCTTAGAAAACTAGGTGTTGATGAATGGCTTGCGAGAGCTATACAAGCCATGTATAAAGAAATAGTCAGCAAGGTTAGAATTAACAACGAATATAGTGAAGAGTTTAGCGTAAAAGTTGGTGTTCATCAGGGCTCCGTCCTTATCCCCCTACTAATTATTATTGCCCTTCAGGCTATAACAGAGGAGTTCAAGACCGGCTGCCCATGGGAACTCCTATATGCAGATGATCTAACGCTCATAGCTGAATCAATGGCTGAACTAGAGAAGAAATTCCAAACATGGAAGCATGGCCTAGAATCAAAAGGCCTTAAAGTTAACTTGTCTAAGACTAAAGTTCTAGTTTGTAGGAAGGAAAATAGGGCTCCGGTTCCATCTGGGAAATGGCCATGCTCAGTGTGTAGGAAAGGAGTAGGCAGAAACTCTATTTTATGTCCCAAATGCAAAGTATGGGTGCATAAAAAATGTAGTGGGATCACAGGTAAGCTAACTAAGAATATAGATTTTATATGTGGCCGGTGCTCTGGTGCAATAAGTAGCAGCAAGTGCCCACAGAATACTAGCTCATTCCATTGCACAGATGGTTCTATAGAAATAGTGGACAGCTTCCATTACCTGGGTGACAAAATCAGCAGTGGGGGAGGGTGCTCTGAAAGTACAGTAGCTAGAGTCAGAACGGGATGGAAAAAGTTCAGAGAGCTTATACCACTATTGGCCGCTAAAGGGTTCTCTCTAAAAATCAAAGGCAGGCTGTATGATGCCTGCATACGAACAGCAATGTTACATGGCAGTGAGACCTGGGCATTGTGTGCAGAGGATATACGCAGACTGGAGAGAAACGAAGCTTGCATGCTCCGCTAGATGTGTAATAGTAATATACGTGAACGGCAAAGCATAAACGAACTAAGGGAGAAATTAGGAATAAGAGGGATCAGATGTTGTTTACTCGAGAGAAGACTACGTTGGTATGGTCACGTGATGCGCATGAAAGACGACAGCTGTATCAAAAAGTGCAGGGGGATAAAAATAGACGGTAGCCACGGAGTAGGCAGACCCAGAAAAACTTGGGACGACTTGATAAATTCCAACTTCACACACTTACACCTCTCCAAGACCACCTCTCTTTGGCGCTACACAGTTATACAGAAGACCCGCCTTGCCTAAGTACAAAGCGAAACCTACAGTCAGTAGGCACTTCTAACAAAATACACCCCCGTCCCACTACCCTCACCCCATCCACACCACCCCCTTAAATGTAAAGTTATGTTGGTACCACAACATCCAGTCCGAAACAAATGAGGTCGTGTAGGTGTCACGACAAAAAAAAAACACACAGTCCACGCTGTAATGTGGCCGTGTAGGTAACACGGTAAAAACCTCCCAGTCCACACTGTAAACGTGGTTGGTGTTATGAAGGGCATCCAGCCGTAGAAAACCCGCCAGACGTGTAGGTGTCACGACAAAAAAAATACACAGTCCACACTGTAATGTGGCCGTGTAGGTAACACGGTAAAAACCTCCCAGTCCACACTGTAAACGTGGTTGGTATTAGGAAGGGCATCTAGCCGTAGAAAACCCGCCAGACAGTCCTATACGAGCAGGACAACCAATCTTGCCTCAAGTGGGAAAACTCCTGTCCAAACCCATGCAAGCGTGGAAGATGGACGTTAAACGATGATGATGATGATATATAAAAATGAGCGGAGCAAGCAATTATCAAACAATCTTTTAAATAAATTAAAAAACGATTTAAATATTCACCTGTTCTATTGCTGTTACCGACGGTTTCACTAATCAAAAGATTGGAAATCCAGAGAATTTCCAATGGAAAGAATTAGATCTTCAGACAGCTATTTCCATACTATAAGGGTGCAAAACCTCATAGTAAGTTAATATTTCGCTTACTGCCCGACGCATGCAGTCAAGCCGTTGAAGTGATGCACACGCAAAAATAGGCCACAAGTAAAAGCGGGTTATTATAAACTTGCTGATCATGCCGCTAAAAATACCAGCGCGATACAACGTTTTGTTCTCTACATAAGGAGAAAAATTATATATATATATATATATATATATATATAATTTTGACTTTGCCTTTCATCCTTACGGGGTCGATAAAATAAAGTACCAGTAATGCACTGGGTAATTCCTGGCTTTGTGCCAAAAGTAGAAACAATTATTATCATTTAACGGACGGTGGGTTGGCAGTATCGGTAGAGAGTCAGACACCATGCTTTGAAGCATAGAGTTATGTCCCTTTACGGTCTGAGTTCAAATCCCGCCGAGGTTAACTTTGCCTTTCATCCTTATGGGGTCGATAAAATAAAGTACCAGTAATTGCTGGCCTTGTGCCAAAAGTAGAAACAATTATTATCATTTAACATCCATCTTATATATATATATATATATATATATATATATATATATATAGGAACCAGTAAGACCCCGACAGCTGAGCTCAAGCCGTTTCGACGGCTAATTCTGGTTCCTATTACCCACTCTACTATACTACCTCAAGTATTGAGTACTTTGGTGCGTTATGGCCCACCTGGTTCCTTACCACATTTCCTTCGTTATATATATATATATATATATATAGATATACGTGTGTGTGTGTGTGTGTGAGTGTATCTATGTATGTTTTTTTTATGTATTCAGTTGAAAATATTATAAATATGTTTTAAATATATACATAAATAACATGACAAATAACGTAAATTGCTCGCAATTCATTCAGAATAATATTACAAATATAATGTTGATAAACACAAATATAAACACATAAAAGAGAAGGAAAAGGAAGAAAAAGAGGAGGGATACAAAAAAGACCATCAATTCACTACCAAGTGCGACAATTGGCTACACATCACATTATAAGGGTTAACTAGACACGTTGAGGCAAGCCAATACACTTGCGGCATTGCCACAGGTGATGGTGAGGATAAGACACTGAAACACCAGGCACCCTCATAGGCATCACTTGAGACCTCAGTAAGGTGAGCCACCAACAATGACAAGAACTTAGCTGTATATGAATACATTTTGAATTTAAAGTTAGTAACTTCAATGAAAACTATTCTAAGTTAGAAAAAAATGTGGATAGCACTACCAATTGTTTATATATATACACTTCCTCCATCGTCCCACACCGTGCGAAATTCTTTCCTCTCTTACTTTTCGCACGGTTAAGATGTGTCTTTCGTCTTCTCGTCACATGTTCGCAAGTTCTTATGTTCAAATAAATCATTGACTTGATTTTCTCATTTTTTCCTCTCTTTACATTGCCTCACCATTCGTCTTCTTTACCTGTCTCTCTTTCTTCACCCAATTCTTTTTATCCCAATAACTTATTTTAGTTGTTGTTCGCGCTAGCCTGAGGTATCTGGACTTTAATGCGAAGAAATACCTATGATGGCTAGTAGACTACTTATGATGGATAGTCCTGGGTTCTATTCCTAATTCTTCATTTTAATTTGTATATCATATTTGCAACAACACAGCACACCATTTTTCATTTATATATATATCTATATATATCCAACATACCAGTGGCTATATAACCAACACACCAGTAGTTACATAACCATCACACCGATGGTTATATAACCAACATACCAGTGGTTGTATAACCAACATACTAATGGTTATATAACCAACATAACAGTGGTTATATAACCAACATACTAATGGTTATATAACCAACATACCAGTGGTTATATAACCAACATACTAATGGTTATATAACCAACATAACAGTGGTTATATAACCAACATACTAATGGTTATATAACCAACGTACCAGTGGTTATACAACCAACATACCAATCATTGTATAACCATCACGCCACTGATTGTATAACCAACACACCAATGGTTGTATAACCAACACACCAATGATAATATAACCAACACACCTATGGTAATATAACCAACATACCAATGGTTGTATAACCATCACACCAGTGATTGTATAACCAACACACCAGTGGTTGTACAAACAAACACACCAGTGGTTGTATAACCAACATACCAATGGTTATATGACCAACATACCAGTGGTAATATAACCAACATATCAGTGGTTGTTATAACCAACACACGAGTGGTTATATAACCAACATACCAGTGGTTGTTATAACCAACACACAAGTGGTTATATAACCAACATAGTATTGGTTGTATAACCAACACACCAATGGTTGTATAACATTCACACCAATGGTTATATAACCAACATACCAGTGGTTATATAACCAACATACCAGTGGTTATTATAACAAACACACCAGTGGTTATACAACCAACACACCAGTGGTAATATAACCAACACACCAATTGTAATATAACCAACATTCCAATGGTTATATAACCAACACACCAGCGGTTATCTAACCAACATACCAATGGTTGTATAACCATCACACCAGTGATTGTATAACCAACATACCAGTGGTTATATAACCAACATACCAGTGGTAATATAACCAACATACCAGTGGTTATGTAACCAACATACCAATGGTTATATAACCAACATAGCAATTGTAATATAACCAACATACCAATGGTTGTATAACCAACATACCAGTGGTTATATAACCAACACACCAATGGTTATATAACCAACATACCAGTGGTTGTATAACCAACATACCAGTGATTGTATAACCAACATACCAGTGGTTATATAACCAACATACCAGTGGTAATATAACCAACATACCAGTGGTTATGTAACCAACATACCAATGGTTATATAACCAACATAGTAATTGTAATATAACCAACATACCAATGGTTGTATAACCAACATACCAGTGGTTATATAACCAACACACCAATGGTTATATAACCAACATACCAGTGGTTGTATAACCAACATACCAATGGTTGTATAACCAACATACCAGTGGTTATATAACCAACATACCAATGCTGATATAACCAACATACCAGTGGTTATATAACCAACACACCAGTGGTTGTATAACCAACGTACCAGTGGTTGTATTACCATCACACTAATGGTTATATAACCGTCACCCCAATGGTTATATAACCAACACACCAGTGGTTATATAACCATCACATTAATGGTTATATAACCATCACCCCCAGTGGTTATATAACCAACACACCAGTGGTTGTATTACCATCACACCAATGGTTATATAACAAACATACCAGTGGTTGTATTACCATCACACCAATGGTTATATAACAATCACCCCAATGGTTATATAACCAACACACCAGTGGTTATATAACCATCACATTAATGGTTACATAACCATCACTCCAGTGGTTATATAACCAACACACCAGTTGTTGTATTACCATCACACCAATGGTTATATAACCATCACACCAGTGGTTATATAACCATCACACCAATCGTTATATAACCATCACATTAATGGTTATATAACCAACACACCAGTGGTTGTATAACCAACACACCAGTGGTTGTATAACCAACACACCAGTGGTAAAATAACCAACACACCAGTGGTTGTATAACCAACATACCAGTGGTTGTATAACCAACGTACCAGTGGTTGTATAACCAACATATCAATGGTTGTATAACCAAGATATCAATGGTAATATAACCAACACACCAGTGGTAATATAACCAACACACCAGTGGTAATATAACCAACATACCAACGGTAATATAACCAACACACCAGTGGTTGTATAACCAACACACCAGTGGTTGTATTACCATCACACCAATGGTTGTATAACCAACATACCGGTGGTAATATAACCAACACACCAATGGTAATATAACCAACACAGCAGTGGTAATATAACCAACACACCAGTGGTTGTATAACCAACACACCAGTGGTTGTATTACCATCACACCAATGGTTATATAACCAACATACCAGTGGTAATATAACCAACACACCACTGGTAATATAACCAACACACCAGTGGTAATATAACCAACACACCAGTGGTAATATAACCAACACACCAGTGGTTGTATAACCAACACACCAGTGGTTGTATAACCAACACACCAGTGGTAATATAACCAACATACCAGTGGTAATATAACCAACACACCAGTGGTTGTATAACCAACACAGCAGTGGTAATATAACCAACACACCAGTGGTAATATAACCAACACACCAGTGGTTGTATAACCAACACACCAGTGGTAATATAACCAACACACCAGTGGTAATATAACCAACACACCAGTGGTAATATAACCAACACACCAGTGGTAATATAACCAACACACCAGTGGTTGTATAACCAACACACCAGTGGTAATATAACCAACACACTAGTGGTAATATAACCAACACACCAGTGGTTGTATAACCAACACACCAGTGGTTGTATAACCAACACACCAGTGGTAATATAACCAACACACCAGTGGTAATATAACCAACACACCAGTGGTAATATAACCAACACACCAGTGGTAATATAACCAACACACCAGTGGTTGTATAACCAACACACCAGTGGTAATATAACCAACATACCAGTGGTAATATAACCAACACACCAGTGGTTGTATAACCAACACACCAATGCTTATCACAAAAGCAATGTAACAGTCATATTCTTTACTTACTACAATGTGCACACATTCAATGGCAAGAGACAGCGTTCCTTCTTGGGCTTCCGTTCATATTTCTTCTCTGACAAATGTAAATCCAACATTGGGAATCGGTCGTTAAGTAAGCCACAGAACAACAACAACGAAAGGCCCAGACCCTTAACATTAAACATTACCACCGGGTCTTACTGGTGGATAAATATATATATATATTGCTTCTGGTTTCAAGGTAATAGGTGGTCATTGCGAAAGAGGTCTACCCCCTGTGATTTTGTGATTTGCGGTGGAGAGGCTTGTGTGGTGTGGGTGTAGGGGGAGTGAATGAGAGAACATAAATCAAAAAATGATTAGCTACATTATGTACCTCAGC
>OZ024743.1:84198634-84206134 GCA_964016885.1 Eledone cirrhosa
AACATAACTTTACAGAGAAAGGGGTGGTGCTGATGGGGGTGGGGGTAGGGGTAGTGGGATGGGGGCCTACTGACTGTAGGTTTTACTTTGTACATAGCCAAGGTGGGTCTTCTGTATTACTGCGTAACGCCAAAGATCTTGGTCCAGTGACATTGTCTTGGAGAGGTGTAAGTGTGTAAGGTCGGAATTTATCAAATCGTCCAAGGTTTTTCTGGGTCTGCCTACTCCGTAGCTTCCATCAATTTTGATCGCCCTGCACTTTTTTATAATATATATGTAAAGAGGTTGGATGGTGACTGTCCTTCACACATACCCCTATCCCCGTACAAAGTCCCCATCACACACTGTAAACTGGTCGTGATGTAAAGTAGTCATATAGGTGACACAACAAAAAGCACCCAGTACACACTGTAAAGTGGTCATGTAGGTGACACGACAAAAAGCACCCAGTACACACTATAAAGTGGTCATATAGTTGACACAACAAAAAGCAGCCAGTACACACTGTAAAGTGGTCATATAGTTGACACAACAAAAAGCAGCCAGTACACACTGTAAAGTGGTCATATAGTTGACACAACAAAAAGCAGCCAGTACACACTGTAAAGTGGTCATATAGTTGACACAACAAAAAGCAGCCAGTACACACTGTAAAGTGGTCATATAGTTGACACAACAAAAAGCAGCCAGTACACACTGTAAAGTGGTCATATAGTTGACACAACAAAAAGCAGCCAGTACACACTGTAAAGTGGTCATATAGTTGACACAACAAAAAGCAGCCAGTACACACTGTAAAGTGGTCATATAGTTGACACAACAAAAAGCAGCCAGTACACACTGTAAAGTGGTCATATAGTTGACACAACAAAAAGCACCCAGTACACACTGTAAATGTGATTGGCTTCAAGAAGGACATCCAGCTGTAGAAACCAAGTCAAAATCAGTTCTGTATGAGCAATACCTGGTCATCTGACCTGGTCTATCTCACAACGGGACAACTTGTCTAACCCATACTAGCATGGAAAAATGGACGTTAAACGATGATGATAAATATATATATTCATAATTATCATCATCATTATTTTATGTCCAGCACTTTTCCATGCTCACATGGATTAGGTGAGATTTTCCAATTCCCCCATCTGTTGCATTCTTTCATTATCTCTTCAATGAGGTTCAGTGATTTCAGATCAGCTCTGATTACCTCCACCTACATCTTCATTGGTCTTCCTCTACAGCAGCTTCCTTCCACTGAGATTTTATGCTACTTCTTCCCCCATAACCATCTCATGTCTATACCTGTGCAGTCTTCTCTCTTTTCTCTGATTTCTCTTATACCTAGTTTTTCTTTTAGTTCATCCATGCTCCATTGTTCATGCACTTTCACAAATATAAATATATGTATATATATATATATATATATATATATATATATATATATATATATATATATATATGTATATATATATATATATATGAGGGTCTGGGTAACTATTTCAATCATATCTTATTTTGTTTGACCTGTTTAGCTTGTTCGCTTTTTTGGCTAAGGTGGTTAATGGCTTCTTAACCATCGTCTCAGTTTGTATAACCATTTTAACTTATGCTTATAGCTCTGGTATCTTCATATCCATGGAGCGCTTGTCTGCACAATACAGAAGTTGCGTTTCGCCAATTTCTACTTGCCGAAATGCTATTCTCGCTAAATCTATATAATAATAATAATGAAATTATTGTGTAAAGTGCTCAGGTGCACCACAACTCATCAATATAGTACATAGAATAATACACAAATGTCAGGGAAGTACATGTGTGTATGTGTTAGCTGTAGTGTTGGCGGATCTTGGGAAGCATGGAGGCCTTAAAGGATGCAGTGTCTCGACAGCTAACAACTGATGCAGGTAGTTTGTTCCATGCTTCAGCAACTCTGAGCGTGAAAAAATGTTTCCGAAAGTCATGGGAACTGTGCTGTTTTCTTACTTTGTGGGCATGTCCACGTGTGTTAGACACATGGAAATCAAAAAGGTACTCAGGGTTGTTGTTGGCAACATGATTAACAATTTTGTGGGTGTTTACCAAGTCAATTGCCAGGCGTCGGAGCTTCAATGAATCCATGCCCAGGGAAGCAAGGTGTTCAGAGTATGGTAGATGCCTGATGGAGGGTATTCGCTTGGTTGCACGTCTCTGAACAGTTTCCAGGCGGTCAATGTCCTGAGCAAGATAGGGGTTCCAGACTGGTGATGCAAATTCTAAGTGTGGTCGCACCATAGCTGTATACAGCCTTAAATAGATATCTATATACAACGGGTGATGTGTTGTTTCCTTGAGCAAGACACTTTATTTCACATTGCTCCAGTTTACTCAGCTGTAGAAATGAGATAATAGGGACTGGGGTCCCTATCATTCCACTGCAAAATGGACGTGGAGGTGCCACGGCAAAAAAGCACCCAGCACTCACTGTAAATGAGGTTGGTGTTAGGAAGGGCATCCAGCTGTAGAAATCAAGCCAGAATCAGTTCCCGTCCCACCCTTGCAAGCAGGGAAAAGCGGACGTAAAAATGATGATGATGATGATGATTGTATATGTATATATATATGTATATATATATATATATGTATATATATATATATATATATATATATATATATATATATATATCTATATCTATCTAAGGCGGGTAAAATTCCCGAGATCCATGGACGAGTTCTCTCCAGCGGTCTCTGTCCCTCATTATCGCTGCCATGTCCTGCATCTCCAACAGACCAGTGTCTGTCCTTAGGGCTTCAGCATACGTTAACCTTGGTCTTCCTCTTTTAGTGTGTCCATGTAGGGGCTCCCAAAGGAGTACTGAGTGCAATGAAAATCCGCCTCTTCATTGCTGTAGTGGAGTCTGTGCTGCTGTATGGGTCTGAGACTTGGACACTGACCAAGAAACTCACTCAGATGGTGGATGGGTGCTACACGAGAATGCTGAGGATGGCTCTGAACATTAATCAGTATACACTGAGGATGAAAAACTCAGTGCTGTATGGGAGCATCCCAAAAGTCAGCTCAAAAGTGACACAGAGGAGACTGAGGTTAGCTGGACATGCTCACCGACATCCAGATTTGACATATATATATATATATATATATAATTGTTTCTACTTTAGGCACAAGGCCAGCAATTACCCAGTGCATTACTGGTACTTTATTTTATCGACCCCGTAAGGATGAAAGGCAAAGTCAACCTCAGCGGGATTTGAACTCAGATCGTAAAGGGACGTAACTATGCTGGAAAGCATGGCGTCCGACCCTCTACCGATACTGCCAATCCACCGCCCTTATATATATATATGTATAATGATAATGAAGATGAACAAAATCATTATATTGGCAATATCGGTAGAGGGTCTGATGCCATGCGTTTGACGCATAGAGTTACGGCCCTTGCTATTCTGAGTTCAGATCCCCCCGAGGTTAACTTTGCCTTTCATCGTTAAGGGGGTCGATAAAATAAAGTACCAGTAATGCACTGGGTAATTGCTGGCCTTGTGCCAAAAGTGGAAACAATTATATATATATAGAGAGAGAGAAAGAGAGAGATTTATGAATATATATAAATATATATACATATTTATGTATGTATATATATATATATATATATATATATATATATATATATATATATATAACGAAGGAGTTGTGGTAAGGAACCAGATGGACCATAACGCACCAGAGTATATATATATATATATATATATATATATATATATATATATATATATATGATAAACATTGTTGTCTCCTGTCTAGATGAAGCGAGATTGTATTTAAATACATATAAAATGAGAAAACTCATCGCTAGAACAGCCAGATGCTGTCAAAGACAGTGGTCAACAGTTTCACCTGCCTATCACCCACCTCATGGATTGTCTCTCTGTCAACCACAGGCCGCTGGTCTCCGTCCTCTGAAGCATTTTTGCGCATCACTGTCTTTGACAGCATTTGTCTGTTTTAACAGCTGTTCTAGCAATGAGTTTTCTTATTTTTATATGTATTTATATATATATATGTGTGTGGGCGTGTGTGTGTGTTTGTATTATTATTATTATTATTATTTAAATTGGCAGTATCGGTAGAGTGTCAGACACCATGCTATGTGGCATAGAGTTATGGCCCTTTACGTTCTGAGTTCAAATCCCGCCAAGATTAGTTTTGCCTTTCATCCTTACGGGGTCGATAAATAAAGCACCAGTAATGCACTGGTGTCAATTTAATCGACTTTCCCCTCCCCTTCAAATTGCTGGCCTTGTGCCAAAAGTTGAAACAATTATTATTATTATTATTACCATCATAACTGCATGCCATACCAGTAACTCAAGGCCCTTGAGTTACTGGCATAGCTTCACAGCTATGATAAAATATACATCACTTTATCCATGTATTGAATATTGTTTCTTCCGTTTGCACAGCCAGATCTACAAATCATCATCATTTTAAAGTTCATCTTTCTATTTTATATAAGTTGGTTGAGTCTTCTATAACAGAGCTTTCCTCCACCTGTCTCTTTCCTTTGTCATTATATATTTATATTTACACATATATATACATGTATATATATAATATATATATATATATATATATATATATATATATATATATATATATATATGTGTGTGTGTGTGTGTATATATATATATATGTGTGTGTGTGTGTGTATATATATACATGTATATATGTATGTGTGCATGTATATATATATATATATATATATATATATATATATATATATATATATATATGCATGTATATATTATGTGTGTATAAAGCAACAGCATAAGAAAGACATACACACACTGAATTACAGGTACATATACAAAGATGGGCCTACACACACACACACACATTTACACATACATATGCACATTACAGGTATGCACATATAAGCACATATATACACATATGCACACACACACACACATAAATACAGACACATACCTAATCATACACAGATATACTCACACAAATACACACATATAATCACACACAGATATACTCACACAGATATACGCACTTATAAATACTCATAGGTACACACACATAATCACACAGATATACGCACTTATAAATACTCATAGATACACACACATAATCACACACATATATACACACACAGATACACACACACATAATCACACATGTCTGAACAGGTATTTTCATGTAACATCACTTCCGATATCTCCACCATTGTGTTTCTGCAACCAACGTACACACCAACAACAACACCAACAACACCACCATTGCTACCTGCCACTACCACCATCACCACCATCACCACTAACACCACCACCACCACCATCACTACTAACACCACCACCATCGCTACCAACAACAACACCACCACCACCACCACCATCACCACTAACACCACCACCATCACCACTAACACCACCACCATTGCTACCAACAACAACAACACCACCACCACCATCACCACTACTACCTGCCACTACCATCACCACCACCACCATCACCACTAACACCACCACCATTGCTACCAACAACAACAACACCACCACCACCACCATCACCACTAACACCACCACCACCACCATCACCACTAACACCACCACCATCGCTACCAACAACAACAACACCACCACCACCACCATCACCACTAACACCACCACCATTGCTACCAACAACAACACCACCACCACCGCCATCACCACTAACACCACCACCATCGCTTCCAACAACAACAACAACACCACCACCACCATCACCACTAACACCACCACCATCGCTACCAACAACAACAACACCACCACCACCACCATCACCACTAATACCACCACCATTGCTACCAACAACAACACCACCACCACCATCACCACTAACACCACCACCATCGCTACCAACAACAACAACACCACCACCACCATCACCACTAACACCACCACCATCGCTACCAACAACAACAACACCACCACCACCATCACCACTACTACCTGCCACTACCACCACCACCACCACCATCACCACTAACACCACCACCATTGCTACCAACAACAACACCACCACCACCACCATCACCACTAACACCACCACCACCACCATCACCACTAACACCACCACCATCGCTACCAACAACAACAACACCACCACCACCACCATCACCACTAATACCACCACCATTGCTACCAACAACAACACCACCACCACCACCATCACCACTAACACCACCACCATCGCTTCCAACAACAACAACAACACCACCACCACCATCACCACTAACACCACCACCATTGCTACCAACAACAACAACACCACCACCACCACCACCATCACCACTAACACCACCACCATCGCTACCAACAACAACACCACCACCACCACCACTACTACCTGCCACTACCACCACCATCACCACTACAACCACCAACACCACCAGTGTCACTGTCATAACCATTACCACAACCATCATCACCACCATCTCCAACACTACCACCAACAATACCACCACCACAACCACCAGCACCACAACTATCATCTAACAATCAAAACCTCCCCATTCCAACATCCAAACCACCAACAACATCAACACCATCACTACCAAGACCATCAACTGGGTTTAAGGGGAATCCGAGGTGGTGTGCAGGAAAGATAACTTGCACATGGATGATGATCAATGGGTGAAGAAGTGCCAGGAAATACCAGTAGAAGAAAGCTGCAGTAGAGGTAGACCAAGAAAGACGTGGCCAGAGGTGGTGAGAGATGACCTCAAATCACAGACTCACAGAGATGACAAAGGGTCACAGCAAGATGGTGATCGATGGGTGAAGAAGTGCCAGGAAATACCAGTAGAAGAAAGCTGCAGTAGAGGTAGACCAAGAAAGACGTGGCCAGAGGTGGTGAGAGATGACCTCAAATCACAGACTCACAGAGATGACAAAGGGTCACAGCAAGATGGTGATCGATGGGTGAAGAAGTGCCAGGAAATACCAGTAGAAGAAAGCTGCAGTAGAGGTAGACCAAGAAAGACGTGGGCAGAGGTGGTGAGAGATGACCTCAAATCACAGACTCACAGAGATGACAAAGGGTCACAGCAAGATGGTGATCGATGGGTGAAGAAGTGCCAGGAAATACCAGTAGAAGAAAGCTGCAGTAGAGGTAGACCAAGAAAGACGTGGGTAGAGGTGGTGAGAGCTGACCTCAAATCGCTAAGACTCACAGAGGAGATAACGAAACAACACAGTGAGTGAAGAAATACCATGCTGAGGACTCATCCAACCCATGCAAGCATGTAAAAACGATGACAATGATGATGATGATGATGATGATGATTTAATTGTTTCTACATTGTGCACAAGGCCAACAATTTTGGGAGAGGGGAAAGTCGATTATATCGACTCCAGTACATTACTGGTACTTTATTTTATCGACCCCCATAAGGATGAAAGGTAAGGCTAACCTTAGTGGGATTTGATTATTTAATTAATTGTTTCTACTTT
>OZ024743.1:84213634-84223634 GCA_964016885.1 Eledone cirrhosa
TTTGCTCCTTCATTGTACGGTGTATTACACAATTTTCTCATACATAGCAGGGTATGTATATATTGTTTTGTCGTGTCTCTTACTCCACAGACAGTCATAACATCAGTCATAACAACAATCATAACAACGATCATAACAACAGTCATAACAACAAGCATAACCAGACATAACATCAGTCATAACAACAGTCATAACATCAGACATCACAACAGTCTTAACAGTCATAACAACAGATATCATCATCACCGTTTTACGTCCGTTCTTCCACGTTAGCATGGGTTATATAACAACAGTTATAACAATAGTCATAACAACAGTCATAACAACAGTCATAACAATAGTCATAACAACAGTTATAACAACAGACAACAACAGTCATAATAACAATTATAACAACAGACAACAACAGTCGAAACAACAGTCATAACAACAGACAACAACAGTCCTTATAGCAGTAGTCATCATAAGTCTTAATAACTGTTTCTCCTTCAGGCACGAGGCCATCAATTCAAAGGCAAGGGAAAAGGCGATTAAATCAACCCCAGTGCATTACTGGTATTTTATTTTATCGACCAGCCCCCAACAAGGATGAAAGGCAAAGCTAACCACAGAGATCACAACAATAACCACAGTCTTCTTAGCAACAGTCAGTGTGGATTGGCAGTATCGGTAGAGGGTCGGACGCCATGCTTAGCAGCAAAGAGTTACGGCACTTTATGGTTTGAGTTCAAATCCTACCAAGGTTAACTTTGCCTTTCATCCTTACGGGGTCAATAAAATAAAGTACCAGTAATGCACTTGGATAATTGCTGGCCTTGTGCCAAAAGTAGAAACAATTATAATAACAGGGATAGCAACAGTCATTACAATAACAGAGATAGCAACAGTCATTACAATAACAGAGATAGCAAGAGTCAGTACAATAACCGAGATAGCAACAGTCATTAGAATAACAGGGATAGCAAGAGTCAGTATAATAACCGAGATAGCAACAGTTATTATAATAACAAGGATAGCAACAGTCATTATAATAACAGGGATAGCAACAGTCATTACAATAACAGAGATAGCAAGAGTCAGTACAATAACCGAGATAGCAACAGTTATTATAATAACAAGGATAGCAACAGTCATTATAATAACAGGGATAGCAACAATTATAATAACAGGGATAGCAACAGTCATTATAATAACAGAGATAGCAACAGTCATTATAATAACAGGGATAGCAACAGTTATTAGAATAACAAGGATAGCAACAGGCATTACAATAACAGAGATAGCAACAGTCATTATAATAACAGGGATAGCAACAGTCATTATAATAACAGAGATAGCAACAGTTATAATAACAGGGATAGCAACAGTTATGGTAACAGGGATAGTAACAGTCATTATAATAATAGAGATAGCAACAGTCATTATAATAACAGAGATAGCAACAGTTATTATAATAGCAGTGATAGCAACAGTTACTATACTAACAGGGATAGCAACAGTTATTATAATAACAGAGATAGCAACAGTCATTATAATAACAGGGATAGCAACAGTCATTATAATAACAGAGTGCAACAGTTATAGTAACAGGGATAACAACAGTTATAATAACAGGGATAGCAACAGTTATAATAACAGAGATAGCAAGAGTCATTATAATAACAGAGATAGCAACAGTCATTATAATAACAGGGGTAGCAACAGTTACTATAAAAACAAGGATAGCAACAGTCATTATAATAACAGAGATAGCAACAGTTATTATAATAACAGGGATAGAAACAGTCATTATAATAACAGAGATAGCAACAGTTATAATAACAGAGATAGCTACAGTCATTATAATAACAGATAGCAACAGTTATAATAACAGAGATAGCAACAGTTATAATAACAGGGATAGCAACAGTCATTATTATAAAAGAGATAGCAAGAATCATTAGAATAACAGGGATAGCAACAGTCATTATAATAACAGGGATAGCAACAGTTACTATAATAACAGGGATAGCAACAGTCAATATAATAACAGAGATAGCAACAGTTATAATAACAGGGATAGCAACAGTCATTACTATAAAAGAGATAGCAACAATCATTAGAATAACAGGGATAGCAACAGTCATTATAATAACAGGGATAGCAACAGTTACTATAATAACAGGGATAGCAACAGTCAATATAATAACAGAGATAGCAACAGTCATTATAATAACAGAGATAGCAACAGTTATAATAACAGAGATAGCAACAGTCATTATAATAACAGAGATAGCAACAGTTGTAATAACAGAGATAGCAACAGTTACTATACTAACAGGGATAGCAACAGTTATTATAATAACAAGGATAGCAACAGTCAATATAATAACAGGGATAGCAACAGTTACTATAATAACAGGGATAGCAACAGTCATTATAATAACAGAGATATCAACATTATTATAATAACATAATTAGGGGGGTGAATTGGCAGTATCGGTAGAGGGTCGGACGCCATGCATTCCAGCATAGTTACGTCCCTTTACGGTGTGAGTTCAAATCCCGTCGAGGTTAACTTTGCCTTTCATCATTACGAGGTCGATAAAATAAAGTACCTCTAATGTACTGGGTATTTGCTGGCCTTGTGCCAAAAAGTAGAAACAATTATAATAACAGGGATAGCAACAGTCATTACAATAACAGAGATAGCAAAAGTCATTATAATAACAGGGATAGCAACAGTCAATATAATAACAGGGATAGCAACAGTCATTATAATAAGAGAGAGCAACAGTTATAATAACAGGGATAGCAACAGTTATAATAACAGGGATAGCAACAGTCATTATAATAACAGAGAGCAACAGTTATAATAACAGGGATAGCAACAGTTATAATAACAGGGATAGCAACAGTCATTATAATAACAGAGAGCAACAGTTATAATAACAGGGATAGCAACAGTTATAATAACAGGGATAGCAACAGTCATTATAATAATAGAGATAGCAACAGTCATTATAATAACAGAGATAGCAACAGTCATTATAATAACAGAGTGCAACAGTTATAGTAACAGGGATAGCAACAGTTATTATAATAATAGAGAGAGCAACAGTCGTTATAATAACAGAGATAGCAACAGTTATAATAACAGAGATAGCAACAGTCGTTATAATAACAGAGATAGAAACAGTCATTATAATAACAGGGGTAGCAACAGTTATTATAATAACAGGGATAGCAACAGTCATTATAATAACAGAGATAGCAACAGTTATTATCATAACAGGGATAGCAACAGTCATTACAATAACAGGGATAGAAACAGTCATTATAATAACAGAGATAGCAACAGTTATTATAATAACAGGGATAGCAACAGGCATTACAATACAGGGATAGAAACAGTCATTATAATAACAGAGATAGCAACAGTTATAATAACAGAGGTAGCAACAGTCATTATAATAACAGATAGCAACAGTTATAATAACAGAGATAGCAACAGTTATAATAACAGGGATAGCAACAGTTATTATAATAACAAGGATAGCAACAGTCATTATAATAACAGGGATAGCAACAGTTATTATAATAACATGGATAGCAACAGTTATAATAACAGAGATAGCAACAGTCATTATAGTAACAGATAGCAACAGTTATAATAACAGAGATAGCAACAGTTATAATAACAGGGAGAGCAACAGTTATTATAATAACAAGGATAGCAACAGTCATTATAATAACAGGGATAACAACAGTCATTATAATAACAGAGATAGCAACAGTTATAATAACAGAGATAGCAACAGTTATTAGAATAATAAGGATAGCAACAGTCATTACAATAACAGAGATAGCAACAGTCATTTTAATAACAGGGATAGCAACAGTCATTATAATAACAGAGATAGCAACAGTCATTACAATAAAATAGATAGCAACAATCATTAGAATATCAGGGATAGCAACAGTCATTATAATAACAGAGATAGCAACAGTTACTATATAACAGGGATAGCAACAGTTATTATAATAATGAGGGATAGTAACAGTCATTATAATAACAGAGATAGCAAGATTATTATAATAACATAATTAGGGCGGTGAATTGGCAGTATCGGTAGAGGCTCGGACGCCATGCATTCCAGCATAGTTATGTCCCTTTATAGTGTGAATTCAAAACCCGTGGAGGTTAACTTTGCCTTTCATCATTACGGGGTCGATAAAATAAAGTACCAGTAATGTACTGGGCATTTGCTGGCCTTGTGCCAAAAAGTAGAAACAATTATTATAATAACAGGGATAGCAACAGTCATTATAATAACAGGGATAGCAACAGTCATTATAATAACAGAGATAGCAACAGTTATAATAACAGGGATAGCAACAGTCATTAGAATAACAGAGATAGCAACAGTCATTATAATAACAGAGATAGCAACAGTCATTAGAATAACAGAGATAGCAACAGTTATAATAACAGGGATATCAACAGTCATTAGAATAACAGGGATAGCAACAGTCATTATAATAACAGGGATAGCAACAGTCATTATAATAACAGAGATAGCAACAGTTATAATAACAGGGATAGCAACAGTCATTAGAATAACAGAGATAGCAACAGTCATTATAATAACAGGGATAACAACAGTCATTATAATAAAAGAGATAGCAACAGTTATCATAATAACAGCGATAGCAACAGTTATTATAATAACAGAGGTAGCAACAGTTATTATAATAACAGCGATAGCAACAGTTATTATAATAACAGGGATAGCAACAGTCATTATAATAACAGGGATAGCAACAGTCGTTACAATAACAGGGATAGCAACAGTCATTAGAATAACAGAGATAGCAACAATCATTAGAATAACAGAGATAGCAACAGTCATTGTAAAAACAGGGATAGCAACAGTCATAATAACAGAGATAGCAACAGTCATTATAATAACAGAGATAGCAACAGTCATTATAATAACAGAGATAGCAACAGTTATTATAATAACAGCGATAGCAACAGTTATTATAACAGGGATAGCAACAGTCATTGTAAAAACAGGGATAGCAACAGTCATAATAACAGAGATAGCAACAGTTATTATAATAACAGAGTAGCAACAGTCATTATAATAACAGAGATAGCAACAGTTATTATAATAACAGCGATAGCAACAGTTATTATAATAACAGAGGTAGCAACAGTTATTATAATAACAGCGATAGCAACAGTTATTATAATAACAGGGATAGCAACAGTCATTATAATAACAGGGATAGCAACAGTCATTACAATAAAAGAGATAGCAACAATCATTAGAATAACAGGGATAGCCACAGTCATTATAATAACAGGGATAGCAACAGTCATAATAACAGAGATAGCAACAGTTACTATAATAACAGGGATAGCAACAGTCAATATAATAACAGAGATAGCAATAGTCATTATAATAACAGAGATAGCAACAGTTATAATAACAGAGATAGCAACAGTTACTATACTAACAGGGATAGCAACAGTTATTATAATAACAGGGATAGCAACAGTCATTATAATAACAGAGATAGCAACAGTCATTGTAAAAACAGGGATAGCAACAGTCATAATAACAGAGATAGCAACAGTCATTATAATAAGAGAGATAGCAACAGTCATTATAATAACAGAGATAGCAACAGCCATTATAATAACAGAGATAGCAACAGTTATAATAACAGAGATAGCAACAGTCATTACAATAACAGAGAGCAACAGTTATAATAACAGGGATAGCAACAGTTATAATAACAGGGATAGCAACAGTCATTATAATAATAGAGATAGCAAGAGTCATTATAATAACAGAGATAGCTACAGTTATAATAACAGAGATAGCAAGAGTCATTATAATAGCAGTGATAGCAACAGTTACTATACTAACAGGGATAGCAACAGTCAATATAATAACAGAGATAGCAACAGTCATTATAATAACAGGGATAGCAACAGTCATTATAATAACAGGGATAGCAACAGTCATTATAATCACAGAGATAGCTACAGTCATTATAATAACAGGGATAACAACAGTTACTATAATAACATGGATAGCAACAGTTATAATAACAGATATAGCAACAGTCATTATAGTAACAGATAGCAACAGTTATAATAACAGAGATAGCAACAGTTATAATAACAGGGAGAGCAACAGTTATTATAATAACAAGGATAGCAACAGTCATTATAATAACAGGGATAACAACAGTCATTATAATAACAGGGATAGCAACAGTCATTATAATAACAGAGATAGCAACAGTCATTATAATAACAGAGTGCAACAGTTATAGTAACAGGGATAGCAACAGTTATTATAATAATAGAGAGAGCAACAGTCGTTATAATAACAGAGATAGCAACAGTTATAATAACAGAGATAGCAACAGTCGTTATAATAACAGAGATAGAAACAGTCATTATAATAACAGGGGTAGCAACAGTTACTATAAAAACAAGGATAGCAACAGTCATTATAATAACAGAGATAGCAACAGTTATTATAATAACAGGGATAGCAACAGTCATTACAATAACAGGGATAGAAACAGTCATTATAATAACAGAGATAGCAACAGTTATAATAACAGAGGTAGCAACAGTCATTATAATAACAGATAGCAACAGTTATAATAACAGAGATAGCAACAGTTATAATAACAGGGATAGCAACAGTTATTATAATAACAAGGATAGCAACAGTCATTATAATAACAGGGATAGCAACAGTTACTATAATAACATGGATAGCAACAGTTATAATAACAGAGATAGCAACAGTCATTATAGTAACAGATAGCAACAGTTATAATAACAGAGATAGCAACAGTTATAATAACAGGGAGAGCAACAGTTATTATAATAACAAGGATAGCAACAGTCATTATAATAACAGGGATAACAACAGTCATTATAATAACAGAGATAGCAACAGTTATAATAACAGAGATAGCAACAGTTATTAGAATAATAAGGATAGCAACAGTCATTACAATAACAGAGATAGCAACAGTCATTTTAATAACAGGGATAGCAACAGTCATTATAATAACAGAGATAGCAACAGTCATTACAATAAAATAGATAGCAACAATCATTAGAATATCAGGGATAGCAACAGTCATTATAATAACAGAGATAGCAACAGTTACTATAATAACAGGGATAGCAACAGTTATTATAATAATGAGGGATAGTAACAGTCATTATAATAACAGAGATAGCAACATTATTATAATAACATAATTAGGGCGGTGAATTCGCAGTATCGGTAGAGGCTCGGACGCCATGCATTCCAGCATAGTTATGTCCCTTTATAGTGTGAATTCAAAACCCGTGGAGGTTAACTTTGCCTTTCATCATTACGGGGTCGATAAAATAAAGTACCAGTAATGTACTGGACATTTGCTGGCCTTGTGCCAAAAAGTAGAAACAATTATTATAATAACAGGGATAGCAACAGTCATTATAATAACAGGGATAGCAACAGTCATTATAATAACAGGGATAGCAACAGTCATTATAATAACAGAGATAGCAACAGTTATAATAACAGGGATAGCAACAGTCATTAGAATAACAGAGATAGCAACAGTCATTATAATAACAGGGATAACAACAGTCATTATAATAACAGAGATAGCAACAGTTATCATAATAACAGCGATAGCAACAGTTATTATAATAACAGAGGTAGCAAGAGTTATTATAATAACAGCGATAGCAACAGTTATTATAATAACAGGGATAGCAACAGTCATTATAATAACAGGGATAGCAACAGTCATTACAACAGGGATAGCAACAGTCATTATAATAACAGAGATAGCAACAGTCATTATAATAACAGAGATAGCAACAGTTATTATAATAACAGCGATAGCAACAGTTATTATAATAACAGAGGTAGCAACAGTTATTATAATAACAGCGATAGCAACAGTTATTATAATAACAGGGATAGCAACAGTCATTATAATAACAGGGATAGCAACAGTCATTACAATAACAGAGATAGCAACAATCATTAGAATAACAGAGATAGCAACAGTCATTGTAAAAACAGGGATAGCAACAGTCATAATAACAGAGATAGTAACAGTCATTATAATAACAGAGATAGCAACAGTCATTATAATAACAGAGATAGCAACAGTTATTATAATAACAGCGACAGCAACAGTTATTATAATAACAGGGATAGCAACAGTCATTGTAAAAACAGGGATAGCAACAGTCATAATAACAGAGATAGCAACAGTCATTATAATAACAGAGATAGCAACAGTCATTATAATAACAGAGATAGCAACAGTTATTATAATAACAGCGATAGCAACAGTTATTATAATAACAGAGGTAGCAACAGTTATTATAATAACAGCGATAGCAACAGTTATTATAATAACAGGGATAGCAACAGTCATTATAATAACAGGGATAGCAACAGTCATTACAATAAAAGAGATAGCAACAATCATTAGAATAACAGGGATAGCCACAGTCATTATAATAACAGGGATAGCAACAGTCATAATAACAGAGATAGCAACAGTTACTATAATAACAGGGATAGCAACAGTCAATATAATAACAGAGATAGCAACAGTCATTATAATAACAGAGATAGCAACAGTTATAATAACAGAGATAGCAACAGTCATTATAATAACAGGGATAGCAACAGTTATAATAACAGAGATAGCAACAGTTACTATACTAACAGGGATAGCAACAGTTATTATAATAACAAGGATAGCAACAGTCATTATAATAACAGGGATAGCAACAGTCATTACAATAACAGGGATAGCAACAGTCATTAGAATAACAGAGATAGCAACAATCATTAGAATAACAGAGATAGCAACAGTCATTGTAAAAACAGGGATAGCAACAGTCATAATAACAGAGATAGCAACAGTCATTATAATAAGAGAGATAGCAACAGTCATTATAATAACAGAGATAGCAACAGTCATTATAATAACAGAGATAGCAACAGTTATAATAACAGAGATAGCAACAGTCATTATAATAACAGAGATAGCAACAGTCATTATAATAACAGAGATAGCAACAGTTATTATAATAACAGCGATAGCAACAGTTATTATAATAACAGAGGTAGCAACAGTTATTATAATAACAGCGATAGCAACAGTTATTATAATAACAGGGATAGCAAGTCATTATAATAACAGGGATAGCAACAGTCATTACAATAAAAGAGATAGCAACAATCATTAGAATAACAGAGATAGCAACAGTCATTGTAAAAACAGGGATAGCAACAGTCATAATAACAGAGATAGCAACAGTCATTATAATAAGAGAGATAGCAACAGTCATTATAATAACAGAGATAGCAACAGTCATTATAATAACAGAGATAGCAACAGTTATAATAACAGAGATAGCAACAGTCATTATAATAACAGGGATAGCAACAGTTATAATAACAGAGATAGCAACAGTTACTATACTAACAGGGATAGCAACAGTTATTATAATAACAGGGATAGCAACAATCATTATAATAACAGGGATAGCAACAGTCATTACAATAACAGGGATAGCAACAGTCATTAGAATAACAGAGATAGCAACAATCATTAGAATAACAGAGATAGCAACAGTCATTGTAAAAACAGGGATAGCAAAAGTCATAATAACAGAGATAGCAACAGTCATTATAATAACAGAGAAAGCAACAGTCATTATAATAACAGAGATAGTAACAGTTATTATAATAACAGCGATAGCAACAGTTATTATAATAATAGGGATAGCAACAGTCATTGTAAAAACAGGGATAGCAACAGTCATAATAACAGAGATAGCAACAGTCATTATAATAACAGAGATAGCAACAGTCATTATAATAACAGAGATAGCAACAGTTATTATAATAACAGCGATAGCAACAGTTATTATAATAACAGAGGTAGCAACAGTTAT